>OZ023268.1:48815619-49197706 GCA_964006375.1 Tillus elongatus
TAGAATTGAAGATTTGTTTGTTAAATTACAAGGAGGACTTCATTTTACTAAGTTGGATCTATCTAATGCTTATCAACAAATTTGTTTAGATGAAAAATCAAAGGAACTGGTAACGATCTCAATACATAAAGGTTTATTCAGGTATAACCCGGCACCTTTTGGTATAGCCAGTATTCCTGGAAAATTTCAAAAGATTTTGGAAACATTATTACAGGGTTTAGATGGTGTTGTTTGTTTCCTCGACGACATACTAGTTACTGGCAGAAGTCGAATAGAACATATTGCTAGGTTAGAAGCAGTTTTGAGTCGTTTACAAAAAGCAGGTTTAAAACTTTCTATAAATAAATGTAATTTTTTTCAACCTAAGATTTCATATTTAGGATATGACATTGATAAGGAAGGTTTGCACACTTCGGAAACCAAAATTTTGGCAATCAATAATGCACCCGTTCCTACCAATGTAACTGCACTTAAATCATTTATTGGGTTAGTTAATTATTACGGAAAATTTGTACCTAACCTTGCAGACATTTTACACCCCCTGTACAATTTATTAAAAGCATGAAAAATGGGAATGGTCATTGTCATGTGACCAAGCTTTTAAAAAAATCAAACAACTGTTAACTTCAGCGGATATTCTAGTCCACTATAACCCCAATTTACCATTGTGTTTGACCACAGACGCAAGTGATTTTGGAATATCTGCGGTGCTATCGCATATAATGGGAGATGGTAATGAAAGACCTATTGCGTATGCGTCGCGGACTGTGTCTACTGCAGAGCGTAAATATTGTCAAATAGAAAAAGAGGGTTTATCTATAATTTTCCTTTGCGTAGGTGGGCCGTAATACTGTCAAATTACCAGTATGATATTAAATTTATCAGGTCAGAACTAAATCGCGCGGATTCGTTATCTCGTTTACCTTTACCTTTTGAGGAAGGTTGTTGGGCTGCTGTAGATATTAATTTTTTGAGTTATTTTTCTGAAAATGATGATTTTTCAATTATTTTCATGAAATAAGAAAAGCGACCTTGAGTGATAAGATTTTATCACGAATTTTAAGGTATGTAAATGAGGGTTGGCCAAAGAAAGTTGAGGATGATTATAAATCTTACTTTAAAATTAAAAACGAGTTAAGTGTAGAATCAGAATGTTTGCTTTGGAATAATCGAATTATTATTCCAACTATTTTAAGAGAAGCTTTAATGCAACAATTGCATAATACTCATATGGGCATAGTAAAGATGAAAAGCTTGGCACGATCATATTTTTGGTGGACAGGTTTAGATAAAAACCTAGAAAAAATTTGTCAGAATTGTGAAAATTGTTTACTACATAAAAAAGCACCCAATAAAGCAATTTTGGTAAATTGGCCATGGCCTAGTGAACCATGGTATCGGTTACATTTAGATTTTATGGGTCCGATTTTCAATAAACAATTTTTAATTATTGTAGATGCACATAGTAAGTGGATCGAAGTTTTCTCCATGCATTCTATAACCTCGAGTTTGACGATAGAAACTTTAAGAGCTTGTTTTGCACGGTTTGGTTTGCCAAGACAAGTAGTGACAGATAACGGTACATTCTTTTGTTCTGAACAATTTGAAAAATTCTTAGTGCAAAATAACATTCAACATATTACGTCACCGCCGTTTCACCCGTCATCGAATGGGGCGGCAGAGAATTCAGTCAAAACTATAAAGTATGCATTAAAAAACGCACTGGGAAAAAGTAAACATTTAAATTTAAATAAAGATTTGAATAATTTTCTTTTCGACTACCGGAATACACCTCACTGCACTACAAAGTGTAGTCCGGCTAGTTTAATGTTTGGTCGAAAGCTACGAATACGTTTTGATGTATTGTTACCACAAAATAGTGTAGATATAAAAAATCAAGTCCAAATAATGCAAAACAGACAGAATAGTAATTTACGTTACAAGTCCGGAAAATACTGTTTTTTTTGGACGAGTCGACAAAATTCTAGGACGAGCCGTAGGCGAGTCCTGGAAGTCTGCGAGTCCAAAAAAAAAAACTTTTTTCGGACGTGTTGCATACACTATTTTTTCGGCAACCGTGTAGAATAACAAATCAATGAGACACATTTCTTTATTATATTTCTTTGTAGAACAAAATTTCGAACATTTTAATTCTTATTTGTATTAAATATTGAAATTCGAACAGAAGATAGGTATTAACAGAAACATTCTAATTCTTATTTATATTAATATTTATATTAAAATTCGAGCAATTGCTAATATTGAAAGGAATCAATTTGTTTGAAATGCTTGGTATATTTAAATGCCTTTTGTAGTCACAACAAGAAGGTAAAGTTTCCGTTTCATATTGATTGTTTTCATCTCATAATTTTTGAATGGTATTGGCAATTTTAATTTTGTTTGTTAGTGAATTGTCTATATACCCTTCAGCGACATTGGTAGATTTCCAGCCACCGTGGTAATGTTCAACTGTATTTATCAAAATCATACCTACCAAGATTTTAATATTCACAATGACAACAATATGATTCTTCCCGGCCTAGTCTGGGAAGTACATACTTCCCGGACTAGGCCGGAGAAATGCTACTTTCTCAAATAAAAAGCGTTCGGGAAGTGGGTACTTCCCGGACGGTTGCCGAAAAAAGTTATTATAAGGGCAGAAGATATATAGAATTTGTTAATGGTGAGTCCGTTACAGTAAAAAACTATAAAAATGTAAATAAACCAACCTGGATTAAGGCTGTTATTTTTAGAAGAATAGGCAAAACTACTTATATAGTAAAAGTTCCAGAACTAAATAATGTTCAATGGAAACGTCATTTGAATCAAATTTAAAAAATTCATTTTACTGAATCCAAGTTATCGGATAGTATAAATAAAGAAGATAATGGGACAACAATTTCAAATGTAAGTGTTCCCGCCACTTTTTCTAAAAATATCGAAACCCAAAACACAGAAACATTAGTTTCAAATAGACCCAGACGTAATGTTAAACCACCCCAACGTCTGGAATATAATTAATTATGTATGTATGTATGTATGTATGTATGTATGTATATATATATATATATATATATATATATATATATATATATATATATATATATATATATATATATATATATATATACATATACATATACATATATATATATATATAAATATATATATATATATATATATATATATATATATATATATATATATATACATATACATATATACATATATATATATATATATATATATATATATATATATATATATATATATATATATATATATATATATATATATACTTTAAAGATATATTCAATTTTTTTTAAGGGGAGAGATATGTGATATATTGAATTAGATTTAAGAATGACAAGTAAACGTATGCGCAGACACGCGCAGAGCCAAAAAAGGACAATGCCTTCGAAGTGAAATTGTAATCGGTTGTTATTACTTTTGCAAGTTGTTGTTTCTATCAATAAATAAGCATCTAAATATAATGTATGTATTACTTATGTAGTAGTAGAAATACATTACAGGTGTAAAACCCGATTTCCAATCAATACAATGATAATGGTTTATTAACCATTTCGCCTGCATTTGTAAAGTTGAGGTACATAATCTAGACTAAATGGTTCTTTAAAAACATAGTGACAGATCTTGGAACCATCAAACAATGCAAGTTCTTTTGGAATAAATTTATTATTATTATTTATTTTTCACTTTGACACCTTTCATGTCAATTACGAGTACCATAGTTTACAATAATAGATTTGAAAAGCGTTTATACATTTCTTTTTTTGTGCTGTCAAAGAAAATCTTCTTTTTCAGTTCTTTCAGTTTTTTTAAAATAAGCACTGCGTTGTTTATACCTCAACGTCATAATTAAATTGAAATAGGCAAAGGAATGCATTTAGCTTAAATAGTATAATTAAATTTGATTTTCGTCAGGGAATTGTAAGTAAATAGTTATTCATGCAAAATTAAACAGTATGCGGATGTTATCTCAAACCTACATGAAAAATGTTACAGTGAAAGATCACTGATGTAGCAGGTTTACATAACAATGCAATATAAATTATATGGAAAATGTATATTGCAAGGCAATGTAAAATGCTTGATAAAATGTTACGTAGGATTTACATATCTTTTTATTTGTTTTTCTTATAAAAATAGCCCCTTGTACTTTTTTGATGTCTCACTTTTATTTTTTAGTAACTCTACATGCTTCGACTTATTCTAATCTCAGTCATCATCGCGAGAGTTATTATAATGTCCACCAAATCGTAATTTTCTATCGAAAATAGAAATAAAACAATTTATTTCTTATTTACATCCATTTTCCACAGAAAATTTCGATTTACATTATGAGGATATTATCTCCTATTAATGATGACTGAACTTAGAGTATTGTCACGTCGTTCGTGACAAGTAATTATTAACACTTGGGTTCAAATATATATATATATATATATATATATATATATATATATATATATATATATATATATATATATATATATATATATATGAACTTAATTAACAAATGACAAATACCAAAACAGTTTCGCAATAGACAAAGCAACCAATTCTATGGTTGATAGTGATAACTAACCGACTGCGGTCTAGCCAATCCTACTATTATTTTTATTGCTTATGTCGTTACCATTATGCCTGGTGTCAAACGTCAACACATTAGTTAAAAATGAAAATAAAAGAGATTATGTTGTATTACTGAATTTAATATATCATCAATATCAATTATAAAGAAGATATCGATAACCACCAAGATATATGATAAGCAATCACTGGATGTATATAACTGAGTCTTATCTTCTACTATAATGAAAATTAAGGTAAGTAATTTTAATGTACTAATTGCATAATGTCGAGCTAACTAAATGCATAAAAAGTGTTTTTTTTTTTTATGTCAACAACACACCACGAGGGCTTACAGCCTAAATACTATCGTACCGTGGGTGTTGACAAGGAGGAAAGAGGCAGCTTGTTAATTCTGGACTTAAAGGTTTGGAGGTTCGGAGGAGAAGGAAAAACATGTGCCGGCAAGGAATTCCACAACTTGGAAGTCCTCGGGACAAAAGAGCGGGCATAACAAGATGTTCTATGTCTGGTGACCTGGACGTTAAAAGGGTGCATTCGCTCTGTTCCCCTGGTAGATCTGCTGGGGGCAGCAGGTGGGGGAATTATGGAGGAAAGCTCGTCTGAGCAGTGCCCGTGCAGATATCTATAAAAGAGAGAGAGGTCACCAACGGCACGTCGGTGGGCAAGGGATGGAAGCCTTTGGGTGAGGGTAGGGTCACCGATGAGACGTATAGCTCTCTTTTGAATGGAGTCCAGGATAGCGAGTGTAGAAGCGGCAGCTGCACCCCAGATGTGGGAGCAGTATTCGAGGTTTGGCCTTATTTGTGAAGTGTATAAGGTATAGAGATTAGTTGGTGAAAAGAATTTGCGAGCCCGGAAGAGGAAACCCAATTTCTTAGCAGCCGCTTCTGCAATTGATGTAACATGTTGGTGCCAATTAAGATTTCGATCCACAGTAATGCCAACAAGAGAAAAGGACTCATTACTTTGAATAACTTGGTTGTTCATTGTGATGGGTCTAGGGCTGCTGTATCTCTTGTGAGAAAGAAAGCAAGACTTAGTTTTGGTGGGGTTGAATTGTACAAGATTTCTACTTCCCCAGTCTAATATTTTTTGGAGGTCTACGGAGACAGAACCCTCCATGAGTCTGCGATCCTCATCTAATTGGGCTAAAGAGACAGGCTTAGAATATTGTATGTTTGAGTGGAGGGTGCTGTCGTCCGCGTAACTGTGAACTGGGTTGGATGTGCTAGAGAGGAGGTCATTGATGTGGAGAAGAAACAAAGTAGGGGCTAAAGCTGAACCTTGAGGAACTCCTGCATTAATTGGATACAGTTTAGAGGAATGGCCATCCACAACAACAGATATGCTCCTGTTGGAGAGGAAATTTGCTGTCCAGGTACAGAGTTTTGGTGGTAGGCCATAGGCCGGAAGTTTATTAAGCAGCGCTGCGTGCCAGACCTGGTCGAATGCTTTGGATATGTCTAGAGCAACAATCTGGGATTCACCGTGTTGTTCCATAGACTTGTTCCAAGAATGGGTGACAAAGGAAAGGAGGTCGGCAGTCGATCTGCGCTGACGGAATCCGTACTGCCTGTCGTGGATTAGACTGTGTTTTTCAAGGAATTTTAGTATTTCGGTGTTTATATACTTTTCCATCACTTTAGAGATGACTGAAAGAAGAGAAATAGGCCTGTAGTTGCTAGGAAGCGCTTTGGATCCTTTCTTGGGGATGGGTTGTACTCGAGCAGTTTTCCAGTTACTAGGAAATATGCCTTTATTGTAAGATATCTGAAACAGACGAGTCAGGACAGGAGCAAGTTCTGGTGCGCATTTTTTGAGAACAATTGCTGGGATCTCGTCAAGGCCAGAGGCTTTCCTGGTATTAAGAGAAGAGAGCATCTTTCGTACCTTTTTAGTTTGGAAAATGATATCAGTCATTTTATGCGCGACATTGGGGACTGTTGGTGGTTGAACATTTGGAGGTGGGTTGAGAGTAGAATTTCCGGCGAACAACGAAGCAAAAAGTTCAGCCTTGCCCAGGGCGGTAGAAACAATTTCATCACCTGAGACAAGAGGTGGGAACGTGCTCTTGCAGAAATTATTCCCAATAGACTTAGCAAGAGTCCAGAAGGGTTTGCCGCCGTTGGAGCTTGAGAGGACTTTGTTTTTGATGTGGTTATTAAACGAGTTTTTTGCCTCAGAAAGAATGCGGACATAGCGGTTTCTTGCGTCGTTGAATGCTTGACGATTTTCTTGACTGGGATTGTGTAGAAGCGTTTTGTGAGCTTTGACCTTTTCAAGTCTGGCCTTGTCACAGGATTTAGAGAACCAGGGCTTTTGAGTGGCTGAAGAGGTTTTCTGTGTACGTGGAATAAATAATTCCATGCCAGCTTGGATAATTTCGGTGACGTTTTGTGAGATATCAGAGGGGTCAGGATGAGAGAAGCAGACAGACGCCCATGGAAATGAGGAAAAGTAATCCCGCATTTCGTCCCAGTTTGCGGAGTTGTAGTGCCAAACGATACGTGGGTGTGATGACTGTGTGACCTCGGGTTGCATTGCACAGAAAGCAGTGACCATGCCGTGGTCTGAGCGACCAAGGGGGGCGGTGACTGATATCTTATAGCATTCAGGATTTGTAGTAAGAAGGAGATCCAAGGGATTTGAGCTGTGTGTTGGGATACGAGGAAAGTAAGTAGGTTGCTGTACCATATTGGCCAAAGAATTGCTGACTGCAAAGGCCTCCGCTGCTCTCCCTTGTGGATCGGTTTTTGAAGATCCTAGCCATTCCTTATTATGGACATTGAAGTCGCCAAGAATAGTGACCTCGGAGGAAGGATATTCAGAAATCAGATAGTCGGTTTTTTCAGAAAGGTAGTCAAAGAGCTGGACAAAGTTGTTGTCAGAAGGTGACCGGTAAATGCAACAGATAAATTTAGTTGCAGCCCTGAGAGAGAGTTTTATCCATAGTATGTCTTTTCTTCCAGCTTCTAAATTGGGAAGTCTGGTGCAGGGTAGATTGCTACGGACGTATGCGCACACGCCTCCATGCAATCTAAAGGCAGTAAGGAGCTCATACCCCGGGAAATTAAGGTGATTAGTTGCTGTTTTGGCACTGATTTGGGTTTCGGTGAGGAAGAGGAGTTGGGGCCTGTTAGCCTGGAGGAAATGGTGGACGGAGTTCAGGTTAGAATTTAGGCCACATATATTCGAAAAGGATATGTTAAATCTTGATGTTGGCACCCCCTGTACACCCCTCTCCCGGAGATCCGAATGGAGGGGTATTTTGCCTCCGGAATATTTTATACAAGGAGGAGCCATCATCATTTTTGCTTATAAGGGAAACCGACTCATACACCAGAACCGGAAACGTCCGTTGGGACTTCACCGGCCCCTTGATGTATGGGGTGGTACCTCCTCGGGCATGAAAAAATCCTTTACTATTACATAAAGGAAGATTCCACTACCACCTGCTATGGATTGGATTGGATCAATGTCTACCCCTTTAAAAATAAGATTAATAAAGGGACTATCAATTGTCCAATAGTTATGATTTTCGACATAGTAGGAGGATACAAAACATTTTCATTTTGCATCCATGCCTATTGTCGTCATGTGTACTTAAAAAAGATCGTTAGCAAGTGTACATTGTCTACATGAGACTATATCCGTTTAAAACTATTACAGGTACCAACCTGTAGTAGTCAATGTGTAGTCAATATCTATATGGTTGCAAAGAAATTACTGATGTTAGGCTGTATTTACCAAATTTCACTTGACACCAATAGTAAAAGACAGTTTAATAAAGACACAGTTTCTATGTGCCACTTATCTGGTTTCTGTGACGTCGCCTAGATGTTCTGCGGTGATGAGGGGTGTCTACGAGCCTTCCTGGTTGAAGATTGACTAAACTAATGCCAAGCTGCAGTCGGTTGCAGATGTTAGAGACAACTGTGGAAACTACAAATCATATGTTTCCCCTGTCTAGCTACCAATGTTATGAAGACTGCTGGTATGGGGCCCTGTGATAGAATGCCCTTTAAGACAGGTAAAAGTGACTGACGGTGGAAACCTGCCTAGAACTACGGGACGTATAAAAAATTTCAAAGAACCCTGCAAAGAGACAAAATATCTCCTGCACCTCTAATATAAACTAATAAGTGTTTTGCTTTTCCTTGATTTTTGAGGGGTTCTACACTGTAAACAATGTTGTAGCAGCTTTATCCCTCTCGGAAGAAAGTTATCTAATAACAGGACTTTCTGTGCAAGTGAGTATTTAATTCCAACACTACGAAAAGCACTAACAGCTAACAAAATACCACACTTGCTTTTGCTCACAACACAATTTACCAATTAATGGAATATCCAGTAATTTTTCAATTCCTTTTGCAGATAAGGAAGTGATAGTGAGATAAGCAATGGGAAATTTCACACCTTTTAAATTATTTTAGAATTTATCTTATTTTAATAAAAGGAAAAGAGACATTGATGGGAGAATGAAGAGATATTTGCAATAACAATAACAATAACAATAACAATAACAATAACAATAACAATAACAATAACAATAACAATAACAATAACAATAACAATAACAATAACAATAACAATAACAATAACAATAACAATAACAATAACAATAACAATAACAATAACAATAACAATAACAATAACAATAACAATAACAATAACAATAACAATAACAATAACAATAACAATAACAATAACAATAACAATAACAATAACAATACAATAACAATAACAATAACAATAACAATAACAATAATATTGTAAATATCATGAGCAGTAAAGAAAAGTTTATTATGAGTTTTTAAGACCGTGACAGTATATCCAAACATTCGTGATTGAACATCGAGATTATGTGTACCGCGGTTTCATAGAGTAAATAAATTGTTGCTGCTCTGCGTACAGGCAAATGACAGCAATGGCCAACGGGCAGCAAATGTCTAATGTCTACAGTTCAGTGTAACAGTAGGTGCCACGGTGTCTGCTTCGGAGGGAAAGAGATCAAGTTTTACTTGTTTTGTGCTATCAATCCTTAATCGCAGGGTGAAGTGAATGTGATATTTATTTAAAAGGTGGGTATAATAATTGTGTGATATTGTAGATAATGTAATAACTACAACTCCGCGAACTGGGACGAAATGCGGGATTACGTTTCCTCATTTTCAAGGGGTCTGTCTGCTTCTTTCATCCTGACTCCTCTAATATCTCACAAAACGTCACCTAAATTATCCAAGCTCGCATGGAATCATTTAATCCACGTACACAGAAAACCTCTTCAGCCACTCAAAAGCCCTGGTTCTCTAAATCCTGTGACAAGGCCAGACTTGAAAAGGTCAAAGCTCACAAAACGCTTCTACACAATCCCAAATAAGAAAACCGTCAAGCATTTAACGACGCAAGAAACCGCTATGTCCGCATTCTTTCTGAGGCAAAAAACTAGTTTAATAACCACATCAAAAACAAAGTCCTCTTAAGCTCCAACGGCAGCAAACCCTTCTGGACTTTTGCTAAATCTATTGGGAATCATTTCTGCAAGAGCACGTTCCCACCTCTTGTCTCAGGGGATGAAATTGTTTCTACCGCCCTGGGCAAGGCTGAAAATTTTGCCTCGTTGTTCGCCGGCAATTCTACTTTCAACCCACCTCTAAATGTTCAGCCACCAACAGTCCCCAATCTCGCGCATAAAATGACGGATATCATTTTCAAAACTGAAAAGGTACGAAAGATGCTCTCTTCTCTCAATACCAGAAAAGCCTCTGGCCTTGACGAGATCCCAGCAATTGTTCTCAAAAATACGCACCAGAACTTGCTCCTGTCCTGACTCGTCTGTTTCAGACATCTTACAATAGAGACATATTCCCTAGTAACTGGAAAATTGCTCGAGTACAACCCGTCCCCAAGAAAGGATCCAAAACGCTTCCTAGCAACTACCGGCCTATTTATCTCCTTTCAGTCGTCTCTAAGGTGATGGAAAAGTATATAAACACAGAATTACTAAAAGTTCTTGAAAAACGCAGTCTAATCCACGACAGGCAGTATGGATTCCGTCAGCTCGATCAACTGCCGACCTCCTTTCCTTTGTCACCCATTCTTGGAACAAGTCTATGGAACTACAAGGTGAATCCCAGATTGTCGCTCTAAACATATCCAAAGCATTCGACCAGGTCTGGCACGCAGCGCTGCTTAGTAAACTTCCGCCCTATGGCCTACTATCAAAACTCTGTACCTGGACAGCAAATTTCCTCTCCAATCGGAGCATTTCTGTTGTCGTGGATGGTCATTCCTCTAAACTGTATCCAATTAATGCAGGAGTTCCTCAAGGTTCAGCTTTAGCTCCTACTTTGTTTCTTCTCCACTCCAAAGACCTCCTCTCTATCACATCCAACCCAGTTCACAGTTACGCGGACGACAGCACCCTCCACTCAAATATACAATATTCTAAGCCTGTCTCTTTAGCCCAATTAGATGAGGATCGCAGACTCATGGACGGTTCTGTCTCCGTGGATCTCCAACATATATTAGACTGGGGAAGTAGAAATCTTGTACAATTCAACCCCACCAAATCTCAGTCTTGCTTTCTTTCTCAGAAGAGATACACCAGCCCTAGACCCATTACAATGAACAACCAAGTTATTCAAAGTAATGAGTTGTACGTCTCATTGGTGACCCTACCCTCACCCAAAGGCTGCCATCCCTTGCCCACCGACGTGCCGTTGGAGTGCTCTCTCTCTCTCTCTCTCTCTCTCTCTCTCTCTCTTTTATAGCTATCTGCACGGGCACTGCTCAGATGAACTTTCTTCCATAGTTCCTCAACCAGCTGCCCCCAACAGATATATCAGGGTAACAGAGCGAATGCACCCTTTTACTGCCCAAGTCACCAGACATAGAACATCTTGTTATGCCCGCTCTTTTGTCGCGAGGATTTCCAAGTTGTGGAATTCCTTGCCGGCACATGTTTTTCTTCTCCTAACCTTCAAGTCCAGAATTAACAAGTTGCCTCTTTCCTCCTTGTCGATACCCGCGGTACGATAGTATTTAGGTTGTAAGCCCTCGTGGTGTGGTTGACATATTAAAAAAAATGAAGATGTAAAATAAAGTTGATCAGTAAATATATTGAAATAGGAACTGTCAAGTTAAATTCCACACTACCTCAAAGGTAAATTTCAGTTTTCACCTGCCTTCTAATAATCTTGTCGGGCTATATTGCCTTGGATTTTAAAAGGCAGCTGAAAACTCAACTACCTTTGAGATTATGTAGAATACGAAAAAGGGACATATATAATAGGTGTTTCAGTGTATAGTGTGTATTGAAATAGTTATAGTTTCTATTTCAGTACGGAAAATTAAGGTCCACAAAGGGCGGACACAATTATTAAAAATAAATATATGTAAGGTTGCAAATACTTCAGATTTGTTCAGAGTTGTATGCAAACAATAAACTTTTTTTTATATTTTGACTGTATGTTTATTTTGCTTTATTACAGTTGCTATTGATTCAGCATTTGTTTGGCACAAAGAGGCAAACTTCGAAAAAACTGCCAGTGACTGGTTTCGTCTGAGTTGGCTTCGATATATTCGACCAGCCAAAAGGAATCCAGTTTGATTTTTTAAGTGAATTTTTTTGTTTCAAGTTTTAAGAATATTATATATATATATATATATATATATATATATATATATATATATATATATATATATATATATATATATATATATATATATATATATATAATAAATAATATACGGCTTTATTTAACTGTTTTCAAGTGTTTTTATAATTCTTGTTGCTATAACTTAATTACAAAACGAATGATTAATTTTTATAAATGTCTACACAGTTCGCTGTAAATCGCGATCAGCTTTGGTCGTGTTACAGTACGAAGTGTTAAATATAGAGAATAGCGTATAAAGTAAGAGGTTAAATCAAGAAATTAGGGTATAAAGTCGTTATATTACTAATCTAAAATCAAGTGAGACTAGTTTCAGTTAGTATTACCGTTTAACAACTGTAAGTATTGGAAATTAAAATTTTTATTAATCAGCTTAAATGTCAGCCGAATCAGACGGTGACCCACCGCCTGATATAAATATAGAAAATATATCAGAGGTAAGTGAAGCCAGTTCCAACAATAAAGCCAATAATACAAAATATAACTTAATTCATTTTGACAACAAATACTCCGAAAGAGATAAAGGACCTTATTGCGTATATGTAGAAAGCAATAACAAAAACCACGGAAAATTACATCCTGTTCGAGTCGGTCATTATCTAAGAGATGGGCAGGTATACAATAAACATGTGAAGACGGTATGAGCAAACTAGTAGATAGTCGAATTCTCTTTTCTTGGGTCAGAAGATCCACCCCACATACGTATTAATGATGTAAATTTTGAAGTTGAAAATTATATTTATCCAGTAGTACAGTGCTTAAAATGCTTGCGTTACGGTCACTCAAGCAAGCAGTGTAAGAGCAAGGAACCGTCTTGTAGGAAGTGCGGTGCTTGTCACAAAGATAATGAATGCGTCACACAGGGTACATTTTGTGTCCACTGTAAAAGTACAAGCTATGATTCCATTTCAAAGGAATGACCAGTTTTTGTTAGACAAGAAAAATTTAAGAGAACATGAATAAAAATAACCTAAGCTTTAAAGAAGCAGAAAAAAATAGAAAAATATCCATCATATTCAGTTGTTACAGATAACCGTTATAATTTTATACTAAATTGTAACGAAAATTGCATTTCTCTACCGTAATTCCAACTCATATTTTATAATTAAATTCTGCAAATATTTATTTCCAAAGAATTCTGCCGTATACTTATTTTAAACCACCTGTATATAAACAAAAAGCTGCACAAAACACAAGCCCATCCAGATTAAATCAATATTGGAATGTTATCTACCGATAAATAATACTCAAAATTCACAAAATTTTCAATTTATTTCGATCATAAGAGGAATAGAGACACCAAAGCATCTATAATTAGCGAGAGATGCAATAATTTTCCAATATAAAAGGCGCTTCGCTTGGCTGGTAAAATCAGTTCAATTCCACCGTTTGAATCTCTTGTTTAAGTAGAGCCATCACAGCAAAAGTTCATAATTACGTCATACCACAAGTTGTGCCCCCAGTACAAAATAAAAGTCACAACCCCCAAATTTTCACACCGCAGCAAAACCGCCAACCCGTAGTCTGGAACCTAAGGTAAGAAATATTTAACTGATAATATTTTTGTTATTTTTTTTAAATATTTTTGCTATTTTTACCTTTACATATGGATTTCGTCTGTTTCATCTTTCTCTAAGCTCAACTGTTTTCGAAACATAATTGCCTGTTCCCGGATTTTCTTGCCCGGCCGTTTTCGCGTTACAGGTGCTCGCCCCCGTCCTCTAGCATTAACCCGTTTTCCCCATATAAGGGTAATTTGCAGAGTTCTTTTTTATTATAACCGGTGTGCTTGTTTCCATAACACCCAAGCTCAATTAACCGAAATATTTATTTTGATTTATGTATATTATATCTCGTCCCAACTATAGTTTCTTTGCATTTAGCTAAACTGTTTTTTATTTAACCGAGGGACTTCAAGCTTCCGAACCTCTCATGCCCACCAGGTGGCTATTCCAGAGGATTGAATTTGGGGCTGGCTCGGAGGTTTACGTATAGCTTACGATATTTCATCTCCCAACTTGATCCGTTAGGTGGTCAGCGAGGGGTTTTTATTAAATAAATGAACCATAATCCATTAGGGTACGAAGCAACTGGAACCAGAATAATTCCGTGAAATGACACCAAACACCATACCTCTAAACCAATTTATAAAAAAGTTGGTTTGCGCATACGCTACTCCAATATTTTTAAATGTCATTTTCACAAAACTCAAAATGGCGGATCCTCTTATTTTGGCAGGTCAGCCTAAACGTTATTTCAAATGTAAATTTTCCGGGGTTTTTCACTTACGGTTGGCCATCTTGAATTATGTCATCTCAGGTTAGAGCCTACGTCACCACCTTTTCAGCCGCCATTTTGTTACATCACTGTAAAGTTACGCGCATGCGCAATGAGTGGGCGGAGGCTGCAGAATTGATAAAGTGTCCGCTAGCAACATGATAAATCAGGTCTTACAAACTTTAAAACAAAAACGAGAAAATTATAAATAATATGACCAAACCAAGAATTGTAGGTCGGCAAGTTCACCGCTTAAACGTAGAAACATCAAGTATTCAGGATTATTACCGAATAACAACATATATACCAATCTTAGATCATGTAATCGAAGATTTGGGATTTCGTTTTGATAATGATCTTTTCAATATTTTAAACCTAAATATTGTCTTACCAACTATTTTCTCTAATCGCAATACTAATGAAATTGTTACATTTATAGATAGCCTAATATTATATATTAAACCGCTATTTATTAACGATTCTTTGCTCGAATATAAATTAAAAGCCGAATTAGAATTGTGGCAAAATGAGTTTAAAGGCTTAGAAAACAACGAGTCTCCTCAGTCATTATATATTTCTTGTAATGAAGAATTTTTCCCCACATAAAAATAATTCTTCAAATACTCCTAACTCTGCCTGTTTGTGTTGCGTCAGCGGAAAGGCTTTTTATGTTTGGAAAAGACTTAAAACGTGTCTAAGAAGCAACACGACAGAGGATCGATTATGCGGCATGGGCGTTATGCATATGCATAGATATGTAGAAATTAACATAAAACATGTGATAAACCGCTTTGTCACAAATAAAAGGCGAGTTGCAGACTTCGTTCTGTAAAACGGCTGGCATTATTGCAACTCCTTTTATGTGCCTTCTTTGTTTAAATATTAGTTCTAGGCTGTAGCATTAATGCAATTTATGTTCCTCTTTTATTTTTTATTTTTATTTATATCTTTAGCATTACTTTAATGCACAATTTAATTTATTTGTTTTTTTTTTTTTTGGTTTTAAGATAATTTAGTTTCATATTTTTGTTTGTTGTTTATTATTTACTGGTTATAGGGGACGATGTAATTTGCTGACCAAAATAAATGTTGCCGACCGAGGCTTTAATCTTTAAGGATATCTTTGATATTTCATATTTTGTATCTTAATGTTGATGTCTTTCTGCTACCGACGTTTCACAAAAAAATCTTAATATTTAAGGGTAGTTTACTCTTGATGTTTTTTCGATTTTAAGTGCGACCAGAGAAAGTGTAAATGCGACCAAGCTATAAATTTACACATAATCATTGCTGGTAACTGTCTTTCCACTACCAAAGTTTCATAAAAAAATATTCATATTTAAGGGTAGTTTACTCTTGAGGTTTTTTCGTTTTTTAGTGCGACCAGAGAAAGTATGAATGCGACCAAGCTATAAATTTACACAGAATCACTGCTGGCAACTGTCTTTCCGCTACCAAAGTTTCACAAAAAAATATTCATATTTAAGGGTAGTTTAGTCTTGAAGTTTTTTAATTTTTTAGTGCGACCAGAAAAAGTATGAATGCGACCAAGCTTTAAATTCACATAGAATCACTGCTGGCAACTGTCTTTCCGCTACCAAAGTTTTACAAAAAAATATTCATATTTAAGGGTAGTTTACTCTTGAGGTTTTTTCGTTTTTTAGTGCGACCAGAGAAAGTATGAATGCGACCAAGCTATAAATTTACACAGAATCACTGCTGGCAACTGTCTTTCCGCTACCAAAGTTTCACAAAAAATATTCATATTTAAGGGTAGTTTACTCTTGATGTTTTTTCGATTTTTAGTGCGACCAGAGAAAGTGTAAATGCGCCCAAGCTTTAAATTTACACAGAACCACTGCTGACTACTGTCTTTCCGCTACCAAAGTTTCACAAAAAAATATTCATATTTAAGGGTAGTTAACTCTTGGGGTTTTTTAGTTTTTTAATGCGACCAGAGAAAGTATTAATGCGACCAAGCTATAAATTTACACAAAATGACTGCTGGCTACTGTCTTTCCGCTACCAAAGTTTCACAAAAAAATATTCATATTTAAGGGTAGTTTACTCTTGAGGTTTTTTCGAGTTTTAGTGCGACCAGAGAAAGTGTAAATGCGACCAAGCTATAAATTTACACATAATCATTGCTGGTAACTGTCTTTCCACTACCAAAGTTTCACAAAAAAATATTCATATTTAAGGGTAGTTTACTCTTGGGGTTTTTTAGTTTTTTAGTGCGACCAGAGAAAATGTGAATGCGACCAAGCTATAAATTTACACATAATCACTGCTGGTAACTGTCTTTCTGCTACCAAAGTTTCACTAAAAAATCTTCATATTTAAGGGTTGTTTACTCTTGAGGTTTTTTCGTTTTTTAGTGCGACCAGAGAAAATATGAATGCGACCAAGCTATAAATTTACACATAATCATTGCTGGTAACTGTCTTTCCACTACCAAAGTTTCATAAAAAAATATTCATATTTAAGGGTAGTTTACTCTTGAGGTTTTTTCGTTTTTTAGTGCGACCAGAGAAAGTATGAATGCGACCAAGCTATAAATTTACACAGAATCACTGCTGGCAACTGTCTTTCCGCTACCAAAGTTTCACAAAAAAATATTCATATTTAAGGGTAGTTTACTCTTGATGTTTTTTCGATTTTTAGTGCGACCAGAGAAAGTGTAAATGCGACCAAGCTTTAAATTTACACAGAATCACTGCTGACTACTGTCTTTCCGCAACCAAAGTTTCACAAAAAAATATTCATATTTAAGGGTAGTTAACTCTTGGGGTTTTTTAGTTTTTTAATGCGACCAGAGAAAGTATTAATGCGACCAAGCTATAAATTTACACAAAATGACTGCTGGCTACTGTCTTTCCGCTACCAAAGTTTCACAAAAAAATATTCATATTTAAGGGTAGTTTACTCTTGAGGTTTTTTCGATTTTTAGTGCGACCAGAGAAAATGTGAATGCGACCAAGCTATAAATTTACACATAATCACTGCTGGTAACTGTCTTTCTGCTACCAAAGTTTCACTAAAAAATCTTCATATTTAAGGGTTGTTTACTCTTGAGGTTTTTTCGTTTTTTAGTGCGACCAGAGAAAATATGAATGCGACCAAGCTATAAATTTACACATAATCATTGCTGGTAACTGTCTTTCCACTACCAAAGTTTCACAAAAAAATATTCATATTTAAGGGTAGTTTACTCTTGAGGTTTTTTCGATTTTTAGTGCGACCAGAGAAAGTGTAAATGCGACCAAGCTATAAATTTACACATAATCATTGCTGGTAACTGTCTTTCCACTACCAAAGTTTCATAAAAAAATATTCATATTTAAGGGTAGTTTACTCCTGAGGTTTTTTCGTTTTTTAGTGCGACCAGAGAAAGTATGAATGCGACCAAGCTATAAATTTACACAGAATCACTGCTGGCAACTGTCTTTCCGCTACCAAAGTTTCACAAAAAAATATTCATATTTAAGGGTAGTTTAGTCTTGAAGTTTTTTAATTTTTTAGTGCGACCAGAAAAAGTATGAATGCGACCAAGCTTTAAATTCACATAGAATCACTGCTGGCAACTGTCTTTCCGCTACCAAAGTTTTACAAAAAAATATTCATATTTAAGGGTAGTTTACTCTTGAGGTTTTTTCGTTTTTTAGTGCGACCAGAGAAAGTATGAATGCGACCAAGCTATAAATTTACACAGAATCACTGCTGGCAACTGTCTTTCCGCAACCAAAGTTTCACAAAAAAATATTCATAGTTAAGGGTAGTTTACTCTTGAGGTTTTTTCGATTTTTAGTGCGACCAGAGAAAGTGTAAATGCGACCAAGCTTTAAATTTACACAGAATCACTGCTGACTACTGTCTTTCTGCTACCAAAGTTTCACAAAAAAATATTCATATTTAAGGGTAGTTTACTCTTGAAGTTTTTTCGTTTCTTAGTGCGACCAGAGAAAGTATGAATGCGACCAAGCTATAAATTTACACAGAATCACTGCTGGCAACTGTCTTTCCGCTACCAAAGTTTCACAAAAAAATATTCATATTTAAGGGTAGTTTACTCTTGGGGTTTTTTAGTTTTTTAGTGCGACCAGAGAAAATGTGAATGCGACCAAGCTATAAATTTACACATAATCACTGCTGGTAACTGTCTTTCTGCTACCAAAGTTTCACTAAAAAATCTTCATATTTAAGGGTTGTTTACTCTTGAGGTTTTTTCGTTTTTTAGTGCGACCAGAGAAAATATGAATGCGACCAAGGTATAAATTTACACATAATCATTGCTGGTAACTGTCTTTCCACTACCAAAGTTTCATAAAAAAATATTCATATTTAAGGGTAGTTTACTCTTGAGGTTTTTTCGTTTTTTAGTGCGACCAGAGAAAGTATGAATGCGACCAAGCTATAAATTTACACAGAATCACTGCTGGCAACTGTCTTTCCGCTACCAAAGTTTCACAAAAAAATATTCATATTTAAGGGTAGTTTACTCTTGAGGTTTTTTCGTTTTTTAGTGCGACCAGAGAAAGTATGAATGCGACCAAGCTATAAATTTACACAGAATCACTGCTGGCAACTGTCTTTCCGCTACCAAAGTTTCACAAAAAAATAATCATAGTTAAGGGTAGTTTACTCTTGAGGTTTTTTCGATTTTTAGTGCGACCAGAGAAAGTGTAAATGCGACCAAGCTTTAAATTTACACAGAATCACTGCTGACTACTGTCTTTCTGCTACCAAAGTTTCACAAAAAAATATTCATATTTAAGGGTAGTTTACTCTTGAGGTTTTTTCGTTTTTTAGTGCGACCAGAGAAAGTATGAATGCGACCAAGCTATAAATTTACACAGAATCACTGCTGGCAACTGTCTTTCCGCTACCAAAGTTTCACAAAAAAATATTCATATTTAAGGGTAGTTTACTCTTGAGGTTTTTTCGTTTTTTAGTGCGACCAGAGAAAGTATGAATGCGACCAAGCTATAAATTTACACAGAATCACTGCTGGCAACTGTCTTTCCGCTACCAAAGTTTCACAAAAAAATATTCATATTTAAGGGTAGTTTACTCTTGAGGTTTTTTCGTTTTTTAGTGCGACCAGAGAAAGTATGAATGCGACCAAGCTATAAATTTACACAGAATCACTGCTGGCAACTGTCTTTCCGCTACCAAAGTTTCACAAAAAAATAATCATAGTTAAGGGTAGTTTACTCTTGAGGTTTTTTCGATTTTTAGTGCGACCAGAGAAAGTGTAAATGCGACCAAGCTTTAAATTTACACAGAATCACTGCTGACTACTGTCTTTCTGCTACCAAAGTTTCACAAAAAAATATTCATATTTAAGGGTAGTTTACTCTTGAGGTTTTTTCGTTTTTTAGTGCGACCAGAGAAAGTATGAATGCGACCAAGCTATAAATTTACACAGAATCACTGCTGGCAACTGTCTTTCCGCTACCAAAGTTTCACAAAAAAATATTCATATTTAAGGGTAGTTTACTCTTGGGGTTTTTTAGTTTTTTAGTGCGACCAGAGAAAATGTGAATGCGACCAAGCTATAAATTTACACATAATCACTGCTGGTAACTGTCTTTCTGCTACCAAAGTTTCACTAAAAAATCTTCATATTTAAGGGTTGTTTACTCTTGAGGTTTTTTCGTTTTTTAGTGCGACCAGAGAAAATATGAATGCGACCAAGCTATAAATTTACACATAATCATTGCTGGTAACTGTCTTTCCACTACCAAAGTTTCACAAAAAATATTCATATTTAAGGGTAGTTTACTCTTGAGGTTTTTTCGATTTTTAGTGCGACCAGAGAAAGTGTAAATGCGACCAAGCTATAAATTTACACATAATCATTGCTGGTAACTGTCTTTCCCCTACCAAAGTTTCATAAAAAAATATTCATATTTAAGGGTAGTTTACTCCTGAGGTTTTTTCGTTTTTTAGTGCGACCAGAGAAAGTATGAATGCGACCAAGCTATAAATTTACACAGAATCACTGCTGGCAACTGTCTTTCCGCTACCAAAGTTTCACAAAAAAATATTCATATTTAAGGGTAGTTTACTCTTGGGGTTTTTTAGTTTTTTAATGCGACCAGAGAAAGTATTAATGCGACCAAGCTGTAAATTTACACAGAATCACTGCTGGCTACTGTCTTTCCGCTACCAAAGTTTCACAAAAAAATATTCATATTTAAGGGTAGTTTACTCTTGAGGTTTTTTCGTTTTTTAGTGCGACCAGAGAAAGTATGAATTCGACCAAGCTATAAATTTACAGAGAATCACTGGTGCTAACTATCTTTCTGCTTCCAAAGTGTCACTAAAAAATATTCATATTTAAGGGTTGTTTACTCTTGAGGTTTTTTCGTTTTTTAGTGCGACCGGAAAAAGTATGAATGCGACCAAGCTATAAATTTACACAAAATGACTGCTGGCTACTGTCTTTCCGCTACCAAAGTTTTACAAAAAAATATTCATATTTAAGGGTAGTTTACTCTTGAGGTTTTTTCGTTTTTTAGTGCGACCAGAGAAAGTATGAATGCGACCAAGCTATAAATTTACACAGAATCACTGCTGGCAACTGTCTTTCCGCTACCAAAGTTTCACAAAAAAATAATCATATTTAAGGGTACTTTACTCTTGAGGTTTTTTCGTTTTTTAGTGCGACCAGAGAAAGTATGAATGCGACCAAGCTATAAATTTACACAGAATCACTGCTGGTAACTGTCTTTCTGCTGCCAAAGTTTCACAAAAAAATAATCATATATATATATATATATATATATATATATATATATATATATATATGTATGTATATATGTATATATATATATATATATATATATATATATATATATATATATATATGTATATATATATATATATATATATATATGTATATATATATATATATACATATATATATATATATATATATATATATATATATATATATATATATATATATATATATATATATATATATATATATATATATATGTATGTATGTATGTATAAGTTGCGTATCTGTAATCTGGAAACATTTACACGGAAATGTAGAGGCATAGGTTTTAGTGGGTTTTATAAATAACTTTTATACGTTCATAATATTGTCATGAACAAGTTGAGGTTACCGGTAGTAAGGAGAAAAAGAACCGTTTTAAAGATGCATCAGAGCCTTGCTGGTTCAGTGGCAAGAACGTGTGCCTATGAACCGAAGTGTATCGGGTACGATCCCAGGGTTTTAAAGTTTTTCTGCAAAAAATGTTCCATTTACATCGACCGATGTTGTGATATTGTATTTCAACAATTTAAATGTCTGCACGTTCCGCCCATCGGAGGGGGCGTAAAGCCGTCAGTCCCGTGTCCGTACGATATTGATTACGTTAAAGATCTCTACCTTCTTTACAGAAAGGCAGGGGTTCAAAAGCGAAACACGTACAAAAAGATGCATCGTCCTTGATAGGTCTGCTATTTTAACTAGATATTTCTAAGAGTTTGTGCTATTAATTTTAATAGCAAATTCATAGAAAGTAAGTATACACTAGTAAATCAATCCGACATAGTGGCTGGTAGGCACCAGTTCCTATTTTCAACGCCTTTCTTAAATTTATACAGAGCACAGATAAGGCACGTTTTTGACTATGGTAATTAAGAAGGCGGCATTCTTAAAGGACGAGCTTGGTATATTTTATGGCAGCACTGTTGATTGCTGAATCATAAAAATTGTAACCAGCACCCAATGATAGGTCTTGCTGTTTTGTTACATTTCATTCAACATCTGTTGACCCCACAGGGCTTACACCCCTCGCATATTTATGACAATATACCAAGATAACATACAAATTTGTATACATTAAACGCTTCCTCTAACATTCAGTGTCCCACGTTTCTAGTTCGGCTGCAAATGCCCACTTTAAGAAAATACAGAATCACCCCTTTTAAGACTCTGAACGCAGGAAGCGCGACTTAGAGTTGTACTTCAATTGAACTTCATAAAGTTAAATTTATTTACTTGAAGTTACAGTACAACGATATATATATATTAAAATTTAAATAATATAAAAATTACAATAAAATACATATGAGTAATCTAATACCATTAAGGCTGGATGGCAAAGACTAACTGTTGAATATTAATGTTCGACATATATTTATAGACTATTAGTTGCTGATCAATTTCCCCTCGGTAATGTCGCTGCACTTCAACCGGACGCTGAGTCGACGGAAAAGCCGGTGTAGCGCAACGTACCCATATGTGCTGACAGTAGCCTTGGTGTGTGTAGTATACCGGGTGGTGCAACCATAACTCCTCCGGGGCCAGATAGAAAATTTAGGGAAGCTAAATTTTCAAAGTGATATTCTCCAGGGGGATTTCTTCCATGGGGCATCTTTGTTGTTGTTGGTTGGTGTTGGATCTTGGTTCTTTGGTTGGTTTTCTTAGTCTCCATAAAGCATAGACTGCTATCAGGGCAACAATCACGTACAACAGGATGGTCCAGATGCTAGTAGACAGGCTTACTTTCGGATGTTGAACTGCATTCAATAATGACCGTTGGTGTTGTAGTTGATGCTTTGTTTTTTGTAATTCATCCAGATCTATTGATTCTAATTTGATTGGGGCTGTATTTACTACCTCTTGTAGCTGAAAGTTGGTAAGCTTCAACTTGGGTAGTTGGATGTGGTAGGTAGATACTATCTCATTGTGAGATGGGGAGAACATTTGCTTATTTACTGTCATTTGACATCCTTCGGGGATTTGAACCAAGTAGCTTCCTTCTAGATTTGTGGTTTCTTGTCGGCTACGGCATCGTTGGTGTGCTGTACTTTCACGGGGGAATACCATTATCCATTTGTTTGCACTTATCTTCTGGCTCTTCATCTGCTGTATGTTGACTGGGTGGTGTTCGCAAGTTTCGTATCTGGTGGTGAACTTGACCAATTGGACTTCACAAGGGCTGCTATTACTGATCTGATTCATCGTTTGACCTCTGCATAAGTAGTCTCCAGGGCTGACTTCTTGGCATAGTGTGTTTTGTAAGTTATAGCTTTCATCGTTAAGGGCTAGGTATTTGGATTGAGGGATGATGACGGTATAATTTTGACTAGGACCTTGTTTCACAGGAAATGCATAAAGGTGGTAATAGTTATAATGTTTAGATTCTACTAATGGAATTTCAATAGCAAACACTAAAGTATAATTTTTGTAGTAACACTTAATTATTGACACCTCCTCGTATGAAGCTACATTATTTGCATCAAGCTTATAGGGGAGATTGGTTACAAAACTCTCAATTCTTTTAAGTTCTATTAGTAAGTCTTCAGGTTCTAATATGGATGGATGCATTGTTTCTAATCTTGCAAAAGTTATTGCGTTAACTAATGTGCTTAAAATGTTTTTAATATTAATGATTTCTGTAATCAATTGTATATACACCATCTGCAGACGCATTATGTGTTCGTTATTAATTTTTTCCTGTTCGAAACCTAAAGTGATCAACTGCAAACGTTCCTCAATTTTGTTTTGGTTTAAAATGACCGAGGATATGGTTTTATCAAATTTTTCTATGGCCTGTTCTGTTAACATGATTTGATTATCAACTATTGTTTTAATTTTGTCTTGATTTGATGTTAATTGAGAAATTGCCGTATCATAACGTTCTGCATCGTCTGCGTCCATGTTGCCTGTTAAGGTCTTTATGATTGTACCTACAGCATTAACTAGTCCTCTTTTATTACGATTATTATTAGAGGGTATAATTTGGTTAAATATTTTTTGTGTCTCCACAATTTGATGGGAAAGGATATTTTGGTAATTTTGTATCTCGTTTTGATAAGGATTAGAATGTGTGGAATTGTGAATAATGTCATGGATATCTTGGGACTGTTTATCTATGGAACGAAACCCATTGAGAAGTGGTGTTAAAGGGATTACTCGAATAATGGTCCATTTGTCAATGGAATTTTGCATTTTGCCCATGTTAATTGATAATAGTCCGGGGTTGTCATTGATCTTGTCTAATGTTATTCTTTGTCCTTGGGTTTGGATAAGGAAGATGGACCTGAAACATTAGGTCGTTTTAGATTTCGTAAATGACGTTTAGACAATTTTTTGTTTTTTCTTAAAGTCATTATATTTTTGTCAGATATGCTTACAACCTCGTAGGGGCCGTCAAATTTAGGGTTATTCTTGTTTCGTTTGTCTACTTTTGTATATACATGTGTTTGATCTCTAAATAAGTCGGTATCATTGGTTCTATTATTAGCGTTAGAAATGGAGCGAAGCTTATTTTTCTCTATTAATTCTTTCACCTTTTCATATAATAATTTTAATTTATTTTTGTGCGATATTAGATAATCTTGTAATAGCTTTTCATGATCATTTATATCGAAAATATCCCTATTAGAGGTGTGTCCAAAGGTTATTTCTAAGGGGGTGTGATTTGTAGATGTATGTATAGTTGAGTTGTATGCCAGAAGGGCGTAGTTCATTAAATATTTTATGGGGTCTTTAGTGTACGTTTGTCGTAATATTCGAACGTGTTCAATTAGTGTTGAGTGTAGTCTTTCAATGGGACCGTTAGAATTTGGATTTTTAGGTGTAGTAAAATGAATTTTAATTTTGTGAAACTCTAAAAGATTTTGGATGATTTCCGTTCGAAATTCGGTTCCACTGTCCATAATGATGTGTTCGGGTGTGCCATAGTACGTAAAATACTGTATGAATGCATTAGCAGTTTCTACAGGATTCTTACTACTTATAGGTATTGCTGTCCCTAATTTTGAGAAAGTATCAATGATTGTTAAGAATACTTGATTTTCTATTATAAAGGTGTCAGCATGTATAACCTGAAAGGGTTTACTAGGGGTGTCTGTTAGCATTAAGGGTATATTGGGTGGATTTCTATCGTACTTGGCTCGCTTGCAAATTTCACATTCATTAATATAGGCCGTTATTTTTTCACGCATTCTTTGAAAGTAATACTTGTTGGATATTTGTTTTATAGTTTCTATTATACCTCTATGGTTAGTTTTTCCCTCGTGATAATTTCTAATTACCTCGTTAATCTCTTCATCGTCGGCTAAGGGCAGACGATGCTTGGGGCAACTGATAATAATGGGTGCATTGTTGTTAAATATTTCCACATACACTGAACAGAAATCTTGGTATAATTTTTCTGTTTCGAAATTAAAGTAATACCTTTTGCCTATTGTAGTATATTCCTTTAGAAAATTTATGATTGCTTGTCGATTATCATTTCTCGGGATTTGCACCAAATATTTATTTTGATTGTTAACCTTTAGTTGTTTTACTGGTCTTGGATTATTATGTACGGGAGATATATAATATTGGTTTAGTTGTTTTTCTATAGGAACATCTGATATCTGAATACCTATTTTTGGTTCTACATTTACTTGTGAATGATCACTGTCTCGTAAGTCGTTATTTTGTTCAAGTGTTGTTTTGTCTGTTCGGCTTATAGGTGGAATAGTGTTGCTTGAGGTGCTAGGAATTTCTACTGGAATAAAAGAGAGTTCTGGAGGGCTCATTGGCGGAATATATTCGGGTTCAGTTGGTTGCACAACGTCATCAAAATTTGGGGTGTTGAGCTGCCTTTGTAAATCTTGGAGAGGTCTTTCGTCCTCATCAAAATTATTAGCGATTGATGAAATTTCTGCATCCTCTAAAGCATGAACTTGGATGCGGGACAAGGAATCTGCGTTGCAGTTTAGAGACCCTTTTTTATAAATTATTTCATAGTCATATTCCTCGAGTTTTAAACGCCAACGTGTTAATTTTGAATTGGGTTCCTTTAGTTGCATAAGCCATACTAAAGGCCTGTGGTCAGTATATATATAGAACTTACGACCATAAAGATAGGGGCGGAAGTATTTGGTGGCCCAAACAATAGAAAGAAGTTCCCGTTCAATGGTGGAGTATCTCTGCTCTGTTTCATTGAGGGTACGAGAAGCATAACTAATAGGTTTATCATTACCTACTGACCCTTGAGAAAGGACAGCTCCAAGGGCTACATTGGAAGCATCCGTAGTGAGTATAAAGGGTTTTGTGAAATCAGGGTATTGTAATACGGGGTCATTCATTAATATATTTTTGCATGTTTCGAAAGCTTCTATAAAACTACTATCATGAACTATAGTTGCATTTTTTTTTAAGCATCGAGTCAATGGTTTTGTTAATTTACCGAAGTCTTTAATAAATTTTCGGTAGTACCCTACAAGACCTAGAAATCCTTTGATCTCTTTTCTTGTTTTAGGTATGGGGAATTCTCTTACAGCCTTTACTTTATCAGGATTTGGTTTTACGCCTTCGGACGTGATAATGTGCCCGAGGTAGGCTACTTCCTTTTTTAAAAATTCACTCTTGTCAAGCTGTATTTTTAAATTAGCCTTTCTTAACCTTTCGAATACATTTGTCAACCTTTCTATGTGTTCTTGCAAAGAAGTACTGAAAATTATGATGTCATCAAGGTAGGTAAAACATTTTTCATTTTGAATACCCCTAAGGATATTATCCATAGCCCTTTGAAAGGTACTAGGCGCTCCCTTCAACCCGAATGGCATACGCCTGTACATATAGTGCCTCCCTTCAGAGCTGAAGGCAGTTTTTTCCATATCTTCAGGATTCATTTCAATTTGATGATATCCTGAGGCTAAGTCTAAAGTGGTATAATACTGGCTACGACCTAATTTATCCAATATTTCCGAAATATTGGGTAAGGGATACTTATCACCAATAGTTTGTTCATTAAGACGTCTATAGTCTATGACCATGCGAAATTTTTGTTTGCCACTGGCATCTGATTTTTTGTTAACAATCAGGACAGGGCTATTCCACGGGCTGGAAGATGGCTGAATAATTTTTTGTCTTAACAAGTCGTCAATTTGTCTTTTGACTTCTTGCTTTTGAGCTTCAGGTAATCGATATGGCTTAACAAATACTGGGTTAGGATTAGATAACCTAATACTATGTTTAACTTGATTAGAAAATGATAATGGGACACCTTCGCAATAAAATATGTCTCTGTACTCGTAACATAAGTTTTCTATCATGTCTCGTTCTTCGTCATTAGTGTGATCAAGTCTTAATCTGTTTAAATTTTGAATTTGTAATTTGTCAATTTCATTAGCAGTACCATCTATGTTTTCTAAGTCGATATCTTTGTTATGATGAATGGAATTTAATTCGTTAGTTGAAACAGGTTCTGCATAAATAGCTTTATGTATAATCAGCTGTACGGGATTTTCATTACTATTCACTATAGAGGTTATAGCCTGGCCATTTGAAACTGCCACGATAGATGCAGGAATAATTACGCCTGACTCGAGTTTTATATTATTTATTATGCCTATGTTGGAACTACAGTCTATAGGAAGTTTGACTATTGTTTCACATCTCGCAGGCAGTATTATGTTATTTAATTCTTGTGGTTTCGAGTTACATTCGCGATGTATGTCGTCGTCACATGGTAAATACAAGGGAATGCATGTATGCTTCGTTACCAATTTCCTATTATAAAAATCTATTTTAGCTCCCAGTTGTTTGAGAAGGTCAGTACCAATTAACCCATGATATTGATTATTGATGTTAAATACATAGAATTTAAATTTGGCTCTGCCTGTTTTAAATATACTTGGTAGAGGAATTTTTAGAATTTCATTATGAAAACTGGTTTGGTGAACAGATTTAATTTGAAATTTTTCATGCTCTATAAATTTGGAATAAAAATTATGGGCAATATTTTCACATAACAGCGATTTCATCGAACCGGTGTCAAGCATAAGTCGCATTTGAAATGAGGGGTTGATTTCGACCAGTATATAAGGCAATTTAGGGTGGTTTACAGAATTTATCTGTACTATATTTTTTTGTTTAGTTCGATAACCTGAATAAAATTTTGTTCGATGTTATCTGTTTGTTCAAAAGCTGCTTCAGGTCTAGTTTCTTCTTCGTACGTTTCATGATTCGTTTCGTCAAAGTAACGAGCGTCATCTTCAGGAATTGTATAAGAGTGTGTTTCTGAAGGATAATTTTCATAAGATTCGTCATAAACAGGGTTGTCTGATTTAAATTCATGTTGAACCTCTTGATGGTATAATTGGGTAGGTGACGACTGTGCGTTAGGCCCGTTAGGACCTCTCGGATGAGTATTGAAATTTCTAGATGATGTTTCCATAGGTTCGGGCTGGAATTGTTGTCTAAAATTTGGATTGGGACGTGTATGTATCGAGGAATTTTTTGCAGATACCTCCATAGGTGTTGGCCTATAGTTTGGTCTGAAATTTGGATTTGGTCTGAATACGTTTTGTGTCAGCTGTTGTGGGGGCTGATTACGTAAATTTAAGGGCTTTCTGTATGTGGGTTGGTTATGGAATTGTCGGGGGTGCGTAAAATGCGGAACGTTATTTCTATTATTTTGCTGATTCTGTATGTATTGAGGTTGTTTATTTGTTACATTTGAGTTTTTAAAATTTGTGGATTGATTGTGGAGATATTTCATTTGTTTTTCTCCATATTGAAAATTCTCTTCTTCGAGAACAAGCGACATAGCGTGTTCTAGATTAGTCGGGTTTTGTAGCCTAACTGCTAACCCTAGTTGACCACTCAAACCATGTAAATAGGTTTTCAGTGCCACTTTATCGTAAAATTCATTTTTAATTAAACGAAATGCTTCGTTGGCAGTTGTTAGTCTTACTTTTGAAGCTAAAAGACTACGTGAGTCTTGTATTCTCATACCGAATTGGTATGGGGTTTCTCTAGGGTCTGGCTTTAAGAGCAAGAGGTCCCTAGCTAAACAGTCTTCGTCTCTCTGGTCGCCGAAGTATTGTTGCAATAATTGTTTAATACGAGGCCAATTTGTGGCATCTTCCCTACTACCTATCAATGTTCTAGCTCTACCTTCTAATTTACTTATTACTATTCTAAGCATCCATTGGTTATTTGGATTGTCATCATTTGTTCTATCAACAAATGAAGTGAGAAAATTTTCACACGCTGAAATAAATAAAGCTAAAGTATGCTGGTCCCCATCGTATGCGGGAATAGCATTAATGTGATAATTTTGTAATTGATTTGCCATAATTTGATTGTTATTTGAGCTTATTGTATTTTTCTCTGTTACTATAAGTTTGGGAGGTGCTAAATTTATTTTTACTTTATTATTAAAATTGTCAACTGTCTCTGTTTCAGAGTCTGACATTAATTTATTAATCAATAATTTAAATTTGGGTAAAATTTTAATTAATATTTCCCGTAATATTTGCTTCTAACTTTAATCGATTTTAGATTAAGGTAGGACAAGGAATTCAAAGGAACAATGAAAGCACTTACGCCAATGTGAAGATGAAGACGATTTCTGTTCTTCTTTGCTTCAGCATCATAAGATACAGCGAATAAGGCAGACAACTTCGTAGGCAGAAGTTCCGTATCAAACCTTATTTTCTCTTATGATCGCTCGCGCACTCACTGTATTTTTAATTGAAAGTTACTTAAATTATTTTTATCAACTTGGACGATGCTGTTCTTTGTTGACTTTGAAGCTGGTTCTGAGTTTTTAACGATAAAAATCGAAGTGCGGACTTTTGCGATTTTTGTCAAAAGGGCACTAAACTCATCCTACCGACTGCGCCACTTAGAGTTGTACTTCAATTGAACTTCATAAAGTTAAATTTATTTACTTGAAGTTACAGTACAACGATATATATATTAAAATTTAAATAATATAAAAATTACAATAAAATACATATGAGTAATCTAATACCATTAAGGCTGGATGGCAAAGACTAACTGTTGAATATTAATGTTCGACATATATTTATAGACTATTAGTTGCTGATCAATTTCCCCTCGGTAATGTCGCTGCACTTCAACCGGACGCTGAGTCGACGGAAAAGCCGGTGTAGCGCAACGTACCCATATGTGCTGACAGTAGCCTTGGTGTGTGTAGTATACCGGGTGGTGCAACCATAACTCGCGTGATGGTTGTGAGTTTTCACACAATTATTTTCAATTAGATGCTTACAAGTTTACTTTCTTGTAACATAGCCATGTGATTGTTGGCATATAGTTTACTTATGATGACCAAAATCTACGCACCAGATTCGGTTACCTTAGGTTTCCCATTTTCGGAAATACAATGTTTTCCTAAAAGGAAACACAAAATTTACCCGGAAAAGCAGTGCCGACTTTCCCGGCTCCAAGTCGCTTGAAAAAGGAACGCACTCAGCAAATTTGATTAAAGCCCCCCTACTATTTGTTGGCTCATCGCTGTGACACATATAAGAAAAAGATAATTTATATATATACATACATACATATATATATATATATATATATATATATATATATATATATATATATATATATATATATATATATATATATATATATATATATATATATATATATGTATGTATATATCTACACATTAAAAGATATAAAACAGTGACCCCGCATATGTTTCCTTTATATGTTATTACTTCTTATACCTCACAAAATGAAATAATATAAGGCGTGTTCTCTTCGGAAATTTTAATTTTTTTTTGTTACTTTAACATAGGCAAATTTCTGCGACTATGGCCAAACACCGACGCCAGAGAGCACTTTCATCCTACTTCACAAAAAGCTGTGCCAAAATCCATACGTTTTTTAACGAGGACAGGGACCTTTAACGTGCCCAATATGGCATGGTACAGAGAACCGACGGCTTTACGACCCCTTCGAAGGGCGGAACGTGCAGACATTCAACTTGCTCATATGCAATGACGCAACCTCGGCTGATTGTGAAGTATGTACTGAAAAAGTCAAAAGGTGAACCCCGGGAATCGAATCCAGTACCCGTTGGTTTACAGGCACACGTTCTCACCCCTGGACCACTGAGGCCCTCTGAAAATACTTGATTTACTCAAAGTAATCACTTTTTCACCTACAATGTCCCAAATGCATGTAATCCTTGATCTTTACGTACGAATAAAATATACAACAATATATAGGGTGTTAAATTGAAAATAACAGAGCTGATGGCAACTTCCGGTGTAATCGGGAAGAGCAGTTATTTAGAAACTATTGTATTTGGATACTACTTCAGCCACAATGGCTACATTGAAATACTCATGGAAGACGTACGAAAACTTGTACGTAAGGTGTTATCTCAATCATCCTGTATACATCTATGTAAAGCAGGGGACACCAACCAGTTTCCCCCATCTTAGGAATGCTTCAATAACAGCGCTCCAACAAGTCGGTATCAAGGTTGACATTGCCATAATATGCAATGGAGAATGGTGTAAAGCGGCGTCTCCGGTGTTCTAATGGTTCTAGGCTTCCACAGCAGCTTCCACATATATACAGTAGGAAGCTGTGTGAAGAAAACAAACCAGCTAAAAGAACTACTCCCCTGGTTAATACCACGACTGGCATTGAATTGCATCATTGTTGAGCAGTCCTAAGAGGGACGAAACCGGTCTGTGCCGCCTGTCTGAGATTTTACCACAGGTCCCGGCAGGACAAAAGTGATTGTGGCTAACGAGTGATGTAATTCGATGTCGGTCGTGGCATTAGCCAGGGGAGTAGTTGTTCTCTTTCGCAACGTTTCTTCCCACAGCTTCCTTTTAGCTGTACAGTGTGTACGTGGAAGCGGCTGTTGAACTCTGCAACCGTCACAACACCAGAGATGGAGCTCTGCGCTACTGTGCATTGCATGTGTACATATATATATATATATATATATATATATATATATATATATATATATATATATATATATATATATATATATATATATATATGTATGTATGTATGTATGTATGTATGTATCAACCGATAACACAGAAAAAAATAACCGATCTGGATGACATTCTGCAGATACCTTTCATTTATTAATGGCTTGGACGAGTTCGTTAGCCCGGAAATTGGATAAGATTTTCCGGGAAAATTCTGTGTTTTGTTTCGAAACAAATTTTGTCTCCGAAAATGACAAAGATATTTTATTGAAATTTAGTGGATATGTTGCCTTGGAAAAAACCTTTCTACATACTAAAACTCAACTTTGTATGTTTATATCAAATTGAGTTAATCAAATTTGAAGCATTGGATGAAAATTCAGTACCATAACCCGAACTTTTTTTACCTGTGCCCTTGTCGGTGTCTGGATAGACAAATTTTGAACCCCCCCTTTCGAAGTGTGCTGCTTTCAAGACGTTAAATATTTTATCTGCTGAGGGTGGGGACCTATCTGCACCCCCACTTGGTGAGACATTACTGTTTTTCGTCTCAAATGCATCTTATATACTTTTTCACGCTTCACTCTACATTCAGCTTTTCGACTGATAACAGTTTCCAAGCTTTCGATTACTTACTGCAGTCTGTTTTCTAATGCCTACATATACAGATTTTGTTTTTAAATATTTCTACTTTTTCCTAGCTTTCTTTAGAATAGATGTAATAATTAGTAGTAGAATTATTTATTTACATTTACTTACAGTATTGTGACAATTGGGTAGCTGTACTACCTTCTATTTACATATTTAATTCCTTCGTAGCTGTGTTTGCAATAGATGTAATAATTAATTATTAGTCTCTTTTTTAATTTATATTTACATACAGTATATTCAAAATAAGTTAGCCGTTGCACCTTTCATTTAAACATATATACTTCTTCCTAGCTGTCTTTACATTAGATGTAATAATTATTTATTAGTGTCATTTGCAATTTATATTTAGTTAGAGTATCTTCAGAATAAGTTAGTTGTAGTGAGTAGGAATTAGTGTATTCAAAATAATTGTGTCCGCGTCCAATATAAGGTGTTGTGCTTAAGTTTGTGCCTGTGAGACCTTCCTAACAGTTTTAGGTAAGTACTTGTCTATTTTGTTCTTTAACGTTTTTCTTTTTACGTCACTCATGTGTTTGTCTGTTTTGTCCTATTTAATTTTTACGTTAAGATTACTTACATATTTCGATACCGAAAGAGCGAAGACAACATTTTTTTTGGAAATGTTCCTCAATGTCGCGTTCATTTCGTAAGATACGTTACTGTTACTACATGCCTCCTTTAATGTCGTCCAAGTCGTAGAGTTAAAAAGTTCGGGACGCAGCAAGTGCGTTATGGTGAATTTTCATAAAAATGTTTTTATTAGCAAATATGTGTCTTTTTTTTCCATAAGGCAGGTATCAAATTTGATTACCAGTATAACCTATATAGTAGAAACAATGTGACATGTTTCATCAAGATAACTTGATTGTTTGAAAACGTACAGACATTTCCAAAAGTAAACTTAAAAAATCCGTTTCTTGGTCAACCTTATGGGTTAATAGCAAATTGAGCTTTTCAAATATGAAGCATCTAATCAAAATTCGCAACCATAACGCACTTGCTGCCTGCTGAATTTCTTAACTAACAAACATGCATTATATTTCGATGGAAAATGCAAAAACATAAGGCGTATTCGACAAAAAAAAAATTATTTGTATCATCAACGCCTTATGGGCCACACTGTTATTGTCACAATAATTTTTTAAGATGTAGCTCAAAACACCGTATAATTAATGTATACAATATTTTTTCATATCTTGTATAATAACGGATATATTGAACTTTATTGATTTTTTACGAAAATTCGACAAAAATTATATACCATTAAACGATAAACTCTATAGCTAGGGCTACTGCCAAGCATCAGAGAAAGGGTCTATTTGAAATGAATTTTCTGGAAATATTTTAGTGAAATGAAGGACGATGACGGTTGAAACTAAGACTTCAGGGTTTGTAAAACAGCCTTCTTGAGACATTTGATTTCCATAGCCCGTATTAGATTCAAGTTCTTTGCCTAAATGTTGCGAATTTTGACGTTTTAAGTTATCACTTTGACGTTTTGAGGAAAACTCCATTTTATTTTTCTTTAAATGCCCATCACTTTTTTGTTTTTTTACCCACAGAGCTAAATATTATAACGATATAAACCAGCTTACGAAATTTGGTTGCCCTTACTTTGTTAATTTTGGCGTTATAAATTTTTTTCGAAAGAAAACAAAAAAATTTCCGGGTAAAGCTCGGCGGATTTTCCTGGCTAACGAACTTATCCAAGCCACTTGCGATAGGAAGGTACTCACCAATTTTGACGTTTAAAATCGCGATTTTGACGTTTTGACGAAAACCCTAATTTATTTTTCTTTGAATGCCTGTAACTTTTTTGTCCTTTCACCTACGGAGCTTAATTTTGGTAGGTAACTTGCCTATAATGATATAAGCCCGCGTATGAAATTTGGTTGCCCTTACTTTGTTAATTTTGGAGATAATTTTTTTTCAATTTTTTTCGAAATGAAAAACAAAATTTTCCGGTAAACCCTCGGCGGATTTACCTGGCTGACGAACTTATCCAAGCCGCTTGCGAAAGGAAGGTACTCACCAAGTTTTATCAAAATCGGTCCATTATTTTTTAAGTTATAGGTGTGACACATAAATATATAAAGTCTGAAATTGACCTCGGATTTGGGTTCCGGGGGTCCTAAATAGCGCTCATTTGAAGATTTTTTTTCAAAATTCAAAAGTCGGGATTTTTTTAAAGAAAATTCACTAAAAGTGTAATGAATAACTTGTTACTTTTCACTGTAGCTGTATGATTATAAAAATTCTTCCAAAACACAATTGGAGACTGCTTGCTGCATTTTATCTTATATGAATGTAGAAATTTAATTAATATTTGTATGCAACCTAAGTCTTACAAGATTGTGAGTATAGGTATGATACGTAACTAGCTCTCTAACATGAAAGGTATGAAACAATTGTTTTTAAATTAGGAGTATGTTGAAATTCGCTCTGCTTAGATACCGTATGTAACTTTCTTTTCTTAATTGTAATAACCTATAAATAATTGAATGTTATAATCGAAATGCAACTTTAATTTTTAAAAATTCAATAGTATAACCGTTTCGGATTTTGGAAAAAAAAGCATAGCTCTCACGAAAACATATGTACATGTACATGTACATGTATATATATATATATATATATATATATATATATATATATATATATATATATATATATATATATATATATATATGGTGAGTCTAGACAATCTGTAGTGAATGCCGACTTTTCATGGTGAGTAAATAGTTATATTCTATTCTGTATACCAGGATATGAAAGGTCAGTTAAGTTGCCGCAATGCCCAGAAGTGCAACATTTTAAGTTTTCCATCCGAACTTTATTAAAAGCTGTTGTTAAAGTTCAGATATAAAGTAGGCTGAGTTCACCAGGCACCAGCAGTTGGGTTTAAGCGCTCACCTACTGACTATAAGTCAATTTCAGCCTTTGAAGACTGATGAACGCACTGCTGACTTCAAGCATAATTTGTTGACGTTTGGCCCTCATTCCGCTTTGAGAAACCGAGAACCGTTGACTTCCACAAAGAAAACTCAGCAGGACCCTTTAATGCGTAGGTAAAACTGTTTAACTGTCGGCGCTTCGTGAATTTGGCCAACGTAACCATTAACCTATTTATATTTATGCATTCTTTCATTTGCCATCGTTTCGTAATGCACGATTGTGGAGAAAAAGACATCCTTTACCGTTTTCACTCTTTTCACCCATATAAGAGATAAGGTGATACATCGTTTTAAGTAATAAATTTCGTCTATATTGATCGTCTGACAAATAGGGATGGCAGTCATAGGCGCTCTCAAATAGTGGCTGAATTAGCGAAAATCGAACAGCCGTAAAAAAAAATTCAAACCGCCCATATGTTGCAGTAATTAAGTGCATGCCTTCTGTTTCTACTTGTGTATTGCACTTCATTACCTATAGTCTCATGTTAAGGAAATGTTTACGGACAGTTTGTAAATTTTTGGTTTAATGTTGGTTCATTAATTGTTAAAGTTTGATAACTTGTTGCAAAAAAAAAGGTGACGATTTCCCCACAAACAATGCTTTAGCATTTTTTGGTCAAAAATATAATGTACTTTCAATACTCAACCCTTAAAGGCACAAACTTTTCTTCATCGGAAATAAAGTATATGATGAACTTTTATTAATAGAAATACATAAAAGTATTAAAAAAAAAATCTACAATGATGTTTTTCTTTATTTTTCTGTTCTTGCATATATGCTACATAGCGCTACATTTACGTTCACGCTGACCGATTTTGTTAACTCCTATCATACATAGTGCCTATTATTTAAATTATGAAGTCTGCAAGTCCAAGTTTTTTTTCACTCCTTTCAGCAACACGTTTGTAGATAAGGGAGCCACTGCCATGTCGAATGAATGATAATAAAGTGGGAATTACCACCTTCCACACTTTCTCTTTATTGGATACCAAACTATCAAGCTGGTTTGATATATAATTTACCTTCCATAACATAAACCTCCGTGCCAAATTTGCTTACCAAAAGCATTTGTATTTTTGGAGATTAAAGAATGTTCTGGAAGAAAACCCAGAATTTACCCGGAGAATCCGGTCTCATTATCCTGCCTAACAAACTTATCCAAGCCGCCTAGAAATGTCATCAAAATTGGCCCATCATTCTTTCAGTTATCCACGTATATATATATATATATATATATATATATATATATATATATATATATATATATATATATATATATATATATATATATATATATATATATATATATATATATATGTACGTATGTATAAACATCGAAAGTGGCCCCGGATGTGGGTTGTCGGGGTCCTGGTGCGCGCTCATTTGAGGATATTTGTGGAAAATTGAAAAACCGGGATCTCCCCGATAGTCTCTTTTTCAAAGGAAACGTCACCAAAAGGCAGGTGGTATTCTAATATTCGCTATTCTGTTGATGCCTTCCGCGGGCAGTCCGTTCGTAAGTGACCAGGTTCGTCACATATCATACATGTTCTAATTTGCCCTGGGTACGCCACAGACAAGTGCATCCACAAAATATTAAATAAGAAGGCACTCTAGTTGTCATGGTCATGATGATTGTACGAATACCATTTTCACAATCATAAAATCCATCGCTTTCTTTCCACTTTCCATTGCGAATACTCTTGACATTTCCAAACTCTGTAAATTTCCCTTTGATAAACCTCTTTTCTAGTTCAATAAGAAAGTCATAGACTGTGACCATAATGTCGTCAGATTATTCGGTAACATTCACTTTGTAACTCCTGCCATCTTCATCCACTAAAATTAAGCCACTTTCTCCTTTTCTTATCGTCTTTTATACCAACAAACTCGTTGTTACTTTTATATTGACTTTTCCTCGTACATGGTCTGTTTGTATTATTATTATTAGTTTAGTGATGGACAAATTATACAATGCATCTTATATATAAGTTATTCACTTGTGGCTATAACAAATGCAACTTAACTTTAAATAAAATTCAAAATTGAAGCTCCTTGAAACCGTCTCGACGTTGATAAGTATTACCGTTAAAATTGTAAATTCCAAATTCAGATTTTCTTAAACATCCGGATTATTTTTATGAGACCAATAGTTCCTATACATCCTTAAAAAATCTTTATCACTTTATAAAAAAAAATTCATTTAGCGTTTGATTTGGAAGTATTTGGAAGTTTTCTAGACCTAAATTTTCAAATTATCGCAGTTAATGGAAAATTTTCTTTTATAAACCTATGTACAGCTATATTCTTCGGTTTGTTCATGGAATTTGTACAATCCAGAGCAATTGTATTTTCCCTTTTAGTGAATTTTCGTATAAAACATTCACTAATGGGGAGATCCCGACTTTTGAATTTTGAAAAATTTTTGCAAATGAGCGCGAACTAGGACCCCTAGGATCCATATCCGGGGTCAGTTTCAATTTTTATATGTTTATTATATATATATATATATATATATATATATATATATATATATATATATATATATATATATATATATATATATATATATATATATATATATATATATACGTGTGTGTGTGTGTGTGTGTGTGTGTGTGTGTGTGTGTGTGTGTATCACAGCGATAACTCAAAAAATAATGGGCCGATTTTGATAAAATTTGGCATATACCTTCCTTTTGCAAAAGGCTTTGATAAGTTCGTTAGTCAAGAAAATCGGACAAGGTTTTCCGAAAAAATGTTTAGTTTTCATTAAAAAAAAAATTATCTCAAAAAATAATGTGCCGATTGTGATAAAATTTGGCATGTTCTTTCCTTTTATGTATGGCTTAAATAGGTTTGTTAGTCAGGAAAATAGGACGAGGTTTTCTGGGAAAATTTTCAGTTTTCATTCTAAAAATAGTTTTATGTCAAAAAATTATGCGCCGATTTTGATAAAATTTGGCATGTACTTTCCTTTTGTGAATGCCTTGGATAAGTTTGTTAGTCAGGAAAAACGGACGAGGTTTTCCGAAACAATTTTGAGTTTTCATTATAAAAAAAATGTTGTCTCAAAAAATAATGCGCCGATTTTGATTAAATTATGGCATGTACTTTGCTTTAGTAAATGGCTTGAATAAGTTCGTGAAACAGGAAAAGCGGACAAGGTTTTCCAGAATAATTTTGAGTTTTCATTCGAAAAAACTTTTAGCTAAAAAATAATGAGCCGAATATGATAAAATTTGGCATGTACCTTCCTTTTATAAATGGCTTGGATAAGTTTGTAAATGAGGAAAATCTGGGGAGGTTTTCCGGGGAAGTGTAGAGTTTTTATTCGAAAAAAATTTTTATCTCCTAAAATAAGAAAGCTATAACCAAATTTGGAAGGAAGGTTTGCGATATAAAAATATACCAAAATCTGGATTTCTATGTTACAAGAAAAGAAAAAAGGTATAATAATGTATTTTTACCAGATCATTTCTATGAAAATTCACTACCGTAACGCACTTGCTGAGTCCAGGAATTTTAACCTATAAGGTTGACCAAGAAACCAGTTTTTTCGGGAACACTTTACGTTCACCTGCGGAAATTTTTGTACATTTTCAAACAATAAAGTTATTTTGAAGAAACATGGCACATTGTTTCTACTAAATAGGTTAGACTGGTAACCAAATTTGATGCCTGCTTTCTTAAAAAACATATTTGCTATTAAAAACATTTTTATGAAAATTCACTACCATAACGCACTTGCTGCGTACAGACTTTTTTGAAAGCAAGACTTATTTGCCGTTAAAAACATTTTTACGAAAATTCGCTACCATAATGCCCTTGCTGTGTCCATTGTTTCTTTGAAGTTCGCCCACTAACTATTGTACAGAAACGAAACATATGTGTAATACAGGAATGACCATCTAAAGTGGCAAAACAGTTTTCGATGAATATCCTCTGAAAGTGCTAGCTATTTCATTTCTTTATTTTCTTCCTACAACTTTTAAATTAACTCATGCATCGAAGATCATTGTCTACGAATACGGTAAAAAAAATAATAAAAAAAGATTGAAAGAAATCTACTTTAAACATACGTCATGTTTTCTTCAAGTATAGATTCGGTAATTTTATTTCCGTATTTGACGCAGTTCACTGTTCAATAATTAGCATTGTACTTTTTTCATAGGAAATGGCGAACATTGCAACACCGCACCTTGTTTCGGAAAAGTGGCTGACAGTGTCAGAGTATCACAGCATTTTGCTGAATATCGAAGAGATATCTGTAACAGAGACACCTCCTGTACTACCAAAACCTGGCGATATTTATATTTTTGGAACGAACAATAGCTCCAAACGCCATGACTGGAGGTCTGATCAGTACAGATGGCGAAACAAAGGAGTAAAAAATCTGCCTGCCAAAAATCCTCTTTTAGTATGTTATTACTATGCCACATTTGAAGGAAAAGGCTTCAATAAAAGGGCTTACATGTTTTATGACTTTGTTGGCACTGTAAAGCATTTAACATTAATACATTATGTTGGCAGTTTAGGGAACTTAATCCATAAAGCGCATGGTAATAGAAAAAAGAATATGCACATAAAGCACATAATGACTGCAAAATCACAAATCACGTCTCAAAAAGACAAAGTAAAAGACAAACCACATAATGTTTATAAACGTTTGGTAGTTGAGGATGTTCATCCGGCACATGCGAGAGTCCTGCTACCCAGAAATAGAATGCAGGTTAGTAATACAATTCGCAAAGAAAGAGAACGTAAGTTACTATCAACTGATGACATAATCGGTTTATATTTAATGCGTGATGAAGTTGGGGAATTTATTAGAAAAATTGAGTTACTTCCGTTCTTCTGTACTGTCACCTTCAGTACTGAAATGCTAGCTACTTTCTGTGAATTGAAATATAAATCGGTATTATTTTACGACACAACATTCAATCTAGGAGACTTCTATGTAAGTCCATTGACATATAAATATGATTATTTTGTAGATAGTCCTGTGATACCATTGGCATACATGGTTCACCACAGAAAGAATGCAGAAGTGCATGAAACTTTTTTTACATGCGTAAAAAAGGCTTACCCTGACATAGTAAACGTCCCAATAGTTACGGATAGGGAAGGTGGAATTTCAGTAGCAATACGAAACGTTCTAAAAAGTGATAAACATTTTTACTGCTGGAACCACATACAACAAGATATAAGGCACTGGCTAAAAACACAAAAATGTATAGATGCAGATGATATTAAAACTTATGTTAGTCACACCTGGGATCTCCTTGACAGTGATTCTCAAAGCGAATGTCAAGAAAAATATAGTGCAATGTCTTGCCAATGGAGTAAGGAGTTCAAAAAATATTTTGACAAAAATATTATTGGTGATGTTTATAAAAGTTGAAAAATGGAAATTAATAAAACATGGACTGTACATTCCCGGTAGCGGAATAACAATAAACGCAGCAGAAAGTTTTAACGCAGTGCTGAAACGCTGCTTAGAGAGAACTGAAGTGAAAGCTCAAGTATTAGTTCTTACAATTTATCAACTGGACCTGTATTATCGGAGAGAAATTGTAAGAGGCTACTGTAATTTAGGCAATTATAAATTAAAACCTAACATGTTACACTTACAAAAAGACCCCGCGAGAATAGAGTTTCCGAAGCAACATCTCCCGTTAGAAAAAATTCCATATATATTTGAAAATAGAGACGTTGAACATTTAAAGGGGACAAAAGAGAAGATACCTTATACACGATTCAGTATATCCAAAATGTTGGTGTTGCAAGGAAACGTGAAATTAATTTCAGAAGATCAGATGTTCGTTATAACAACAGGCAGAGGCGACAAGAATATCGTCAAACTATTTCCGAAAGAATCCTGTACGTGCAGTGCAAAGAAAGGATGCCACCATGTTGAAGCCGCGCGTATATCAATTGGAATCGAAAAGCCATCTCAAAGGAAAATTAAATTATCAACAGTAATGAAAAGAAGACGAGGTTACAGGTTAGTGTTCTGTCAATTGTTTCATATATAATCATGTAGTTTTGCTTTCATATGTTTTCCCTTGTTTGTTTGCTAAGTTGCCATATATGCTGTGTCAAGGGGTGGCGTTGTGAAGAGGAGTACTTCATCAGTATTTAATTTGCACAAAAGCTCATTTAAGATGGGTAATAAACTATTTGTCATTATTTAATGCAACAAGGAATCATATCAGGCTATTAGTTTAGTATGCACAAGAATTTGGAGAATATAATCTCAGAGCAATATTAACACAAAGAGTTCATTGAAGCACATTGTGAGTTCATTGAAGCACATGTCCGGTCCGTTTTCGGGATGCAGGGTGTTTTAAAGTTTACATAACGTTTTCTGATATTATCTTAGAGACTGTTCATATTAGTTAAGTATGCACAAGAATTTGGAGAATATAATCTCAGAGCAATATTAACACAAAGAGTTCATTGAAGCACATTGTGAGTTCATTGAAGCACATGTCCGGTCCGTTTTCGGGATGCAGGGTGTTTTAAAGTTTATATAACGTTTTCTGATATTATCTTAGAGACTGTTCAATAGTGTCTATGGGTCATTAACTGGTGGTCGCACCATCCTCTTCTGTGGCAAAAATATGGACTAGCCGTTACAGCAACTAGTAGAAGGTGTTAGCTTTTATGTGACTGGGCACATAACAGTTTTGACAACCTTACTACATTTTACAGTACATCATCCACATATAAGATCACTAGTAGATTATGGCACAGCGTCGTTTTAAAAGTAAACACCAAAGCTGAATTTTATACCTATTCAAGCATAGGGCAATCCAGACGAACTTCATTTTAAAGATGCTCCTTTAGTAAGATACCGGGTTTGCAATGTTAAAATTTCTCTGCTATAGAAAGCCGGCTGTAAGTTTTGGGAAATAAGTTGGCATCATTTATTTTCGTGCTGGCATCTACTGCGATATCCATCTGAAAGCATTATTGTCAAATAAGTTAATGTATATGACATATAATGTTGTCGTTAAGTTTGTTTACCACGCATCGCAAGCTACTGTTAAATGTGGAGGTGTTGTCAAAACAGTCTTATATTAAATTGCAGTAAAGTACAATCCATATATTCGCCACTGTAGTTCATGATTTAGTAGCACATGACTAGTGTTAACCATAGTCAGTATGTCACTCTTAAGTGACATACTGACCAAATAGAAAATTATTTGTACGATCAGTTTCTAAGACAAGAGGGGGACGCGGAAGTATTGGAGACATATAAACTTCCTGTCTTACACACTAATACAGTTGTTTCGTCATAGATGACTTTTTCTTAGCAATCACAGTTCTAGGTGGTATCAAGAGTACAACAGTGTCTCCTCTTCACAACGTTTTGCATGGACACATTGTACGTGAAGATATACAGGTCTTTAATAAATCGGGTGCAACAGGAAGTGCACGTGGGAAAAATTTGTGTAGCTTTATTCAACCTCGATTGTAACTTTTGATTTTTAAAATACAGGCTAAACATCCTATATGTTTATTACAGCAATTTGTTGTTATACAGTAAGTACAGAAAATCGAGGTTAGTTCATTATTTTTCGTGACAAATAATAAATCGAGGTTACTTCATTATTTTTCGTGACAAATAATATTTACATACGCTCATTTCAATAAGCAATAAAATCTTCATTCCGCATTTACTCCCAACGGTATTATTGGATGTTGAGACATTGTTAAATTTTGCACACTATATACCTACAAATTGTTCTTATTTGTATCTACATTTCAGATCTGGCAGAAAAACAGAACCAGGCAAAATGTGTGTTGTCGAAGCAGCACCTGATGCTTCTGTGAGACTTGAGTCGCAGCAAGAAACCACTATGCTTGTGCCCACGTTAATGGCCGAACATCGTATAAAAGATAGATTTTTTCAACCTTTCCTCACGTCTACCCCTATTCGTAAAGACCCGCATATATCATTAAGGAATCAAAACGCGTACCAATCTGTCTATGAAGGGTATATTGGTGAAACAAAGAAAAGCGACAAAAATATTGAGGAATATATATCTGAAACAAAATGCATTACCCAAGATAGGAATAAAGAAAAAGTTAGCAATGTAGAAGTATCGAAACGTTCTGAACATAAAATGGTACAGAACGTTCAGTATTTTGTTTTTGGAAGGCAGATATATCATTCAGACTTAGATTGTTTAGCCCCGGTTTCTGTAACAAACGATGAGGATTTGTACTTCAACGACACAATCTTCGATGTCTATTTTCCTATCTTGATAAACAGGCATTCCAGTATAAATAGGTTTATGAGAATTTTCAGCGTAGAAGGCTTCATTTTAAATGTTTGGGACTCTTATCCAAATGCATTTGAAACGGGACTTGCATATTTTCTACAGCATTTCCTAATTTCTTACGACATCCTGATCTTTCCATTAACGAAGAATGGCCATTGTACAGTGTTTATTCTTCTAAAGAAATGGAAAACAATAATATACCTTGACAGCTTGGGTAATTTCAGCTCTCCAAGGGGCGAGCTAACGTTTATATTAAAACTCTACCAGGTTAGTTGCAATATGCATAATATCAATTTCAACATAAAGGAATGGAAAATATACATACCGGGTGACATACCGATGCAACCTAATTTATATGATTGTGGAGCATACTGCTGTTTATTTGTCGAGATTTTGCTGTCCCACAACAAAGAATTTTTATATTATCATGGAGAAAAAGACATGATGTCATACAGGCTACATATAAGAGAAGGCATATTCAATATAATAAGGACAGATAATATACAGCCCCCCAAAATGCACGAACATAAAAGTGGAGAAACATCTGCGCAGCCTGCAGATATTTATATACTTGACATTATATACAAAACGTCACCGAGCAAACATTTACCTACAATAGATTTTTTAGCCACTCTTATAGATAATTTTTGGGACGAAAATACTGAATCTGTATGTCACATAGGAGACAGGTGTGATAATATAGGAGACAGAATGGTACTATGCAATGTTTGCGATCACTGGTTTCACTTTTTATGCATCGGTATAGATAGCAATGAGCACTCAACGTTTTTCAAATGTCCGCAATGCAATAGCCGACCATGACAAGTTTGATTTCCAACTTGCTCAACTAAATACTTTTCCCGGCACTTACAATACACTGACATATGGCACATGCCAAGCACACCTAAATGAGATGTTCTGCCAGTCAACTTTAAGTATAGTATTATGTAACAGTTTTCTGTTTAGTCGGCCACATACTTTTTCCGGTAGTATCAATAAAGTAATGGTACTTTTTTTCGCTTAGTAGCTTCGATATTTTCTGGGTAGTAATAGTAAGCTGAAATATGTCAAGTATGGAGCGCTTCTACATGATCTGTATAGTTTAGTCAGATTTTGCTTGGTGCTTTGGTTTTTCTAGTAATGCTTATTTGTGAATTTAGAGCTCAGTCTGCTAGATAGTTTTTCAGGTAGCAGCAATATACTGAAAGACGTGAAGTGTCCAGCAGCAGTAAATGGGGGCATTTGTTAGGTAGCTACTTTAGTATGGGAAGTAACGGTTATATATCAATGTATAGAGTAGTCTGTTGAATATTGTTTGACGTAGTAGCAATGCACTGAAACGTGGCAGGGGTAAACCAGCGGGGGGTCAAATTAGTCATAAATGGGTGTATTGGCGCAAACACACCCTCGCCGTTGGAACGCGAAGGGGAACTATTTCTGGCGGAAAACCGGGTAGGTGTTTCAATGTACAGATCATGCTCCGTTAATTATTATTATTATTATTATTATTATTATGTTTATTACCTTAAATTATACAATATGCCTATACAAAAAGTCTAAGACTTGTGGTGTATAATAACATAATTTATAAAGTTTGATCCAGAATTCCTTGACAGCTAGTGCATACCAAAATTAACAAACTTCAAATGTTGACTTTCCAATTAAAATGACCTTTTGCTGCATGTCTCTCTTCGGATGTTTCACCACATGCCTTTATTTATAATAAGTTGTGATCTGTCCATAATACTGTCTTTACTACAATTTCTTTTTAACAGCCCATATTTTTTGCCAAAATTTTAAATTGAAAAGGTGACAGAGAATGATAATAGTGACAATTTGTTCAATCAACATAATAAATAAAGCCCAAAAGAGGATGGCTGAGTTGACGAGGATACCACCGAACATAGTAGGACCTAGTAGTCCTAAAACGGTACTACTGTGTGGAGTGGTCCAGTCCATACTTTTGTATGGTGCACCGGTATAGTATCAAGCCATCGACATATACAGATACCGTGATATGCTTCTGGGTACACAAAGGAAGGCCCAGTTAAGAATTGCCAGTGGGCACAAGACTGTGTCCACTGCAGCCATACAGGTTGTCACGGAAATACCACTCATTACGCTCCTTGTCGAGGAGAGGCGGCGACTATATTATACAGACGACGCCATAACAGCACCGGTAAAGAATAGGGAAAGAGAAACAACTCTTAAACAGTTGGCAAGAGATATGGGAAGGACATGTAGGTATTGCAGAATGGACTAAGTCACTTATTCCGGACATCCTCTCCAGGGTCAGATGTGGTCATCGAAAGCTTTTTTATCACTCAGTCCCTAACGGGCCACGGCAGCTTCAGGCAGTATACAAAGAGAATTAAAATAACCGAGGACGACTTGTCCCTGAACAAAAGAACAGGAAGAGCAACTGCCGAACTCCTAATCCTCAAATAATGAGGGAAGGGAGATGTAGGAAAACAAACAATATCAGAAGAAAAGACAGCCCTTCACCATGATGTTATGTCAGAGATGGCAGTTCCATGGTGATACGGGAGGTTCATGGGAGCCACTTGTTCCGATTAGCCTGGGCGTCGGCAACGCTCCAAAAAAAAAAAAAAAAACCAAAGTATTAAACATCAAGATAATTGTTCATTATTAAAGCGTCTGTCAGTAAGGATCAATTTGGTCAGCAATAACAAGTCACGTTAACTACATCTAAATGGGGGTGTTCCTTAGAAAACTTCTGTTAGCAAGTTTTTTTGTTACTAACAATGGTTATATATGTATTTTGACTACTGTCACTGAGACACTTCCTCTGATTGTGGCAATAAACAGAAATATGTCAAAAGGAAACTACCCTAAAATTTATTTTTCAGTACACTTTTGGTAGCGAGCTAGTAGTTACCAGCATTGATTATGTGTAAATGTATAGCTTGGTCGCATTCGTACTTTTTCTGGTCGCAGTAAAAAATAAAAACCTCAAGAGTAAACTACCCTTAAATATGATTTTTTTTATTTAACTTTGGCAGCAAATAGACAATTACCAGCAATAATTATGTGTAAATTTATAGCTTTGTCGCATATATACTTTTTCTGGTGGCACTAAAAAATGAAAAACCCTCAAGAGTAAACTACCCTTAAATATAAAAACTTTTTTCTGTGAAACTTTGGTAGCGGAAAGATAGTTACCAGCAATCATTCTGTGTAAATTTATAGCTTGGTCGCATTCATACTTTTTCCGGTCGAACTAAAAAACGAAAAAACCTCAACAGTAAACTACCCTTAAATATGAAGATTTTTTTTTTGATACTTTGGTAGCAGCAGTGATTCCGTGTTAATTTATAGCTTGGTCGCATTCATACTTTTTCTGGTCGCACTAAAAAATGAAAAAACCTCAAGAGTAAACTACAATTAAATATAAATGTTTTTCTGTGAAACTTTGGTAGCGGAAAGACAGTTACCAGCAGTGATTCTGTGTAAATTTATAGCTTGGTCGCATTCACATTTTCTCTGGTCGCACTAAAAAACGAAAAAAACCTCAGGAGTAAACAACCCTTAAATATGAAGATTTTTTAGTGAAACTTTGGTAGCAGAAAGACAGTTGCCAGCAGTAATTATGTGTAAATTTATAGCTTGGTCGCATTCACATTTTCTCCGGTCGCACTAAAAAACGAAAAAACCTCAAGACTAAACTACCCTTAAATATGAAGATTTTTTAGTGAAACTTTGGTAGCAGAAAGACAGTTACCAGCAGTGATTATGTCTCAATTTATAGCTTGGTCGCATTCACAATTTCTCTGGTCGCACTAAAAAACGAAAAAACCTCAAGAGTAAACAACCCTTAAATATTAAGATTTTTTAGTGAAACTTTGGTAGCAGAAAGACAGTTACCAGCAGTGATTATGTGTAAATTTATAGCTTGGTCGCATTCACATTTTCTCTGGTCGCACTAAAAAACGAAAAAACCTCAAGAGTAAACAACCCTTAAATATGAAGATTTTTTAGTAAAACTTTGGTAGCAGCAAGACAGTTACCAGCAGTGATTATGTGTAAATTTATAGCTTGGTCGCATTCACAGTTTCTCTGGTCGCACTAAAAAACGAAAAAACCTCAAGAGTAAACAACCCTTAAATATGAAGATTTTTTAGTAAAACTTTGGTAGCAGCAAGACAGTTACCAGCAGTGATTATGTGTAAATTTATAGCTTGGTCGCATTCATACTTTCTCCGGTCGCACTAAAAAACGAAAAAACCTCAAGAGTAAACAACCCTTAAATAGGAAGATTTTTAAGTGAAACTTTGGTAGCAGAAAGATAGTTACCAGCAGTGATTATGTGTAAATTTATAGCTTGGTCGCATTCACATTTTCTCTGGTCGCACTAAAAAACGAAAAAACCTCAAGAGTAAACAACCCTTAAATATGAAGATTTTTTAGTGAAACTTTGGTAGCAGAAAGACAGTTACCAGCAGTGATTCTGTGTAAATTTATAGCTTGGTCGCATTCATACTTTCTCTGGTCGCACTAAAAAACGAAAAAACCTCAAGAGTAAAGTACCCTTAAATATGAATATTTTCTTGTGAAACTTTGGTAGCGGAAAGACAGTTGCCAGCAGTGATTCTGTGTAAATTTATAGCTTGGTCGCATTCATACTTTCTCTGGTCGCACTAAAAAACGAAAAAACCTCAAGAGTAAACAACCCTTAAATATGAATATTTTTTAGTAAAACTTTGGCAGCAGAAAGATAGTTACCACCAGTGATTCTGTGTAAATTTATAGCTTGGTCGCATTCATACTTTCTCCGGTCGCACTAAAAAACGAAAAAACCTCAAGAGTAAACAACCCTTAAATAGGAAGATTTTTAAGTGAAACTTTGGTAGCAGAAAGATAGTTACCAGCAGTGATTATGTGTAAATTTATAGCTTGGTCGCATTCACATTTTCTCTGGTCGCACTAAAAAACGAAAAAACCTCAAGAGTAAACAACCCTTAAATATGAAGATTTTTTAGTGAAACTTTGGTAGCAGAAAGACAGTTACCAGCAGTGATTATGTGTAAATTTATAGCTTGGTCGCATTCACATTTTCTCTGGTCGCACTAAAAAACGAAAAAACCTCAAGAGTAAACAACCCTTAAATATGAAGATTTTTTAGTGAAACTTTGGTAGCAGAAAAACAGTTACCAGCAGTGATTATGTGTAAATTTATAGCTTGGTCGCATTCACAGTTTCTCTGGTCGCACTAAAAAACGAAAAAACCCCAAGAGTAAACTACCCTTAAATATGAATATTTTTTTGTGAAACTTTGGTAGCAGAAAGACAGTAACCAGCAGTGATTATGTGTAAATTTATAGCCTGGTCGCATTCATACTTTCTCCGGTCGCACTAAAAAACGAAAAAACCTCAAGAGTAAACAACCCATAAATAGGAAGATTTTTAAGTGAAACTTTGGTAGCAGAAAGATAGTTACCAGCAGTGATTATGTGTAAATTTATAGCTTGGTCGCATTCACATTTTCTCTGGTCGGACTAAAAAACGAAAAAACCTTAAGAGTAAACAAACCTTAAATATGAAGATTTTTTAGTGAAACTTTGGTAGCAGAAAGACAGTTACCAGCAGTGATTATGTGTAAATTTATAGCTTGGTCGCATTCACAGTTTCTCTGGTCGCACTAAAAAACGAAAAAACCCCAAGAGTAAACTACCCTTAAATATGAATATTTTTTTGTGAAACTTTGGTAGCAGAAAGACAGTTACCAGCAGTGATTATGTGTAAATTTATAGCTTGGTCGCATTCATACTTTCTCCGGTCGCACTAAAAAACGAAAAAACCTCAAGAGTAAACAACCCTTAAATAGGAAGATTTTTAAGTGAAACTTTGGTAGCAGAAAGATAGTTACCAGCAGTGATTCTGTGTAAATTAATAGCTTGGTCGCATTCACATTTTCTCTGGTCGCACTAAAAAACGAAAAAACCTCAAGAGTAAACAACCCTTAAATATGAAGATTTTTTAGTGAAACTTTGGTAGCAGAAAGACAGTTACCAGCAGTGATTATGTGTAAATTTATAGCTTGGTCGCATTCACATTTTCTCTGGTCGCACTAAAAAACGAAAAAACCTCAAGAGTAAACAACCCTTAAATATGAAGATTTTTTAGTGAAACTTTGGTAGCAGAAAGACAGTTACCAGCAGTGATTATGTGTAAATTTATAGCTTGGTCGCATTGATACTTTTTCTGGTCGCACTAAAAAAATGAAAAAACTTCAAGAATAAACTACCCCTAAATATGAATATTTTTTTGTTAAACTTTGGTAGCGGAAAGACAGTTACCAGCAGTGATTCAGTATAAATTTATAGCTTGGTCGTATTTATACTTTTTCTGGTCGCACTGAAAATTAAAAAAAAAACTTCAAGAACAAACTACCCCTAAATATGAATATTTTTTTGTGAAACTGTGGTAGCGGAAAGACAGTTACCAGCAGTGATTATGTGTAAATTTATACCTTGGTCGCATTCACATTTTCTCTGGTCGCACTAAAAAACGAAAAAACCTCAAGAGTAAACAACCCTTAAATATGAAGATTTTTTAGTGAAACTTTGGTAGCAGAAAGACAGTTACCAGCAGTGATTATGTGTAAATTTATAGCTTGGTCGCATTCACATTTTCTCTGGTCGCACTAAAAAAACGAAAAAACCCCAAGAGTAAACTACCCTTAAATATGAATATTTTTTTGTGAAACTTTGGTAGCAGAAAGACAGTTACCAGCAGTGATTATGTGTAAATTTATAGCTTGGTCGCATTCATACTTTCTCCGGTGGCACTAAAAAACGAAAAAACCTCAAGAGTAAACAACCCTTAAATAGGAAGATTTTTAAGTGAAACTTTGGTAGCAGAAAGATAGTTACCAGCACTGATTATGTGTAAATTTATAGCTTGGTCGCATTCACATTTTCTCTGGTCGCACTAAAAAACGAAAAAACCTCAAGAGTAAACAACCCTTAAATATGAAGATTTTTTAGTGAAACTTTGGTAGCAGAAAGACAGTTACCAGCAGTGATTATGTGTAAATTTATAGCTTGGTCGCATTCACATTTTCTCTGGTCGCACTAAAAAACGAAAAAACCTCAAGAGTAAACAACCCTTAAATATGAAGATTTTTTAGTGAAACTTTGGTAGCAGAAAGACAGTTACCAGCAGTGATTATGTGTAAATTTATAGCTTGGTCGCATTCACATTTTCTCTGGTCGCACTAAAAAACGAAAAAACCTCAAGAGTAAACAACCCTTTAATATGAAGATTTTTTAGTGAAACTTTGGTAGCAGAAAGATAGTTACCAGCAGTGATTATGTGTTAATTTATAGCTTGGTCGCATTCACATTTTCTCTGGTCGCACTAAAAAACGAAAAAACCTCAAGAGTAAACAACCCTTAAATATGAAGATTTTTTAGTGAAACTTTGGTAGCAGAAAGACAGTTACCAGCAGTGATTATGTGTAAATTTATAGCTTGGTCGCATTCACATTTTCTCTGGTCGCACTAAAAAAACGAAAAAACCCCAAGAGTAAACTACCCTTAAATATGAATATTTTTTTGTGAAACTTTGGTAGCAGAAAGACAGTTACCAGCAGTGATTATGTGTAAATTTATAGCTTGGTCGCATTCATACTTTCTCCGGTGGCACTAAAAAACGAAAAAACCTCAAGAGTAAACAACCCTTAAATAGGAAGATTTTTAAGTGAAACTTTGGTAGCAGAAAGATAGTTACCAGCACTGATTATGTGTAAATTTATAGCTTGGTCGCATTCACATTTTCTCTGGTCGCACTAAAAAACGAAAAAACCTCAAGAGTAAACAACCCTTAAATATGAAGATTTTTTAGTGAAACTTTGGTAGCAGAAAGACAGTTACCAGCAGTGATTATGTGTAAATTTATAGCTTGGTCGCATTCACATTTTCTCTGGTCGCACTAAAAAACGAAAAAACCTCAAGAGTAAACAACCCTTAAATATGAAGATTTTTTAGTGAAACTTTGGTAGCAGAAAGACAGTTACCAGCAGTGATTATGTGTAAATTTATAGCTTGGTCGCATTCACATTTTCTCTGGTCGCACTAAAAAACGAAAAAACCTCAAGAGTAAACAACCCTTTAATATGAAGATTTTTTAGTGAAACTTTGGTAGCAGAAAGATAGTTACCAGCAGTGATTATGTGTTAATTTATAGCTTGGTCGCATTCACATTTTCTCTGGTCGCACTAAAAAACGAAAAAACCTCAAGAGTAAACAACCCTTAAATATGAATATTTTTTTTGGGAAACTTTGGCAGCAGAAGGACAGTTACCAGCAGTGATTCTGTGTAAATTTATAGCTTGGTCGCATTTACACTTTGTCTGGTCACACTAAAAAACGAAAAAAACCCCAAGAGTAAACTACCCTTAAATATGAATATTTTTTTGTTAAACTTTGGTAGCGGAAAGACAGTTGCCAGCAGTGATTCTGTGTAAATTTATAGCTTGGTCGCATTCATACTTTCTCCGGTCGCACTAAAAAACGAAAAAACCTCAAGAGTAAACAACCCTTAAATAGGAAGATTTTTAAGTGAAACTTTGGTAGCAGAAAGATAGTTACCAGCACTGATTATGTGTAAATTTATAGCTTGGTCGCATTCACATTTTCTCTGGTCGCACTAAAAAACGAAAAAACCTCAAGAGTAAACAACCCTTAAATATGAAGATTTTTTAGTGAAACTTTGGTAGCAGAAAGACAGTTACCAGCAGTGATTATGTGTAAATTTATAGCTTGGTCGCATTCACATTTTCTCTGGTCGCACTAAAAAACGAAAAAACCTTAAGAGTAAACAACCCTTAAATATGAAGATTTTTTAGTGAAACTTTGGTAGCAGAAAGACAGTTACCAGCAGTGATTATGTGTAAATTTATAGCTTGGTCGCATTCACATTTTCTCTGGTCGCACTAAAAAACGAAAAAACCTCAAGAGTAAACAACCCTTTAATATGAAGATTTTTTAGTGAAACTTTGGTAGCAGAAAGACAGTTACCAGCAGTGATTATGTGTAAATTTATAGCTTGGTCGCATTCACATTTTCTCTGGTCGCACTAAAAAACGAAAAAACCTCAAGAGTCAACAACCCTTAAATATGAAGATTTTTTTGTCAAACTTTGGTAGCAGAAAGACAGTTACCAGCAGTGATTATGTGTAAATTTATAGCTTAGTCGCATTCACATTTTCTCTGGTCGCACTAAAAAACGAAAAAACCTCAAGAGTAAACAACCCTTAAATATGAAGATTTTTTAGTGAAACTTTGGTAGCAGAAAGACAGTTACCAGCAGTGATTATGTGTAAATTTATAGCTTGGTCGCATTCATACTTTCTCTGGTCGCACTAAAAAACGAAAAAACCTCAAGAGTAAACTACCCTTAAATATTAAGATTTTTTAGTGAAACTTTGGTAGCAGAAAGACAGTTACCAGCAGTGATTCTTTGTAAATTTATAGCTTGGTCGCATTCACATTTTCTCTGGTCGCACTAAAAAACGAAAAAACCTCAAGAGTAAACAACCCTTAAATATGAAGATTTTTTAGTGAAACTTTGGTAGCAGAAAGATAGTTATTACCAGTGATTCCGTGTAAATTTATAGTTTGGTCGCATTCATACTTTCTCTGGTCGCACTAAAAAACGAAAAAACCTCAAGAGTAAACTACCCTTAAATATGAATATTTTTTTGTGAAACTTTGGTAGCGGAAAGACAGTAGTCAGCAGTGATTCTGTGTAAATTTAAAGCTTGGTCGCATTTACACTTTCTCTGGTCGCACTAAAAATCGAAAAAACATCAAGAATAAACTACCCCTAAATATGAATATTTTTTTGTTAAACTTTGGTAGCGGAAAGACAGTTACCAGCAGTGATTCAGTATAAATTTATAGCTTGGTCGTATTTATACTTTTTCTGGTCGCACTGAAAAATGAAAAAAAAAACTTCAAGAATAAACTACCCCTAAATATGAATATTTTTTTGTTAAACTGTGGTAGCGGAAAGACAGTTACCAGCAGTGATTCTGTGTAAATTTATAGCTTGGTCGCATTCACATTTTCTCTGGTCGCACTAAAAAACGAAAAAACACCAAGAGTAAACAACCCTTAAATATGAAGATTTCTTAGTGAAACTTTGGTAGCGGAAAGGCAGTTACCAGCAGTGATTCTGTGTAAATTTATAGCTTGGTCGCATTCATACTTTCTCTGGTCGCACTAAAAAACGAAAAAACCTCAAGAGTAAACTACCCTTAAATATGAAGATTTTTTAGTTAAACTTTGGTAGCAGAAAGACAGTTACCAGCAGTGATTATGTGTAAATTAATAGCTTGGTCGCATTCACATTTTCTCTGGTCGCAATAAAAAACGAAAAAACCTCAAGAGTAAACAACCCTTAAATATGAAGATTTTTTAGTGAAACTTTGGTAGCAGAAAGACAGTTACCAGCAGTGATTATGTGTAAATTTATAGCTTGGTCGCATTCATACTTTCTCTGGTCGCACTAAAAAACGAAAAAACCTCAAGAGTAAACTACCCTTAAATATTAAGATTTTTTAGTGAAACTTTGGTAGCAGAAAGACAGTTACCAGCAGTGATTCTTTGTAAATTTATAGCTTGGTCGCATTCACATTTTCTCTGGTCGCACTAAAAAACGAAAAAACCTCAAGAGTAAACAACCCTTAAATATGAAGATTTTTTAGTGAAACTTTGGTAGCAGAAAGATAGTTATTACCAGTGATTCCGTGTAAATTTATAGTTTGGTCGCATTCATACTTTCTCTGGTCGCACTAAAAAACGAAAAAACCTCAAGAGTAAACTACCCTTAAATATGAATATTTTTTTGTGAAACTTTGGTAGCGGAAAGACAGTAGTCAGCAGTGATTCTGTGTAAATTTAAAGCTTGGTCGCATTTACACTTTCTCTGGTCGCACTAAAAATCGAAAAAACATCAAGAGTAAACTACCCTTAAATATGAATATTTTTTTGTGAAACTTTGGTAGCGGAAAGACAGTTGCCAGTAGTGATTCTGTGTAAATTTATAGCTTCGTCGCATTCATACTTTCTCTGGTCGCACTAAAAAACGAAAAAACTTCAAGTGTGAACTACCCTTAAATATGCATATTTTTTTGTGAAACTTTGGTAGCGGAAAGACAGTTACCAGCAGTGATTCTGTGTAAATTTATAGCTTCGTCGCATTCATACTTTCTCTGGTCGCACTAAAAAACGAAAAAACATCAAGAGTAAACTACCCTTAAATATGAATATTTTTTTGTGAAACTTTGGTAGCGGAAAGACAGTTGCCAGCAGTGATTCTGTGTAAATTTATAGCTTCGTCGCATTCATACTTTCTCTGGTCGCACTAAAAAACGAAAAAACTTCAAGTGTGAACTACCCTTAAATATGCATATTTTTTTGTGAAACTTTGGTAGCGGAAAGACAGTTACCAGCAGTGATTCTGTGTCAATTTATAGCTTGGTCGCATTGGTACTTTTTCTGGTCGCACTAAAAAATGAAAAAAACTCAAGAGTAAACTACCCCTAAATAGGGGTGTTTTTCTATACTTTTCTGGTAGCAGATGCGGCTAGTAGGTGGCATCCAAGATATAGAGTTTCATGGAAAAGTTTAGTCTATAAGTAGTCGGTCAGCTAAAATAACTAACTTTGGTCAGCAAATTACTTTTCCCCTGGTTATAGTGGTATAACAGTTAAATATATAATTTATAAAAAAGTCTTAGTCTTATCCCCCCCCCCCCCCCATGATTTAGAGCTAAATCTGCCCTTGGCGGTAGCGGTTTTTTATAACATGTATGGATATTATGCGCCCGGGGTAGTGATTGACTGCGCTGAACAGTTGACAACTCTGCTGTCAGTTACGGCTGAACAGTCCACAGGTAACCGGCGGTCGGAACGTGAGTTGAGGTACGGCTGTCCTCTCAGTTCGGACTGTTCCTGCGGCCTGTGATCGAACGAAAATACAATCGTCCAGTCGGCTGGCCTCTTAGACTAGGGAGAAGCAAATTGTCAGATAGCTACAAAGATACAATTTGATAAGCTCACAGAATGCTCTTATATTAGACAATATGACAAAATTCAATATTGAATTGGTGAAGAGAAAATTTGGTAAAAAGGGCACATATGGTCCTGACTTGAGGAAATTTGCTGTAATCTTAAATTTTCTGTCACCTAGGGCATATGAATATGCCAGAAGAGAGTTCAACACATGTCTTCCACACAATAGTACCATTGGAAAATGGTATAAACATATTAATGTGGATCAGGATTCACAACAGAAGCCTTAATAGCTTTAAAAAGAAAAGTTGAACAATCAAGTCAACCTGTTTTGTGTGCCCTAATGATTGATGAAATTGCAATTCGTAAGCAATTAGAATGTGATGGCAATAAATATGATGGCTACGTTAGTTTTGGTGTTGATTCCAATGATGCTGCAAATGCTTTAGCCAAAGAAGCATTTGTATTGATGCTGGTATGTATCAATGGCACCTGGAAAATATCAGTTGGTTACTTTCTTACAGACTCCCTTAGTGGGAGACAAAAAAGCACCATTCTAAAACACTGTATTAAATTGGGAGAAGAAGCGGGTGCCCAAATTGTATCGTTAACTTTTGATGGTGCACCATCAAATATAACAATGGTTCACCAATTAGGATGCATAACAAAGTTGGGCAGACTTAAGGTAAATGTAAATATAACAGACAGCAACCTGCACATTTTTATGACCCATCTCATATGATAAAATTGGTGTGGAATACTTTTGGGAAATGAAGGTTATGATACATTGTGATGGCTACATTATAAACTGGGGATTTATATCCTCATTACACGAGCAGCAGGAATCAGAAGGACTTCATTTTGGAAACAAATGAGGCTGTCACACCTCAATTTTTTCAAGCACAAAATAAAAGTGCGCCTTGCTGTGCAGTTACTGAGTGCACCAGTAGCAGATGCACTGGAATACTGTAAAGACGTTTTGCAGTTAGAAATCTTATTGGCTGTGAAGGAACAATAAGGTTTATTCGAATCATAAATAATGTTTTCGATATTTTGAGCTCCAGGACATTAAGAGTTTTCAAATTTAAACAAGCTGTATGTAATAAAAATATTGAGACAGTCAGAGAATTAGCAAATTTTGCAAAAGAATATATTTCTAAACTCCGATTTCCAAACAATGAGTTAATTATTCACTCAAATAGAAAAACAGGGTTTCTTGGCTTAATAGTTTCTCTACAAAGCAGTCTACAAATGTACACCAAACTTGTAGAAGAAAAAAAAACAATGATTGTACTTGCCTCTATATAAAGTGAGCCAAGACCACTTAGACATTTTTTTCATCTATTCGTTCTAGAGGAGGTTGGAATAACAACCCAACAGCTCGACAGTTTATGGGCTCTTACAGAAGACTATTGATAAGAACAGAGTTGCTGGATCATGGTATTGGTAACTGCTTACCATTAGAGCAGATACCAATTCTAGTGAGTTCTAGCAGGGTAGATCAAAACATGTGCCCAGAAAGGAACATAAATATATCTTCCAGTCGAGGAATAGATAAAAAAACCTCTGAAGAAACAGTTGATGAAATAATGAAAGATCATTCATATGCTATGAATAGTAAACATACTTTCAGAATGCACAAGCCAAATTGTAATATATATATATATATATATATATATATATATATATATATATATATATATATATATATATATATATATATATATATATATATATATATATATATATATATATATATATATATATATAGCTGGGTTTGTTGCACAAAGTTTACAAAAGCATTAAAATGTGAAGAATGTGTTTCAGCATTAACAGGAGGAAAGGAAAGCTTCCTAAGCTCTTTGATTACGAAAAAAAGTCAGGGTGGGATCACATATCTCTCTGATGATGTTATCAAAATTTGTATGAAAGCTGAACATCATCTGCGGATAATGAGGCAAGAAAGCCTATGGCCTACCATCAAAACTCTGTACCTGGACAGCAAATTTCCTCTCCAACCGGGGCATTCCTGTTGTCGTGGATGGCCATTCCTCTAAACTGTATCCAATTAATGCAGGAGTTCCTCAAGGTGCAGCTTTAGCCCCTACTTTGTTTCTTGTCCACATCAATGACCACCTCTCTAGCACATCCAACCCAGTTCACAGTTACGCGGACAACAGCACCCTCCACTCAAATATACAATATTCTAATCATGTCTCTTTAGCCCAATTAGATGAGGATCGCAGACTCATGGACGGTTCTGTCTCCGTGGATCTCCAAAAAATATTATAGTGGAGAAGTAGAAATCTTGTACAATTCAACCCCATCAAATCTCAGTCTTGCTTTCTTTCGCATAAGAGATACACCAGCCCTAGACCTATTACAATGAACAACCAAGTTATTCAAAGTAATGAGTCATTTTCACTTGTTGGCATTTCTGTGGATCGAAATCTTAATTGGCACCAATATGTCACATCAATTGCAGAAGCGGCTGCTAAGAAATTAGGTTTCCTATTCCGGGCTCGCAAATACTTTTCACCAGCTAATCTCTATACCTTATGTACTTCACAAATAAGGCCAAACCTGGAATACTGCTCCCACATCTGGGGTGCCGCTGCCACTTCTACACTGGCTATACTGGACTCCATTCAGAAGAGAGCTGTACGTCTCATCGGTGACTCCACCCTCAGGCAAAGGCTGCCATCCCTCTCGCACCGACGTGCCGTTGGTGTCCTCTCTCTCTCTATTTTATAGATATCTGCACGGGAACTGCTCAGAGGAGCTTTCTTCCATAGTTCCTCCACCTGCTGCCCCCAACAGATCTACCAGGGAAACAGAGCGTATGCACGCTTTTGCTGTCCAGGTCACCAGACATAGAACATCTTGTTATGCCCGCTCTTTTGTCCCGAGGACTTCCAAGTTGTGGAATTCCTTGCCGGCACATGTTTTTCCTTCTCCTCCGAACCTCCAGGTCCAGAATTAACAAGTTGCCTATTTCCTCCTTGTCGACACCCACGGTACGATAGTATTTAGGCTGTAAGCCCTGGTGGTGTGTTGTTGAAATATAAAAAAACTGAAGATGTAAAACAAAGTTGATCAGTAAATATATTGGAATAGAAACTATGTGAAGATAGTACAGTACGAAGTGTTAAATATAGAGAATAGCGTATAAAGTAAGAGGTTAAATCAAGATTAAGGGTATAAAGTCGTTATTTTACTAATCAAAAATCAAGTGAGACTAGTTTCAGTTAGTATTAACGTTTAACAACTGTAAGTATTGGAAATTAAAATTTTTATTAATCAGCTAAAATATCAGCCGAATCAGACGGTGACCCACCGCCTGATATAAATATGGAAAATATATCAGAGGTAAGTGAAGCCAGTTCCAGCAATAAAGCCAATAATACAAAATATAATTTAATTGATTTTGACAACAAATACTCCGAAAGAGATAAAGGATCTTATTGCGTATATGTAGAAAGCAATAACAAAAACCGCGGAAAATTACATCATATTCGAGTCGGTCATTATCTAAGAGATGGGCAGGTATACAATAAACATGTGAAGACAGTATGAGCAAACTAGTAGATAGGCAAATTCTCTTTTCTTGGGTCAGAAGATCCACCCCATATAGGTATTAATGATGTAAATTTTGAATTGAAAATTTAACCAGTAGTACAGTGCTTAAAATGCTTGCGTTACGGTCACTCAAGCAAGCAGTGTAAGAGCAAGGAACCGTCTTGTAGGAAGTGCGGTGCTTGTCACACAGGTACTGATTGCGTCACACAGGGTACATTTTGTGTCCACTGTAAGAGTACAAGCTATGATTCCATTTCAAAGGAATGACCAGTTTTTGTTAGACAAGAAAAATTAAAGAGAACATGAATAAAAATAACCTAAGCTTTAAACAAGGAAAAAAAAATAGAAAAATATCCATCATATTCAGTTGTTACAGATAACCGTTATAATTTGATACTAAATTATAACGAAAATTGCATTTCGCTACCGTAGTTCCAAATCATATTTTATAATTAAATTCTGCAAATATTTATTTCCAAAGAATTCTGTCGTATACCTATTTTATACTACCTCTATATAAACAAAAAGCTGCACAAAACACCAGCCCATCCAGATTAAATCAATATTGAAAGGTTATCTACCGATAAATAATACTCAAAATTCGTAAATTCACAAAATTTTCAATTTATTTCGATCATAAGAGGAAAAGAGACACCAAAGCATCTAGAATTAGCGAGAGATGCAATAATTTTGCAATATAAAAGGCGCCTCGCTTGGCTGGTAAAATCAGTTCAATTCCACCGTTTGAATCTCTTGTTTAAGTAGAGCCTTCACAGCAAAAGTTTATAATTATGTCATACCACAAGTTGTGCCCCCAGTACAAAATAAAAGTCACCGTCGACAAAACCCCCAAATTTTCACACCGCAGCAAAACCGCCAACCCGTAGTCTGGAACCTATGGTGAGAAATATTTTACTGATAATATTTTTGTTATTAAAAAAAAATCATTTTGGTATGTTTACCTTTACATTTGGAAACTATAACCCATTAGGGTACGAAGCAACTGGAACCAGAATAATTCCGTGAAATGACACCAAACACCATACCTCTAAACCAATTTATAAAAAAGTGGGTTTGCGCATACGCTAACTCCAATTTTTTAAATGTCGTTTTCACAAAAATCAAAATGGCGGATCCTCTTATTTTGACAGGTCAGCCTAAATGTCAATTCAAATGTCAAATTTCCCGGGTTTTTCACTTACGGTTGGCCATCTTGATTTACGTCATCTCAAGTTAGAGCCTACGTCACCACCTTTTCAGCCGCCATTTTGTTACATCACTGTGAGATTACGCGCATGCGCAATGGGCGGGCGGACGCTGCAGAATTTATAGTGTCCGCTAGCAACATGATAAATCAGGTCTTACAAACTTTAAAAGAAAAACGAGAAAATTAGGTATAAATAATATAAGCAAACCAAGAATTGTAGGCTCGCAAGTTCACCACTTAAACGTAGAAACATCAAGTATTTAGGATTATTACCGAATAACAACATATATACCAATCTTAGACCATGTAATCGAAGATTTGGGATTTCGTTTTGATAATGATCTTTTCAATATTTTAAACCTAAATATTGTCTTACCAACTATTTTCTCTAATCGCGATACTGATGAAATTGTTACATTTATAGATAGCCTAATGTTATATATTAAACCGCTATTTATTAACGATTCTTTGCTCGAATATAAATTAAAAGCCGAATTTGAATTGTGACAAAATAAGTTTAAAGGCTTAGAAAACAATGAGTCTCCTCAGTCATTATATATTTCTTGTAATGAAGAATGTTTTCCCCACATAAAAATAATTCTTCAAATCTGCCTGTTTCTGTTGCGTCAGCGGAAAGGTCTTTTTCTGTTTTGAAAAGACTTAAAACGTGGCTAAGAAGCAACATGACAGAGGATCGATTGTGCGGCCTGGCCGTTATGCATATGCATAGATATGTAGAAATTAACAAAAAACATGTGATAGACCGCTTTGCCACAAATAAAAGGCGAGTTGCAGATTTCGTTCTGTAAAACGGCTGGCATTATTGCAACTCCTTTTATGTGCCTTCTTTGCTTAAAATATTAGTTCTAGGCTGTAGCATTAACGCAATTTATGTTCCTCTTTTATTTTTTATTTTTATTTATATCTTTAGCATTACTTTAATGCACAATTTAATTTATTTGGTTTTAAGATAATTTAGTTTCATATTTTGGTTTGTTGTTTATTATTTACTAGTTATAGTGGTATAACAGTTAAATATATAATTTATAAAAAAGTCTTAGTCTTATCCCCCCCCCCACCCCATGATTTAGAGCTAAATCCGCCCTTGGCGGTAGCGGTTTTTTATAACATGTATGGGAATTATGCGCCCGAGGTAGTGATTGACTGCGCTGAACAGTTGACAACTCTGCTGTCAGTTACGGCTGAACAGTCCACAGGTCACCAGCGGTCGGAACGTGAGTTGAGGTACGGCTGTCCTCTCAGTTCGGACTGTTCCTGCGGCCTGTGATCGAACGAAAATACAATCGTTCAGTCGGCTGGCCTCTTAGACTAGGGAGAAGCAAATAGTCAGATAGCTACAAAGATACAATTTGATAAGCTCACAGAATGCTCTTATATTAGACAATATGACAAAATTCAATATTGAATTGGTGAAGAGAAAATTTGGTAAAAGGGGCACATATGGTACTGACTTGAGGAAATTTGCTGTAACCTTAAATTTTCTGTCACCTAGGACATATGAATATGCCAGAAGAGAGTTCAACACATGTCTTCCACACAATAGTACCATTGGAAAATGGTATAAACATATTAATGTGGACCAGGATTCACAACACAAGTCTTAATAGCTTTAAAAAGAAAAGTTGAACAATCAAGTCAACCTGTTTTGTGTGCCCTAATGATTGATGAAATTGCAATTCGTAAGCAATTAGAATGTGATGGCAATAAATATGATGGCTACGTTAGTTTTGGTGTTGATTCCAATGATGATGCAAATGCTTTAGCCAAAGAAGCATTTGTATTGATGCTGGTATGTATCAATGGCACCTGGAAAATATCAGTTAGTTACTTTCTTACAGACTCCCTTAGTGGGAGACAAAAAAGCACCATTCTAAAACACTGTATTAAATTGGGAGAAGAAGCGGGTGCCCAAATTGTATCGTTAACTTTTTATGGTGCACCATCAAATATAATAATAGTTCACCAATTAGGATGCATAATAAAGTTGGGCAGACTTAAGGTAAATGTAAATATATCAGACAGCAAATTGGTGCGGAATACTTTTCGGAAAGAAAGCTTATGATAGATTGTGATGGCTACATTATAAACTGGGGATTTATATCCTCATTACACGAGCAGCAGGAATCAGAAGGACTTCATTTGGGAAACAAATGAGGCTGTCACACCTTAATTTTTTCAAGCACAAAATAAAAGTGCGCCTTGCTGTGCAGTTACTGAGTGCACCAGTAGCAGATGCACTGGAATACTGTAAAGACGTTTTGCAGTTAGAAATCTGTATTGGCTGTGAAGGAACAGTAAGGTTTATTCGAATCATAAATAATGTTTTCGATATTTTGAGCTCCAGGACATTAAGAGTTTTCAAACTTAAACAAGCTGTATGTAATAAAAATATTGAGACAGTCAGAGAATTTGCAAATTTTGCAAAAGAATATATTTCTAAACTCCGATTTCCAAACAATGAGTTAATTATTCACTCAAATAGAAAAACAGGGTTTCTTGGCTTAATAGTTTCTCTACAAAGCAGTCTAGAAATGTACACTAAACTTGTAGAAGAAAAAAAAAAGATTGTACTTGCCTCTATATAAAGTGAGCCAAGACCACTTAGACCTTTTTTTCATCTATTCGTTCTAGAGGAGGTTGGAATAACAACCCCAACAGCTCGACAGTTTATGGGCTCTTACAGAAGACTATTGATAAGAACAGAGTTGCTGGATCATGGTATTGGTAACTGCTTACCATTAGAGCAGATACCAATTCTAGTGAGTTCTAGCAGGGTAGATCAAAACATGTGCCCAGAAAGGAACATAAATATATCTTCCAGTCGAGGAATAGGTGAAAAAACCTGTGAAGAAACAGTTGATGAAATAATGAAAGATCATTCATATGCTATGAATAGTAAACATACTTTCAGAATGCACAAGCCAAATTGTAATATAATATATATATATATATATATATATATATATATATATATATATATATATATATATATATATATATATATATATATATATATGGCGCAAGTATGGGAAAACTGGTATAAGTCTGATATATTCGATATTGAGTTAAATAGTGGAACATGTCCGAAGTGACCAGAATAACCGCGTGAAAACTGATATAAGTAGACAAATACAATTCTGTAGGCGATATTACTTGGTGCATATGGCATAACTCAAAGTTTTTGTTGTGGAAATAGATACAAGTCTACTTGACACACTCAAATCAATCTTTAGTTGGTGTATGTCGACATAATGGTGTGTCCAATTTATTAAAGAATCACAGTATGTAAGGAAAACTGGTATATGTGGACATATTGAGTTTTAAGTATCTGTAACAGTTGATATATGTAGACTTATATCACTTTACACCAAAGTATTGCAACTTTTTAACAATATAACTCTACATGTATCAGTATACACAAAGTATCACTACAAAATGCGTAGTGGTAAGTACCTATACTTATGTCAGTATTCTCTCAGTATTGCTTGAAGTTACGTGTTTGTTGTGAGGTGTTAACCACATTATTGGATTTTTTGTTCAAGTTGAAAGTTGCGGAGTGTTGTTAACGCGAATATAAGAGTGAATTTGCCAGGATGTTTCACAGTTAATTAAGGTATTAATAACTGTTTCTTCACAAAACAATATAATACTTGACCTAGGTATTTACATTTAGTGAGGTTATGGCGTATTCAAAAAGATCAGAGTTTTTGGCTGAACTTCGAAAGAAGGTGGAGAATGAAAAATATTCCTCTAGGATTTTAGATGGTAAAAACAGTGTTCGTAATAACAAACACATTAGGTATATTTGATTTTTATAAATTTTATTACAGACGGCGAGAATAGTAGAGGCACGGCAATGTTAACAACGGAGGTATCAGCTGACAATACTAAAAGTGATGACCATATAATATGCTCTATTTATAATGGTAAACCCACTTCAAATACATCTTCTATGATATATATGTATTCTAACAACAATAAATTTCAGATTGCAGTCGTTCAGAAATCGGAGAACTGTATACGTCATCTAAGGTTACTGTTGAAGTTTGCTCCGAGGATGACTCACAGTGTGATTCACACGATTTGGTTCAAGATAACGTCTTAGAAGCAGTTGAATTTTTGAGAATCCCAGAAAGTATCTTGATAGATCAAATCGGAATGAGGGGATATAACAGTACTCATGAATTGGGCGGAAGTCATTGTTCACAAAGTGATAATGTGCGCCCGGACAGAATTCTCAGAACTAAAAATGAAAGGAATGTGTTGAATGATAATGGAAACAATAAAAACGAGGAGATATTGAAAAGATCTGAATACAATGAGGCAGAAAGCATCCTATACGCTGAAGAATATAACGAAGATGAGCCAATGGATGATAGTGACGCAGACCCAGATTATACTCCCGAAGTTGAAAGTGCCGATATAAAGCATAAAGAGCAGCTGGTGAAAATTGCCCAAGACGAAAACAAAGCAGAGATATCAAAACAGCCAAATCGAGAAACACGAGCAGTCCGAAATGATCGAAAATTAAAGAGAAATCTTGGACTGGAGTACAAAACAAAATATGGAAAAACAGTCAAAAAGAGAACGTGTCAAGAACTAGCAAACTGTAGACTCAAATGTAAAACCACCATACCTGATGAAAAGAGGCAGCATATATTCAAAGAATATTGGTCTATGGGAAATTACAATAAAAGGGTTTCTTTCATAGCTTCACTAATTACAGCGCTACCCAAAAAATGTTGTAAACTGAAAACTGTTGATCCCGCGAAACAAAAAAATAGAACTATAACTTATAATTTTCACTTACCTTTAGATGGATGTCAAAAAAGGGTTTGCAAATCCTGTTTCATGAAAACATTTGGTGAAACAAACAGGTTCATATCTGATGTCCTACAAAATAAAAATGCCTGTGCATCCGGAATTACTCACGGTGATTTAAGAGGAAAATCAGCACCTGCTAATAAAATTCCAGAAGAAGACATTGATCTGGTTCGTCAGCACATTCTTTCGATACCGTCTTATGAAAGCCATTATTGTAGGAAAAAGTCAGATAAAAAATACCTACCTCATTATTACTCTCTGTCCAAAATGTACGATGAATACAAAAAATGGATCCCTCCAAACAAGTCGCCTGTGTCACGATTTGTATACCAAGCAAAATTTCATGAATTAGGAATAAAAATCAAATCATTGAACAAAGACACATGCGCTTTGTGTGACAAATATAACATGCAACTCAGAATAACGTCCGATGAACAGGAAAAAGACAAAATACAAGACCAACTAGAAAAACACCAAAAGGATGCAGAGGATGCATATGCAGCAAAAAGAAAAGACAATGAAGCATCAATGACTGACCCATCCAAACAAGTAATAACCTTTGACCTGCAACAATGTCTGCCAACACCAGCTATCGAAACATCAGTAGCCTTTTACAAACGGCAATTGTGGACTTACAATCTGACGTTGTATCGATGTGGTGATAAAGCAGCTTTTAACTTTATGTGGCATGAAGCCGTTGCAGCAAGGGGTGCCAACCAAATAGCGTCTTGTCTTATTAAATATCTAGACCAGACAACAGATGTGAAGGAAATAACATTATATTCCGATACATGTGCGGGGCAAAATAAAAACTCCTATCTTTGTTTGATGTTCATGCTTGCTATCAAGAAACATCCCCACTTAGAGCACATTAATCATAAATTTCTCGTACCTGGGCACACCCACATGGAATGTGACGGGATTCATTCCATTATAGAGAAAAAGAAGAAGAAATATCCCCTTTCAATAGAACACCCAAGAGATTGGATGAATTTGGTCCGACTTTGTGGTTCTAAAAGACCATTTCACGTGACGGAAATGAACCAAGAGGATTTTTTTGAATTTTCAGCACTCTTCAAAAATCAATTTCAACTGAGAAAAATCGACACAGATGGCGATAGAGTTTACTGGAAAAATATTAAATGGTTAAGGTATTCTCAGCAACCTGGTGTGGTAGAATATAAAACAAACCTTGATGATAATACACCATTTAAAAAAATAAATTTCTTACGAAAAGGATCATCATGGCCAAAGACTATAAAAGTTCCACTTTCATACAGATCTTCAAATCCCATAAGCAAAGAAAAGAAAGCAAATCTCTTGGAACTGCTGCCTTATGTTGATAAGACGTTTCATGATTTTTATAAGAACTTATTGACCAAAGAAGATCTGCAGAATACTTTACCTTATCCTGATTCGGATGGTGACAGTGAAGAGGAAACAAATTAATTAAAAATGATATTTGACGTTCAATTACGTTAAAGAAATTTCATTGTTCATTTCGTTTTTTTTTTGCTTGTTTGTGAAAAATGGTATAAGTACTTTTCTTTTAATAAATTTTGTGAAAACTGGTATAAGTGAATTTTTTTCTCTCATATACTTAAACTATTTAGATTTTTGAGAAAGCTATCAAATACAGGCCTGTTTTTTAAACAACTTCAGAAAAAATTACTAATATATTTAATCATATATAGATTTGCTAGACTTTAAACTTTACAATGCTTTCCTGAAAACCTGTGAAATTGGACATATACCAGTTTTCCCATACATGCGCCATATATATATATATATATATATATATATATATATATATATATATATATATATATATATATATATATATATTATATTACAATTTGGCTTGTGCATTCTGAAAGTATGTTTACTATTCATAGCATATGAATGATCTTTCATTATTTCATCAACTGTTTCTTCACAGGTTTTTTCACCTATTCCTCGACTGGAAGATATATTTATGTTCCTTTCTGGGCACATGTTTTGATATATATATATATATATATATATATATATATATATATATATATATATATATATATATGTATATATATATATATATATATATATATATATATATATATATATATATATCTGGGTTTGTTGCACAAAGTTTACAGAAAACATTAAAATGTGAAGAATGTGTTTCATCATTAACAGGAGGAAATGTACTTAAAAATAAGAACCCATTTCATTATCAAAAGACAGAATGAACAAACAGATCCCGTGAGGAGTCAGTTTACAAAACTTTTTTTTATTTAAGGGGCAATAGCTTCTTTTGAAGTAGTTATTAAGTTCTGTACATAGATATTTAAGTTTTTTATATATAGATATGATAAAAAAGTAGATGATACGAGTGAGAGACCTGTGAAATGAACCTATTTTATGTAAATATAAGTAGAACCTTAATTAATTGGTGTTTTACTCTCATGTTTGTAGATATAAAGCGTTTATTGTAAAAACAATGCCTAAAGGGATTTTAAATAATTTGTTCAGAAAAACGCTTGTTATTAATTTGTGCGTCATATATTTAATAATAGCAGAGCGCCAAGTAGAGATTTTTAGCGTCAAATTTTTAAAGCTTGACATCATTTTTAGGTGAACACAAATTTATGCCCCTTGCAACCATAGGGGAACATCACGGAAATAGTCAACGAGTCATCTCTCTGTTGCAGAGAAAGTCCGCTCGTATTCATTTTCGTAACTTTCGTCGTTTTTGGAAAAAAATTGAAAACGGCTCTTTTGACGCCCTCTGCAACGGTATCTGAACAAAGGATGCTCAAATTGATTTTTTTCATATGAAAGACCGCCCCTATTTTTCGACATGGAATCACCCCCTGAATTTTTTTGCACTTATTTATTTACACCCTGTACAGTAGAAACAATGTACCATATTTCATCAAAATAACTTTATTGCTTGATTATGTGCAAATAATGTTCGAAAATAAACTTAACATGTTCCCGAAAAAACTAGTTTCCTGGATAGCGAACATTATTGGTTAATAGCAAATTGAGCTATTCAAATTTGAGGCATTCAGTAAAAATTCGCTACCATAACGCACTTGCCGAGTCCCGAGTTCATTTTCTTACAATAATGCATTATAATTTCGTGGTCGAAATTCCATACATTTAAGGTCAGCGCAGAACTGACACTGACCCGGGGAATCTGTCTGTCTAATTAAAACAAACCATTGTTTGATGTATTTCTACTGAGCAGATTTTCCTGGCTAACGAACTTATCCAAGACACTTGTAAAAGGAAGGTACTCACTAAATTTGATAAAAATCGGTCGACTATTTTTTGAGTTATCGGTGTATATATATATATATATATATATATATATATATATATATATATATATATATATATATATATATATATATATATATATATATATATATTATTGTAAACGTAGCGGTCAATGAATATTTTGTATATATTGTATATAGTATTTTTGCACTGTTTAGTTTATTTATTTAATATTCAGGTGTATATATTGTAATTTTATAGGTGTTATATAGCAAATAATGTAATTTTAGTTGTGTGTGTTTTATAGTTTTTATATTTGAATATTATATTTTTTATTTAAGTTTATATGTATTTTATAAGAAATATGTATTTTATATTGAATAAATGTATTTTTTATTATTGAATTAATCTGTTTGTAGATATTTTCTTTGTTCGATTGTGTATTTATATTGGGCGCCTTTTGTTTTTTACTTATATTGAATTAAATATTAACTTAAACACGAATGTCTTTTTATTTCAGGATCACCATAGCAACCTTGCTTTTACTTAATTTGGTAACCTAGGAAATTGAATCTTAAAATGGTTGAAAGGGTTTTATATTTCTCACGTGAACTTGTGCGTAGCGCCCTCCTTTGGTTCTTTTGAGTACTTCATATACACACACACACACACACACACACACACACACACACACACACACACACACACACACACACACACACACACACACATATATATATATATATATATATATATATATATATATATATATATATATATATATATATATATATATATATATATATATCGATGGATATTTGACAAAACATCGTAAGCGACAATTTTACCAAAATTGTGTTTTTTGGTCTAAACGATTCCTTGGGTAAAACTTGATCATCCCGACACAATATCGTACGTCAGTTCTATTGTTTTCGCTGAATTTTATCGTTTTGTATATTATCGTATGCGACAATATTGTCTAACAGTGTTTAAATTATACCTAAAACTATCGTAACTGTTGATGTATTCCCGACAGAGAATCGTAAGCGCCGTCGGTTACGATAAACTAGCGAGAACATACGACAGTTATTAGTGACCATTTATTTCTTGTCCACTGCGCATCAGTCCGAGTTTAAGAGCTGTTATGCGTTATTCTAATGATTTCAGTTTAGTAGAGTCATCGTAAGTGTCTGCACGTAACGAAATTTGTACGATTTGATTGTGTTTAAGGTTTAGTGTTTTTGTGGTTTAAATTTGAATTGAATAATATTAATTTAGTGGAATAGAATATAGTACCATGGTAAGTACCATAATTTTAGTTATTTGTCGATAATCACACTAACTTAAACCGTTTATAGATGATGGCTTCTTCACGAGGGTATAGAATAGCATTAATGGGAATACAACAAAGTCAAAAAGAGATGCAAGTAGAACAAAAAAGGTCGAACAGTTTAGAAAACGTGGAAAATAATATTAATATTATAAATCATTTGAATCTAAATACTGCAAATGTTAAAAGTAAGACCATCATCTCAAATAATATCTCCTTAAATGAACATGTTACTGACAACGGTCCCTCTAATAATACTACACCAAATCAGAAGCACTTTGAAACAATTCTTGATGATATAGACAGCATGCCAATTGTATTTTCAGAGAATGAAAGTAGTACTGTTTCTGCCACTGTATTATTGGACAACAATTTAGACGATGTATTGAATGAGGGTTCCACTTTTATTTTAAATGAGTTCGAAAACTACATTGATGATAATATTGAAGTTATCGATGAAATCCTAGTTGAAAAGGCGCCGGAAAATAAGCAAAGAAGGCTGGTAAATTATTCTTCAAGTTCGGAATCAAACAACTCCGAGTCAGAACCTGTCCAAAAAAGTACAAAACTGAAGAGGTTTGATTCAGATTATTCGTTTCATGAAAAAAAGGATTCCGATTTCTTCTATTCAAGTTCCGATTCCGAAGATACCGTTGAAAAGAGTACTGTTGGTGAATCTGGGTTGAGAAAACCAAAAAAAGCTAACAAAAAGAAAATAAAAAAAATTGAAAAGTGTTTGGGAGCTTTAAAATCAGTACAGGAAAATCCATGCAAAAATAGAAATTGTCAAAACTCATGCGCCAAAAACTTTACAGAACAACAGCGTCATGACATTTTCGAATTTTATTGGGGACTAGGTAGCCATCAAAGACAGCGGGATTGGCTTTTATCCTGCATTAAGGAAACTATTCTTAAACGAAGACGCGTAACTACCGAAAATAGCAGGCGGAATAGAACTTTTAAATATTTTCTCTCATGGAATGGGACTGAAGTCGAAGTTTGCCAAAAGTTTCTTTTAAAAACACTATGCATCTCGCAAATGACTCTGAGATACACTAAAGACAATGCATTTTCTGAAAAATTTGCTAAGACTGATCAGAGAGGGAAACATGATCCACCTCATAAAACAAAGCAGGAGGACAAAAAAAGTGTTCATGATTTTATAAAAAAGCTACCAGCAGTTCCGTCTCACTACTGCAGAGGTAGTACAACAAAAAAGTATTTGCCAGCGGAAATGAGAAACGTGTCCTTCCTGTATAGAATATTTGTAAAGGATCAACTAGAATTATTTAATGTCACGACCAAAGTGTCCTTGAAAGTATTTAGAAATATTTTTCGTAAAGATTTTAATCTTGGTTTCCATCTTCCTAAGAAAGATAAGTGTTCAGTTTGCGAAACAAGAAAAGATAATGGACTTACATTTACAGAAGAAGAGGTGGATGATTACGAGGCACATGTAAGAGATAAAAATGAGAGTAAACAGAATTTTCTGTCTGACCAAAAGTTGGCAAAAGAAGACAACAGTTTTGTATGTGCTAGTTTCGATTTACAAAAAGTTTTGAACACGCCACATGGCGAAAACATGATGTTATATTACTCCCGAAAATATGCTATGTACAACGAGACTGTATATGAAAGTGGAACTAGGAACACCTTTTGCTATGTATGGGGTGAAGCTGACGGCAATCGAGGATCAAACGAAGTAGGCACAATCATAAATAAATATTTAGAAATGATTGACCAGAGAGGAAATGTTCAGGCCGTTGCGCTTTATTGCGACAGTTGTTCTGGTCAGAACAGAAATAAGGCTATTTTGGCTATGATATATACGTTTTTAAAATCGTCGAAAAATATACAAGACATAAAAATCGTATTTCTCCTTCCAGGGCATACTTACATGCCCGTGGATGCAGTCCATGCTACGATAGAAAGATTCATTTCTAAACGTATTGTTTGGGCGCCATCAGAATGGGCTACATTGATTTCCAATGCTAGAGTTCACCCAAGACCCTTTGAAGTTATCTCCATGAAATATTCTGACTTTATAGATTGGAAAACAACAGCAGAGAATTTACTGAGTAGTAATAAAACCAATGATGGACAGAAATTCAAAATAAGTAAACTCAGAATAGCGTATTTTAAGAAAAGGGAGGATAGCATACACATAAAATACTCATACGCCGATTCTGTGGAAAAGATCGTTTTACCAGTATCCCTTGTATCACAGTCTAAAGGTTTGTAAACTCTATCATAATCTAATTCTATCAAGTTAACCACATTTTGTTATTAGGTCGTAGATCAAAAAAATCACCAAAAGCAGTAGATGTCCTTTATTCGTCTCCGTTGCCAATTTCTGAATTGAAATTAAAAAATCTTATGGAGCTGTGTGAAAAAAAAGTAGTACCCCATAGATATTGGGACGAATACAAATCCTTTGTGGCGACGGTTGATGTTCCAGATACTTTGGCTGAGACTGATAATGAAGACGAAATTCGTGAAGAGAATTGAAAGTCTAAACTTGTATTTGTACTGCCATTTTAAAGTTTGTGTGATACTGTACGTTTTAATTTTAATGCCATTGTAATTAATGTTTTAGTTCAAATAAATTTATGTATTAGTACAAATGTTTTTGTTCAAATATTTTAGTTCAAATATTTTGTCTAATTCTGTACTTTTAACGTGTTCAATAAATGATAAGAAAAATAGCCTTTACGTTATTTATAACTATTTTAATGGTCATGCATCGCAATGTCAAATGTTTTAGTTTAATTCTGCACTTTTAACGTTTGATAAATAATGATAATAACAATAATGATAATTATTAATATAATAATAATAACAGCCTTTGCGTTACATAATACAAATTTTTCCCATATTATAACGAGAATTGCCAGATATACTAAACATCGTATGTGTATCGTAAGCGACAAAAATCTAGTAACATAATGCCTGACAAATTATCGTAAGTAGCAAAAATTAATGTAAATAATTCGTTTTATCAAATTCAATACGAAAATTCAATTAATATTTACAAAACAAAAGTGTTACAAACATTTTTATTACTCATAGTCTGAGAAAGACATCAATTATAAAAAAAGTTGGTTCCTGTAAAATTTACTGTGTGTCGCTTACGATGTTTTGTCAAAAACCCATCGATATATATATATATATATATATATATATATATATATATATATATATATATATATATATATATATATATATATATATATATATATATATATATATATATATTGATTTATATTCCTATACTTGGCACAATTGCTTCAGAAATGACATATACTTCTTAAATTGACATATTGTTATTGTATCTCTAAAATGATTTGCTCTGTTTATCATTTGAGGACCTTCTTTTTCATATCACTTTTCATTAATTAATTTTATAATCTTTGTGTTTTAGATTGCCATGCTGTTAATATGCAGATGCTTATTGGACAAAACTAATTGACAAATGATGCAGAGCTGTACTACAGTTTGGCTTCACTGGATATTTGAAAACATCTGCACTTTTAGTAAGTTATTTTGTCTCAGTTTCATTTACATCTTACTTTAAAATGCCCTACTTTTATATGTTGTTTGATATGAGTGTCGTTATGTTTTGAGTGTATATGAATTTGTTTTGCCCCTTTTAATTGTCTCACATATACAAAATCATCAATATTATCATCATTGACATTTATTTACACCTAGTATGTGAATTTTCCTCTTGTTATATCTGTTTTTAAAATATTTATTTCTGCATTTCAGATTGATTTCAAGAATTCATTGGAACTGCACTGCAGTATTTTACACAAACCGTTTACTGAGATCAGTATTCTGCACGATACCACCTTCGATACCCACTTACGTTGATGACAGGTTTTCCAAAGTATTGACATTTAGTGTCAGTGTTAGTGTTTTGACAATTATCGTTCATAAACCTTTAGTATTTTAATTAGTGATAAGTGATATTCTAGCTTACCCGTAAATTGTTCGGGTACTTCGGGTTTTATGCAGAATGGCCAACATAAAGCGTCTATATCTTAGACTACCGGTATTCTAGATGAATTATTCGAAGCAAGGTAACTGATTAGTGTATTGATAAGTGGCGTTTCTTCAATTCATCTTCAATACGATCTTCTTGCAAAAAACCTTCATATCAGTGACAAATTTGATGCTGATATGATAACAATTTCTATTTTTTATGCTTAATTAGTGAATTTTCTTAAAAAAAATTCACTAATGAGGAGATCTCGACTTTCGAATTTTGAAAAAATTTCTTCAAATGAGCGCTAATTAGGCCCCCCAGAAAACATATCCGGGGTCAGTTTCAATTTTTATATGTTTATATATATATATATATATATATATATATATATATATATATATATATATATATATATATATATATATATATATATATATATATATATGTATGTATCACACCGATAACTCAAAAAATAATGGGCCGATTTTGATTAAATTTGGTGAAAAAATTCCTTTTGCAAATGGCTTGGATAAGTTCGTTAGCCAGGAAAATCTGCCTAGGTTTTCCCGGAAAATTTTGTATTTTCTTTCGAAAAAAATTTATATCTCCGGAACTAACAAAGTAAGGACAACCAAATTTGGTACACAGGTTTATATCCTTATAAGTAAGTTACCTACCAAAATTTAGCTATGTAGCTCAAAAGACAAAAAAGTTATGAGCATTTAAAGAAAAATAAATTGGGGTTTTCCTCAAAACGTCAAAGTGGCGATTTAAAATGTCAAAATTGGCAACATTTAGGCAAGTAACTTGAATCTAATACGGGCTATAGAAATAAAATGTCTCAAGAAGGATGTTTTACAAACCCTAAAGTCTTAGTTTCAACCGTCATTGTCCTTCATTTTACTAAAATATTTGCAGAAAATTCATTTCAAATAGACCCTTTCTCTGATACTTGGCAGTAACCTTAGCTATAGAGTTTACCGTTTAATGGTATATATTTTTTGTCGAATTTTCGTAGAAAATCAATAAAGCTCAATATATCCGTTATTATATAAGATATGAAAAAAAATTGTATATATTAATTATAGGGTGTCTTGAGCTACATCTTAAAATAATATTTGTACAATCACAGGGTGGCCCATAAGTCGTTGTTGATACAAATTTCCTTTTTTTTAATCAAACATGCCTTATGTTATTGCATTTTTACATTTTCCATCGAAATATAATACATGTTTGTAAGAAAAGAAATTCTGGACGCAGCAAGTGCGTTACGGTAGCGAATTTTTATCAAATGTTTGATATTTGAACAGCTCAATTTGCTATTAACCTATAAGGTTGACCAAGAAACGTGTTTTTTTAGGAACACTTTTAGTTTACTTTTGGAAATGTTTGTACATTTTCACACAATAAAGTTATTTTGATGAAACATGCCACATTGTTTTTACTATATAGGTTATACTGGTAACCAAATTTGATGCCTGCTTTCTTAAAAAAACACATATTTGTTATTAAAAACATTTTAATGAAATTTTTTTAATCAAACACGCCTTATGTTATTGCATTTTTGTATTTTCCATCGAAATATAATGCATGTTTGTAAGAACAAAAATTCTGGACGCACTAGTGCGTTATGGTAGCCAATTTTGATCAAATGCTTCATATTTGAATTGCTCAATTTGCTATTAACCTATAAGGTTGACCAAAAAACGAGTTTTTTCGGGAACACTTTAAGTTTACTTTCGGAATTTTTTTTACATTTTCAAACAATAAAGTTATTTTGATGAAACATGGCACATTGTTTTTACTATATAGATTATACTGGTAACCAAATTTGATGCCTGCTTTCTTAAAAAAACACACATTATTGCTATTAAAAAATAGTTTTATGAAAATTCACTACCATAACGCACTTGCTGCGTCCCGAGATTTTTTTTCATATGTTTGTTCATTCTATGATATAGCGTTATTTTGGTGGCCATATTGATAACTTAATTTTTAAGATAAATTTTGAGCAAAGCCATGTGATTGATGTGGCCGAAGCATATGGTTTTTAGTGAATTTTCTTAGAAAAAATTCACTAATGAGGAGATCTCGACTTTTGAATTTTGAAAAAATTTCTTCAAATGAGCGCGATCTAGGACCCCTAGAACCCATATCCGGGGTCAGTTTCAATTTTTATATGTTTATATATATATATATATATATATATATATATATATATATATATATATATATATATATATATATATATATATATATATATATATATATATATATATATATATATATATATGTATCACACCGATAACTCAAAAAATAATGGGCCGATTTTGATAAAATTTGGCATGTACTTTTCTTTTGTAAATAGCTTGGATAAGTTCGTTAGTCAGGAAAATCGGACGAGGTTTTCCGGGAAAATGTTGAGTTTTCATTCGAAAAAAATTCTTATCTCAAAAAGTAATTAGCCGATTTTAATAAAATTTGGCATGTACCTTTCTTTTGTAAATAGCTTTGACAAGTTTGTTAGTCAGGAAAATCGGACGAGGTTTTCCGGGAAAATTTTGAGTTTTCATTCGAAAAATTTTTTTATCTCGAAGAATAATAGGCCGATTTTGATAAAATTTGGCACGTACCTTCCTTTTGTAAAAGGCTTTGACAAGTTCGTTCATCAAAAAAATCGGACGATGTTTTCCGGGAAAATTTTGAGTTTTCATTTGAAAAAAAATTTTATCTTAAAAAAATAAAAAATCTATGATAACCAAATTTGGTAGATAAGTTTACGATATAAAAATCAAACTATGCACCAAAATTTAGATTTCTATGTTACAAGAAAAAAAAGTTATAAAATATTTTGTGCCAGATCATTTCTATGAAAATTCACTACCATAACGCACTTGCTGCGTCCAGGCTTTTAAGGATTTCGGAAGATACAAAGCAATCCTATATAGATTACTTCAATATGGGCATGACGCCAGCAGCAGCGCACAGTTTTCATGAACTTAAAATATTGGGTGACAACGAAGAAGATTTTTCTCGTGTTAAAATTTTAGCAGATGCTCAAGTTAATCCAAGAAAACGACAAATATACACATTATTCAATAAATGGAGGTAGGTAAAATTTATAAAATAGTCGAAGAACTGCTATCTTTTTAGTAAGTAGGTAGTTTAGCAAGAATCATTATTTATACAGGGTGACGCGGATCTAAATGTACAGGGATATTCACTATAGTTTAATCCCCCATCTAATTTACATAGCCTGCTTTAGATTTTATATTTATTTTATTTTTATATATTCAGGCTGATCCATTTTGCCGTAGCTACCATTAACTTTTTTATTTTAGACGAAACACTCTGTATATTTTTCAATTTTCGGATTGTCCTTTTAATTTTAAATGTTTTTTTGTGTTGAAAACTCATTTTCCAGGTTTGAGCGGTTATAAAATCTAAACGACCTATCTTAGATCAAATTCGTTTGTACATTCCGATCTTAGTTTTTTAAGAGCTATCATATGACACTGAATCCCATTCTGACCGAAGCTGTCATCTTTTGACAGAAGCCGTCATAGGTATAGGTATAGGAATTGTCACACTAAAAACATTTAGAATCACAATAATAAACAGAAAGAAAAATATACAGGCTGTTTCATTTAAAATAAAAGAGGTCATGGTGGCTACGGCAAATGGATCAGTCTGTATAAATAAAAATAAAATAAATAAAAAATTTAAAGGAGGCCATATGAAATTAAAAAAAAACTAATAAAAATAATGAGAATCACGTCACCCTGTATTTTTAACAGACATTAAAAAAAATTGAGGTTTTTTTCTTGAGAAAATAATGTTACCACTAACCTTTCGTACTTTGTTTTAGAACTGCTAATTTTGGTAATCGCGATCCTGTCAATGCACTCAAAATTTTGAAAGAAAAGGAAACTTGCGTAAATATGGTTTGAGCTATTAGTAGATGAAGAAAACTCAAATGTGACTATTGTCACACCTATTACGAGGAGGTCCCATTCGATCAAATTTTCAGAAGAGATAATATTTGTAGATTCAAGCGGATCCTGTGATCAAGCCAATACAGTGGCAACATTTCTATTTGGCTCGTCAAAAGTAGGAGGGATTCCATTGGGTTGTGTTATGCATAGTAATCAAACAGGAGAAGATTATACTAAAGCTCTGCAAAATTTTAAAACGTTACTTGGTTCTGAAGGATTTAACAGAAAAAAGTATCCACAAATATTTATGACCGATGACAGTGCAGCAAAAAGAAATGCCTTACGTAGAGTATCTCCAGAAAGGAAATTACTTCTCTGCATATTTCATGTAACTCAAGCAGTATGGAGATGGCTATGGAGTAGCCATCATAAAATAGACAAAAATGATCGACTACATCTTGAAATTATTTCAAAAGGATGTGTAATCTTCCACAGTCATTGAATGTGATTTAGCTATGAATATTCTTCTTAAAGATATTGTTACAAAAAAATAAAACAATTTTTTGAACTACGTAGAGCAGCTATGGAAAAGAAAAAAATAATGGTGTTTGTGTAATAGGGCTTCTTTAACTGCCAGGGGGCATATAATACCAATAATACTGTCGAAGCGTCGATTAGAATATTCAAAGATTTGGTACTAGAAAGATGTAAAGCTTTTAATATATGCGCTTTAGTAGATTTTGTTTCCACTATATTGGAAAACCATCACATAAGAAGATTACTCATTTTCGCTAATGGAAGGGAAACAAAAAATGAAACTGCATATGGGAATTTTTTTTAGAAAAGTAAGTGCACTGGAGGTAGTAAAAACTGGAGAGAATGAGTTTGAAGTGTCGTCATTTCAAGGTGAAGAGAAAGCGAAGTATAAAGTGCTATCACATTTACAAATGTGCGAATGTCTTGCAGGACAAGGAGGAAAATTCTGCAAACACTTATGTGCCGTCCAAGAGATATATAAAAATATTTCCACTTGCCCTCAACTAAGCACAAGTAATAAATTTTTGCTGGCAAAAATAGCAATGGGCGATACTGTTGAAAAAAATGCTATTTTTTTTTCTTCTATGCAAAAATCATTAGTGCTAATGATACTACTTATGTATCTTCCTCTAGTAATAAAAATAATCCGAATGACGAATATCAGCTCTTCCCTGCACAGGCAAAAGAGTCTAATCGCAAAATTGTCCATTTTCATATTTTGTCATAAATGTCATGCGCGAAAGGAGCGCTACATTTTGTTATAGAAATCACACTCCTAAGATAATACGTTTTAAAGTTAAGTCGTCGACAAAACAGTCTATTGTGAGGACATTACTGACCATCCCAAGGCAAAGGAATCTAATGAACATATTTTATAAAAAAATACAAAGTCAAAACAGTTTAATGTACAATAAATACTTGTTACTAGTTATTACTGTGCATTGAAACCATGGCAGAAGAAGCTAATATACATTAGATTGTTTTGCCTTTGGTGGTTGGTGTATTTAGGAATAATCTATTGTATATTAGACTATTTCGCCTTTGTTTCGACTGACACTTCATACATTAGATTTTTTTGCCTTTGCAAGGACCTGAAAATTCGTGTGAATAGACAAAGTGTTAACAGCCACTAAATTCTTTTGCCGTTGGAATGTAGTAGCCGCGCGCAGTCGCAACTAGCCGGTATAAACGCTGCCATCTCCATTTTTTACAATTTGGAATCATAACATAACGTTTGAGATTGCTGTTTTTGCTTACTGTGCAGTGTATCTATTAATAAAAGTAATTAAGTCAGTGTATCTTAATAAAATGCTTTCTAGGGCTCAGAGAATTGCCCAATTGGGAAAGCATGTATTTGAGAAAAATAATATGGTAAGTAGAATACTTGTCTTTGTTTATACGTAGGTACATTAAATTTTATACGTAAAGGTTAAGTTCACCCTAAAAGTAAGCAGTATAAGTTGCGCTCTATTGTTGTATAGTGTTTATAAAAACATTCCAAACGAATCATACTAAATCAAGTCGTTTACGAAACTTGATACCTACCTACTCAACAAAAATACATCCGTATGTTTTTACGAACTTTATTTTTGTTTTTTGTTTAATATTTTTGAGATATTCTTATATAATTCAAATAAACTAATTTAAGTGTTTTATAATAACGCTCTATCAAGAGCCTGGATTACTACCCAGGCCCAGTACTTCTGTGAGAAGTACCTAACATGTATTTTAAATACATAGTCGTAAGTCGACTGATATATCATTGTAAGAGATTTTATTATTATTGAGTATTAAAACGAAAGTTTTTCGTTTTAAATGCGATCATATAAACTATTTTATACTTTTAATCCCGCTTTAACAATGTGGTATATTACATTTTTCTTTATTTAGATAATTATTTATTATTTCAGGAACACGAAAATAATGAACACGAAAAGGAAGAGATTGACTTTTCTGAATCCAAAACTTATCAACTTAATTTGCAATCCGATGAAGAGTACAGTTCAACCGATTCTGAAAATCAAGATGTTGTTATAAAGAAGCGCAGAGTTGATTTCGTTAAAAAAAATTATTTAATATTTCAAATGGCAATGATCCAGAGGAATATCAAGATGTCATTCCTGCTCAAATTATTTCTCTATTTACACTCAAATCAAATTCATCAGCATGTATGCCAAGTATAGGAGTAGTATCTAACAGTGAATGTTTAAATGGGGATAACAATAATATAACACACCATCAAGAAGAAGCACACAGGGGTATAGAAATTACAGCAAATACCGGGAATATTAAAGAACATTCAGGACTTCTAGGCCATAGTGAAGAAGAAGCACACGGGGATATAGAAAATACAGCAAATACCGGGAATATCAAGGAACATTCAGGACTACTAGGCCATAGTGATCAACAGGAGCAGTTAAGAATTGCCTCGCAAAACATTGCTAAAAAAAGAGCCAGAACCGAGACGGAAAAGCAAGTAAATGCTAAAAACAAGCACCCGATTATAGACAAGGCGTGTAATTGTAAAAGAAAAGAATGTGACAAAAAAATAAACAAGGAAAAAAGACAAAATATCAATAACCAATTTTGGAATATGTCTAAAAATGATCAGACCATTTGGTTATCAAGCCGAATAACTGAAATGTGTGCGAAGCGAAAAGTTCAAGGTACTAAAAGGAACTATACTAGAAAATATTACCTTGACCAAAATAACGACAGAGTAGAAGTGTGTCAAAAATTTTTTCTTGATACGTTGGGTTACAAAGGCACCAGTGTACTTCAGAGTTTATCTAAAGCTTCGAAAGATGATCATGGAACAAAATTGTTAATACCTAGAAAAGATCAAAGGGGAAGACACGAGCCAGGAAATAAAATACCTGCAACACCTATAAGAGATCATATTAGAAGTTTTAATCCAAAGCCTTCTCATTATAGGCGAATTCATGCTCCAAACAGAATATATTTGCCCCCGGATTTGACAATAAAATATATGTATAACGATTTTAAAGAAAAAAATGATATGAATTTATCTTACGAGAAATATAGGCAGACTGTTGACGATTTAAATATTGGTTTTTATAATCTTGAAGCGGATAAATGCGGCTTTTGCATAGAAATGGATATGAATCCAACAGAAGACAATTTAAAGTTAAAGGAAGCACATTTGAAACAGGTAGGTATCTAATATTTCGTATTTCTAGAAATTATAAACCGGTAGAAATTTTTCGCTGTAGGTTTACTACTTTTAAACGGCATAGTAATATATACTGTTAATAACTTCGACCTCATTTAGATTGTGTTTAGTCAGGTTAGATTGTCAAATTATTTTTTTTTCACTAACATCTATTTATATTTTAATGGCATTTTAATACCACACAGTTTTACACAATTTATGTGTGATTATTTCTCATATTATGTGTAACCTTAATAGTTGTTTTCTGTTTTTTTAAGGTTGAAATAGTGAGGTCCCAGTACAGAGCAGATGCAAAATTATCAGCTGAGTTAAATATTTTTCAAGTTTATGCTGCTGATCTCCAGAAAGTATTTCTCTTACCAAGGATGCCCAACGTAAAGGATTCCTTTTTCACATCACGACTTGTAGTGTTCAACGAAACCTTTGCCGCTATGGCAAAAAAATACGAACATTATTGTGTACTCTGGCACGAAGCAATAGCGGGGAGGCGGGCCGAAGATATAGCGTCTTCATTTTTGAAATTTTTGCAATGTAACAGAGATGCAGAACATGTTATACTTTGGTTAGATAATTGTAGTGGACAGAATAAGAATAATATATTAATTTCTGCCATATTATCATACATAAACTCTGACTTATGTACCACGAAAAGTATATCACTAAAATACTTAATATCAGGTCACACTTATATGGCCACCGATGGTCTGCATGGAAAAATTGAACAAGCTGTAAGGAGGATGGGAAATGTGGAAGATTTTCCAGATTTCAGGGAGTGTTGCAAAAAAGCTTCCTCCCGCATGAATATTGTAGAAATGCAATATAATGATTTTTTAAAAATAGAAAATAAGTTGAAATCTTTCAACAGAAAAAACAATTCGGAACAAACCCCTAATGACCAATTACCATATTTTGAAGATATTGTGGCTTTAAAATTCATAAAAGGATCAGAATGTTTGTACGTAAGAACTGACTATGATGGTAACTACAATTGCATTAGCAATGTGTTAAAGAAAAATGCTAGTTTTTTATTACCTCAACATATTCAAGCTGCAAGAGGAATTTGTACTGCTAAAAAGGAGACGATAGTAAATAAATTAGTTCCCAAAATGATGGAGTCTAGAAGACCATTCTGGATTAATCTTCCTGATAATAATAATGCCCGTGATCTACTGAACGAAGGCATTTAAAGAAATTGATGTAGTATGTTCTTTTGTCTTGTTTATTCTTTTAATTTCATTTTGTTCGTTACAATTTTAGAATAGTTAATTTGTTTAAGTAAATTTTCCAAATACATCAATATTTAAAATAGATATTTTCCGCTTTTATTTTTAAAACCATTTCGCTTTGAAACCGTTCCTTTTTTGTTATGTGAAAATAGCTAAAGTACATTAGATGATGAATCCCGTTGTTTTATCAAGACATAATGATATATCATACATAGGCAAAAAAATCTAATGTATATTAGATTCTTCTGACATTTTATGATATAGTGTTGTATGTATTTAATAACTAAGGCAAACTATAAAATAAGCTATAATAACCTTAAAACCTTATCAACTTAGCAGAAATTATAACACATGATTATTGAAATAGTCCTTAATAATATTTACTAAGTTTGGATTCCACATACTTTATATATTTTAATTGGCGGACAAAAGTTGTAAAATGTCCATTTTATCAAATTCACGTTTTTGCAAATAGACTGTTCTGCCTTTGCAAGGAAGAGCTACACCATGGTATTTCAGACCAATTAGAAGAAGATTTTAATCAAGACACAGCATACGAAGCGGAAGTAAATTGCTTTGCAAATAACTTAAATCTTTTAATTGAGTTAACTAAACAGAAAGATTATTCTTTGTTACCTCTCTTGAAAAAAGTCAACATCAAGTTGGAGGGAGTGAAGACACAGCACAATCGTACTGGAATAATTGCAAAAAGATCAAAGAAAAAACACCAACTTAGTGCAAATATATCAGCTAATTTACCAAACGCTAAAGGTCATTAATATGTATGTTCTACTTTTCGTTCCTTTTTATACTATTGTTGTGTAAGTATTTTTCGTTCCTTTTTTTTGCATATGCGAGGGGTTTTTGGAAATTGAGCAATAAAGATTTGTCACAGTGTCGCCAAATTTTCTTTAGTTTCCAAGATATGAGGAGTAATTGGAACTTTTTTGAATTTTTCCCATAATTTGGAAAGTAGGAAAAATTTGGCAACATTGTAGACACATTTTTAATTCTCCATAAAAATGACAACTTTTCTCTAATTTGAACGAATTCGTATATCTTACTGTTTTAAAATGGCAATAGCGACACTATCTTAAATGGACACCCTGTATAAAATAATTAGATCTAATTACATTGCTTAAAAAATAAATGGGGTTCGATGACATTAAAATATATAGGGTGTCCTATTATAAATAAAAAATATGAAGTTGTAGTCATTTTTTTTTGTTCCCTCAGGGCCGTTTTTCTTGTAGCGTATAAAGCCAACGAAAATGACTCACCTTGTACTTACTTTTTAATCTATCATTTTTGTTATATTGTATAATGTATTTGTTTTTTTTTTAAATATTTCTTAAAAAACCACGGCTGTATATGAAAAAAGCAAGTATCTTTTTTAAGTGCAAAAATGAAAAATTTTTGTGTGCCAGGAAAATCAAATAAAATGAACTTTTAGTTTATTTGCCATACGGGCCCATTAATTTTTTAAATTGCATCATATTATCCCCCATTGCGGATAATAAGTACTTGGTGTGAAAAAATATGCTACTAACCCTACACGTATTCAGCGCGACCTGCTTAAATCAGCTAGGATCCGTAAAAACATACATTCGCATATCTTCGGCAATTCGGATCGCTGAACGTGTATAGGGTCGGTAAAAATGCGCACTGGAACTTATAATTATCTTTCAGTTAGTGCCAACTTAGCGTCTTATTACAATGAATATCCTTGCCAGATTTCAACAAAAGGGGCAAACGGATCATTAAGACATTAATAAAAAAAAATTATTTTGACACCCTGTATCTTGAAAACCAAACTCTTCAGGGCACATGTTTATATGAACTTTTCTACTTGAATTTGGTTCAGAAACGCGCCCTTGAAATTACGCCCTATCATTAAGGAACACCCTATATATATATATATATATATATATATATATATATATATATATATATATATATATATATATATATATATATATATATATATATTGTTGAGTATATGTGAATTGGTAAATATTGTTATGTATATTTGAATTTAAATCTCCCGCGTACATTGACATTTCCGGTGACGGCACTGCTGGACTCAAATAAGTTATGTTTAGATTACTGTCAAGTATTAAATGCGCATGTCAGATGACGCCCATCCGGTGTCAGTACTGCGTATGTCAATTATTATGTTATGTGGATGGCGGTGAACGTAAGAAGTGTTTTATGTATGTTTATGAAATTTGTTAAATATAACGATACGAAAGATATTGTGTATTACTGCACAGCAACTAGTAACCCTGTGTGTGGCTCCCGACAACCCTACAATTCTCAGGTGTGGGGTGTATGACTAGTATTTGTGCAGACGCGATATAACCGCGAGTTTGTAAACGGCTTCTGTGATCAGTAAAATGGCGGACAAGGACGCAGATTTCAATGAAAATGTAGGTGACCAGAGTCAGCCTCAGGACTCAAGCGACTTACTAAGTGGTAGTAACCAGATACAAATGGATGTGGAGCAGCTGATCCAATTAACAATCAGGAGCATAATGGCAAGGGACCAGATAGCAAAGGAAGCGCCCAACAGACCTATTTCGCCCGAAGCTACGGTGATTACGCCATCAAACAAGGAACTGTCAACCCTTTTTCCAGAATTTAGTGGCAAAAATGAAGACGTTGATTTGTGGATACAGCGCGTGATTCAGTGCAATCGGTGTATGGTATATCTGACCATGTCATGCAACTGGTAGCCGTAGGCAAGTTTATCGGGATAGCTAGAGACTGGTATATGTCCCGCGTCGACTTTGTAACCATGGATTGGAGTGGCCTGAAAGTGGAGTTAAAAAAGATGTTTGGTTCGAGACCTGATAGAGTGTTTCTCAGAAAGAAATTCGAAGGCCGAAGATGGAAGAAGAACGAGAGGTTCACAGACTACTTTCACGACAAAGTATTATTGGGAAATCGTGCTGGAGTGAATGAAGCAGAATTAGTTGAGTACGTCATAGATGGTTTTGATGATGCAGTCCTAAGATCGCAAGCACGCATGCAGAGTTTTGTTACACTGGAGAATCTGCATCGGACGATGAAAAATGTGTCAGACAGAGGTAATTCTGGAGTAGCGGGTCCGAGTAATCCAACACCAGTGCAACAACATCCTCGAAGAGCAGCTGTAGGTAGGTGCTACAACTGTAATGTGGAAGGCCATTTAGCAAGTAACTGTACCAAACCAAGGCGACCTCAGGAAGCTGTTTCGAATGTGGATCGACACAGCATATCGTCAGAAATTGCCCTAGGAGACAGAATTTTCAGCAGACAACTCAACCACTGAGCCGCCAGCATCCAGATTCTACAACCATGTTAGTAGAGGTACGGCAGCCCATGCCAGAAGCATACATAATTGGAGTTCGACTGGAGACGCTAGGTGAAGAGGAACTAGCTACAATCGACTCAGGTAGCCCAGTATCGCTGATATCCGAAGAGGTAGTCCCTAAGAACTTTGTAAGTAGAGTAGTCATTAGTCCTAATTTGTCAGGTATAAATAATTCTCAATTGAAAATCATAGGAAGTTTTGCAGAAAATGTGGCAATCGATAATATTATTCACAAAGTTAAATTTTATGTAGTTGACAGAAGTGCTTTACCATGTAGAGTATTGTTAGGTAGAGACTTAGTTTATTGTGATACTATAGATGAGATAATTTTCCGTAAAAATGAGGTAAAGATAATTCCAAGCAATTATCATCAAGATTTTCTCACCAATGAAGTTCTTTTGATTGCCGAAAATTTTAATTATATAGATAATGATTTACAAATAGATGAAAAATTACCTGTAAGTGTCATTGCTCAGACTAGAGAACTTTTTGAGTCATGTTATATTTTGCCAGAAAGGTCAGACAAGCCTGATACTGAATTTACAATGCAAATAAGTTTGTCAAAAGCAGAACCATTTTACAGCCGACCTAGAAGACTATCTTTTTCAGAGAAACGAGCACTTGATGAAATTTTACAAGACTTATTCGGTAGGGGTGTCATTAAAGAAAGTTGTTCACAATATTGTTCCCCTGTGGTTACTAAGAAAAAAACTGGTGAGTATAGAATGTGTAGAGATTATCGTACTCTAAATAAATATGTATTGCGAGATCCTTTTCCATTACCGTTGATCGATGATCATTTGGACTGTTTGAAGAATAAGTCATTTTTCACTAAGCTTGACCTCAAAAATGCCTTTTACCACATTGATATAGACAAAGAATCGCAAAAGTATACTTCTTTCATTACTCCTTCCGGCCAGTTCGAATTCTGTAAAATGCCTATGGGACTAATTTCTAGCCCAAGTACATTCACCAGGTATATTAATATGATTTTCCGGGAACTTATAAGGGATGGAAAGGTACTTATTTATATTGATGACATTCTGATCGCTACTGAAACCATTGAGCAAAATTTACATATTCTAAAGGAGGTATTCCAACTTTTGGTAGTCAATAAACTTGAATTAAGAGTGGATAAATGTGTATTCTTGAACGATACTATTGATTTTTTAGGTTATCGGGTCAGTAAGGCAGGTATTATGCCCAATAATGATAACATTTTGGCAATTCAGAATTATCCTGTGCCCATTAATACGAAGCAGCTTCACTCATTTCTGGGTTTAGTCAGTTATTTTAGGCGGTTCATCAGAGATTTTGCTTCTATCGCTAGCCCCTTATATGAACTTCTGAAAAAACGAGCTAACTTTAATTTTGGTCCGGCTGAATTAGAGGCTTTCGAAACGTTAAGAGTCAAACTTATGAGCAAGCCCATATTAGCAGTATATTCCCCACTAGCGGAGACTGAGCTCCACTGTGATGCCAGCTCCATAGGTTATGGAAGTATTTTGTTACAGAAGCAGGAGGATGGGAAGTTTCACCCTGTCTTTTATTTTAGTAAAAGGACTTCTGAATATGACTCGTTTTCACAGCTATGAATTGGAAACTTTAGCAGTGGTCAATTCATTAAAAAGGTTTCATGTCTACCTTTAGGGTATACATTTTAAAATAGTTACCGACTGTGACAGCTTTCGACTTACTTTAGCGAAGAGAGATATTATCCCAAGAATCATGAGGTGGTGTATGATTCTACAGAATTACGACTATACCATTGAACATAGGCCAAGTACTCGTATGAGTCATGTAGATGCATTAAGCAGGATACGTTCAGTTCTAATCCTTGAAGGGAATTCCTTAGAGCAAACACTGGCAGTCAAACAAGACCAAGATCCCAGAATTACGAAAATTCGCCAAGATTTAGAAACATTAGAACATCCTCTGTATGAGCTACAAAATGGATTGGTTTATAGGAAAACTCAGGATGGTAGTGTTCTATTTCATGTACCAGAATACATGAAGTATGCCGTGTTTCATCAGTACCATAATAACATGGGCCACTTAGGTGTTGAGAAGACTTGTGAGTTAGTGACCAGGAGCTATTTCATTCCTCATCTTCGGGAGAAAGTCAAAAAATATATTACGAATTGCTTACAATGCATTCAGTATAATCCAAAAACAGGAAAGAAGGAGGGATTATTACATAGCATTCCGAAGGGTAATGTGCCATTTGAAACTGTGCATATTGACCATTATGGTCCTCTGGAACGTAGTAAGGATAAAAATAAATATATATTTGAAGTCATTGACGGGTTTTCAAAATTTGTAAGATTCTATGCATGCAAATCCACCACTACACAAGAGGTAATTAAACATTTGAAAGGATATTTTGAAGCATATAGTAAACCAGTTAGAATAATTTCGGATAGAGGTTCTTGTTTCACGTCTAAACTTTTTGAGGATTTTTGTGTACAGAATGAGATCAAACACATCCTAATTGCGGCAGGAGCGCCTAGAGCCAATGGACAAATTGAGCATATTAACAGAACTCTCACACCAATGTTAGCCAAATTGACAAATGAACGGAATCTAGAGTGGAATGAGGTTTTAGAAGAAGCTCAATTCTGTTTTAACAATACTATTAATGCAACTACAAAAGAAACACCAAGCAGACTTCTATTTGGTAGGAATCAAGTAGGAAAGATCGGTGATAACTTAAGATCATTTTTAGAATCAATTGATCAGAGCAGCGAAAATAGCGAGAGCCTGGAACAAGTGAGAGATAGAGTGTCGAGACAAATAGAGAAAGTTCAAACAGCGAGTAAAAAGTACTATGACGATAGACATAAAGGACCGGTTCAATATAAGGTAGGTGATTATGTCATGATGTCTAACGTAGATACGTCGATAGGTACAAGTAAGAAACTTATTCCTAAGAGTAGGTAATGCGGCACTTTGAGCAGACAGTGACGTCACAGGAAGTGACGTCACTGGCGCCGGCGCCACGCCCTGGCGCCACGCCCTGGCGCCAGCCCCGGCGCCGGCGCCTAGCCACGCCCTGGCGCCGGCGCCTGCACTGGCGCCTGCCCCGGCCCCGGCGCCTAGCCACGCCCCGGCCCCCGGCGCCAAGCCCCGGCGCCAAGCCCCGGCGCCGGCGCCCAGCCACGCCCTGGGCCAGACAGTCACATTTAGTCTTGTTATGTAAACATTCTAAGGTCATTGACCTGTCTTTGACAGTGACGTCACATGACTTGTGCCAGACAATCACATAAGTGTCTAACCTATTACTTCAAATTATTATATTTTGAAAAAAACCATTTGGTGCAGGTGAGTTTCGAACCCGGGGCATTCAGATGGGAGGCAACGATGCTACCCGTTAAGCTAAGCAGACGCTTGTTAATTTATTGTTTTAGGTTGGTATATATATATATACGACTTTTAATTACAAACCATACATGTAATAGAATTAAAGTTTATTATTAGACAAATGGATGATTTACAAAATAATGTTTAATATTAGAGGCGGAACCAAAACGGAAGAACCAAAATGGCGGAATGAAAGATGGAAGCCTGTGATACCTTAAGCTGACATTATAAAAAATGGCGGCTTTCTTTCTTAAAGATGGTGCCTTTCGCTGATAAAGATGGTTGAAGACTTATTTAAAAATAACACACAGAGGTCGTTAGCAAACAAAAGAAGGAAGTTCAGAAACATACTGTAGGGGGCCCCTTGATGGGTAAATGGTATTCGTGTTTGAGCTTGTCTAGAATACAGCCGTTAGAAGTATGACATCATCCACAAACCTGTTCCACAAACCTGTTTGAGTTTTGTCTGTACGGTTGTTATCTAGTGTAATTTCCGTTGAATGACATCACCCCATTATTTGTGTTTGAACTTGTCTGTGTATCTGTTTAATATACGCAAGAGAGAGGCCCGCTTAGGGTAAATAACGTGTCAGTTGATGACTTTGGTGAATGTTATCTTGTGTTATATCTGTTCAATCACCCCCATTACTCGTGTTTGAGCTTGTCTAGTACAAACCGAAAGGATGACATCATCCATGTAAATTGTTCACTACACACTGTTAAACTCATTCAAAATTTAGTTATCGTAGAGGTAAGACGTGCTTCAGTTAACTCTAACGTATCCAAGTGCTCAGTAGTGTGTTTAAAATGGCTACATTAAATGATGTGTGCTACCAGCAAATTAAAGACAACTTCTGGTATGGTTTATTTGCAGACTTTCAATTAATTATTGATAAAAACACTGGTTATTTTAATGCGACTAAGCTGTGTAAAGATGGTGAGAAAAGATTCAGACATTGGTTGGAAAATAAGAAAACTAAAGAGTTGATTACCTATTACAACGGTCAGGCGAAGAAACATTTAGGTAGCCAGAATACCGATTACCTTAATATTTCAACCGAAGATGTCCACTTAGAGTCACATCTAGGGGGCCGGAATTCCGGCCCCCTAGATGTGCTGGAAGCAACATCTCAACTAACACCTACAACCGCTACATACTTGGTGGACTTTGGTGGAACACAGACTGAAAACAACTTGATATCTGGTACATATGTCTGTAAAGATTTGATATTAAATTTGGCTTGTTGGATATCCAATAGTTTCTATGAAAAGTGCAACCAAATTATTTTTGATTTTTTCGTAAGTGAATTTAATCAAAAATACAAGGATAACCTCAAAGAAATTGAAGTGAAATTAATGGAGATAGATGATGAAGTGCAGCGTATGCGAGAAACAAATGCTAAAATCACAGAACATTTAGAAGATATATCTCCAAAACCAAGCAACCCTGGAAAACTTTGTGTTTTTGGTTTGCTTTCAAGAAATGAGAAGGATACTACCTATCCATATCATGCTGTAAGGACTCAGAAGAAAAGTTTTAAAAGAGCTGTCAAGAACTTTAAAAATAAACACCCTGATTCCGAAGTAGTTTTAAACATGTTGTATGATCCAAATTCTGTAAATCTCTTTAACAGAATAAAGACCGAAGTCGAATACCTCAAGGCGAAGAGAAACGATCTACAGATAGCAGATGTACCTCAGGAGAAGTTTATTCAGGATATTATTGATTTACGATATAAATTGTAATTGTTCACTTAGCTTAATTGTATGTAACCAGATGAAAAAATAAAATAACATTATTTTAATAAAGACTTTTATTTTATTCTAAGTACATTAATACATTAAATATATAAGCTTATTTAACATCATCTGAATTTATCCAAGAATTCTGAGATTTATCAAAACCCAGCCATTTTACATAGAGCTGCTTGCCTTTCTTCCTCAAGATGCGTTCAACCAGATAGATGTCTGTTTGTTTCATGGCGATGTTGGATTTAAAAGTATCCACTTATCATGTAAATCTTTTAGTTTGCTGTCTATTTCTCCCAGCTTATTCTTTAGCTTATTATTCTTTAATACATCAACATCTTTTAAAACTTGAGCAGTTATGTTCTTAGCTAAAATTTTCAATTTATTTTCAAATTCGTTTTTTAAATCTTCCAACTCAGGTTTGTGTACAGCTTCAAGTAGTATGGCAATGATTCTTTGTGTTACCTCATCTTTGTTCTTCTGATAGTCGTCTATCCATACATCAACAAATTTTTTATTTACACCATCTGTTGCATCGACTGGATCAGCTATGTTACACAATCTATGGCTTTGCAAATCAAAATCACCACTAGTAGTTCTTGGGAAAATCTCTCTTTCAATAATTTTAAACTTAGAACCTTTATTGGATTGGGAACGTCCGAACTTATCGATAGACATTTTTATACTAAGCACTAAGGTAGGTATATCTTTGATATATGTAGGTATACTAGGCGATAACACCAACCTCCTTCAGTTCTTCAATGATTGACTGAATTTCATTGTTATGAGCATTATTACCAGCAGCCTGGGAAGCTACTAAAAGTCTAAGTCTATCAACCAGCTCATTTATGTCATCCCAATAGACATATTCTATTTGTTTGTTATTTTGTAGCATATAGTTGTTAGTGTTGCTGCTTACATTCTGAGCTCTAGGTTCAGTTTTTTGTTCTGCGTTATGATGTGTGTCGTAACCAAAACCTTGAGGAGTTGAGGATCTACGACCTCGTGGATTTATCACCGGTTTTATTAGAGTCAGGTACTTTTCAGAGGAACAACCCTTGGTTCGTGCGTTAGGATCATAGTTCATTTTATGCACACTAGTTGCTTCTAGAATATCTCTATAGTGTTGAAGATCGTCATAGGTATACCCTCTAGGTGTTTTCATAAATATCAATTCTAGCAGACCTTGTGTTTGCGGATATCTCCGTTGACCTAGTCGAATGTCATTATCAGTAAAATCCAAGTGTTTATTGCCAAGACTCCAGCTACCGGTATCTTTAGCGTAGCGAGCACCATACGTTTGATCAATGGTAGCGAGCCTTGGTGGTTCAGTAAAATACTTGTCTACATAATATCGAACTCGTTCAGGATATTGCTCCAAAAATTCTTGATATGCAGGGTTGGATGTGACAGTTTGTAGATCTGCCTCAAGCTCTTCAAATGTTGGGATATCCTCATCGGAACTTGTCTCCTCAGCCTCTTCCCTAGGTTCAGCTTCAAAAACTTCATGGTCTTTAAGGAACTGTACTTGGGGTTTCGTTTCTGGTACCACTTCTTCTTTGATTTGTTCAGCCTTTGGTTGTTGCTGGGGCTGCTGCTGCTGCTGTGCTGCTGTGTTTTTAGATATTTCACTTAGGGGCTCAACAAGTGGTTTATATAAACGTTGCAGAGCATCATCATTCTCGGCTCTGTTAAGTTTAAGCATTAAATGTTTTTTTCGAATATTGTCAGCAAGTTGTAAAATCCTTTTCTTAACTTTTCGCTCTTCCTTACCCAACACTTCCATTGTGCTACAACTGGTCGGTATTACCAGCTGGTCTAATAATTTGTTTGAGCGATACAGGTTGTGTGGTGGTTTAACATATACTGACTCCTTCATGGTACATGCCTTCTTATTTATCACGATGTCTGGCTGTCTTGTTAGACAGCTGTGTTAGACAGCTGTGTTAGACAGCTGTGTTAGACAGCTGTGTTAGACAGCTGTGTTAGACAGCTGTGTTAGACAGCTGTGTTAGACAGCTGTGTTAGACAGCTGTATGACAGCTGTGTTAGACACTTGTATGACATCTGTGTTAGACACCTGTGTTAGACAGCTGACTGTCCTGTCTATCATCGTTTGTTAGAATAATATATATCTATCGAATCCTTTTCTATATCGACCTTTGTGTACATCGTTTTCCTTCACAATCACCAACACACCATACTTATTATCTTTCCAGCATTGGTGGCAGATAGTTTTAAATTGTTTAAAGTCCATATCGGTGGTCACATGATCGTCGTACACATGTTTTAAATTGGTTTCATCTTGCTTGAATAACACAATAACATTGGTGTTGTCACGTACCAGATGTTTGGGTATTCGTGTATATGTTTGACAGAGATAGAATGAATCAATATTCTTATGTCTGCCCATACTGAAGTATGCTCTTATTTTATCTTGTTTGTCACAAGCTACATCATCAAATATAAACACAGAGTTGTCCTTGGCATCTTCCGGATCTAATATTTCATCGTTTTCTCGATAAGGATAGTAACCAACACCTTTTGTGGCATTCATCACCTCCTTTAACATCTTGTATTTCGGTTGATACAGAGACTTTGAATACACATACACGTTATCAAATTTTAAACCGTTTGCTTCAAACAACAAACTCAGCATGACATTAGTTTTACCACACCCACTGGGACCACATATGATACAGCGAACGGTGTTTGGAAAGAGAGGACCATGCCTCAGTTGTTGTTGAGCTGTGTCCGTAACAACATCGTCTATATTTGTAATGGGTAAGGCAGAAGCGTGTTTGCTGGTACGCATCTTAACTTAAACTAAACTATATTTTATTTGGGTGTGTATATATATGAATGCAAGTGAGACACCCAGTCAGTATGCATGTTGGTGTCACAGAGTGAGGGCTGTTATTAACAAAGACAGATACAGGTTTTGCTGAAACGTTGCGGGGCGTTACAAACACCATGAAAGTTAACAGAAAACTTAATGAGGGGTTTTATGTAATCAACTCGAAGCCAAAGAAGAAGGTTCCCTTTAAAAACATACTAAGTCTGATTGAGGAAGTTATAAAAGATAGAAATCTTATTCCAACAGCGAACGCCGTATTTGATATAGCTCATACAATCGTTAGAAACATTGGTGGGCGTAAGAATGTGCAGAAACCTCGAGTTATTCCAATACCTAAAAGTGGAGGCTTCCTTCCGCTGTTGCCTCTGATATTTGGTGGGCTGTCAGCACTAGGAGCTCTGGGTGGTGGTGCTGCAGGTATTGCCAAAGCCGTGAACGATGCCAAGTCTGCGAAACAGAAACTAGAGGAGGAAGAACGGCACAACAAAACAATGGAAGCCATCGCGATGGGTAGGAGAGGGAGTGGCTTGAAATTTAAGCCAAAATGCAAGAGACTGGGCACAGGCATGTATCTCAAGAAACAGCGCTCCGGTTATGGGTTGTATCTGCAGAAACCAAAAAACGAGTAAGATGTTTACCAGCAAGACCTCTAACAAATGAAGACCTTGTGAAATTTGCTGGTAAAATGAAAATTCCATATTTTAGAGGTGTATACATGCGAGATACTTTGCCATCGAATGGGCTACGCAAGAATGAATCACTTATCATGAATTTGCAAACAAACAAGGAACCTGGCAGTCATTGGGTTGCAGTTAAGAAACGTGGTGACACAGCCGTGTACTTTGACTCATATGGAAACTTGAAACCACCAGTTGAGCTGCAGCGTTACCTTAAAAACTCTACTTTAATGTACAATCATGATGTGTATCAGAAATATAATACTTATAATTGTGGTCACTTATGTTTAAAATTTTTAAATAAAAGCCTTAAACAGTAGCCTGTGTGTATCAGTCATGGCGCACACCTTTGTGTTGAAAGACCGCAGCTCCCATCTGTCGTCAGACTACCATCCACCAATTGTTTTGGATGGTAATTATGCTGTTGCCTTGATAGGCTTTCACACCTACAACAACATACCCAACATCTATGAAGGTAAAAACAAATTTCATGTAAAAGAAGGAACCGGTTGGCGAACCATCACGATACCCACCGGTGCTTATGAAATAACACACTTGGAAGAGTTACTTCAAAATGAACTTGTTGGTGCTACAGCAACACACGAACAAAAGCAACAGGCTCTGCTTCTGAGACCTAATCCGAACACCATCAAATGTAGACTAAAGTGTTATACAAATGTCAGTTTTGAATTTGATGGTTCGATTGGGCGAATGTTGGGCTTTTCAAAACAAGTTCTTCAGCCGGACACCTTTTATGAATCTGATTTACCTGTTGATATAGTGGATGTTAGACAGATTCGCATCGAAACCAATATTGTGTCTGGTTCCTATTATAACGGACAACCCTCACATACGCTGTATGAGTTTGCTCCGATGGTTGATCCTGGCTACGCAATCGACATAGAACCTAACAATTTAATTTACTTGCCGGTGAACAAGCAAGAGATTTCCAATATAAGCATCGACATCGTCGACCAAGATTCAGTTCCTGTCAACTTTCAAGGTGAAGAGGTGTCTGTTCGCTTAAAACTTATAAAAGTTGCTTAGTATGTTGGTCTTCAAGGATATAAAATCAAGTGCATCTACCACATCAAATTCAGTTGAGTCAGACACGTCAAAGGGTACGCTTCGTCCCGATAATATTGAGTTCCTGCAAAGCCTGGGTTATCATGTCGTCAAAACTAGAAATATTCAAAGAACCCGTGTTTGATGATGGCATCGATCGAGAAGAGCTGCGTTCTTACTATTCACCAACTAAATCGTTTGGTAACAGCGATGAAATTGAAATAGCCATCAACCAACAAGATGCGTTCGTATGTCTGGCCGAGTCAGCTCTAATAATCGAAGGTGCTCTGGAACCTGTAGCAATCCAAAATGCCACTGGTGCTTGTTATCTGTCAAATAATGGAGGAGCAGCTCTGTTTGAATCAATGACCTATGAGTTAAATAACAAGGAAGTGGAACGAGTGCGAGACCCATACACCACAACCATCATCAAAAGTCTGCTATCGTTCAGTAAGAATGAAGCCCAATCTCTTAGCAACGCCGGTCTGAATGTGTCGTCGGAGCACATCACCTTAAATGATAACAAGTTTCACATGCTCATACCTGTCTGGTTCCTCTTCAGTTTCTTTCATCATTTCAAAGGAGTTCTCTGTGGCAAACATACTTTCCGCTTTACAAGAAGTCGAAACGATTCCAACGGCTATTACAGCACAGGTACGGCACGAGCAAAAATTACCGTAACCAATATGTTTTTAAAGGTAAAACATGTATTTCCCAATGATAAAATGAAATTGGAACTGATGGATAAAATAGCCAAAGACACCTCTATATTTCTCGCATACCGCAAATGGGACATATATGAGTTACCAGCACTCAGAGATATCAACAGAGATGTGTGGGCTGTTAAAACTGCAACCAACTTGGAAAGACCTCGATATGTGATTATAGCATTTCAAACAGATCGTAAGGATAACGTGAAGAAGAGGTCAGACTATTTCGATAACATTGGTATGTTGGACCTCAGAGTGTTTCTAAATTCAGAATGCTACCCTTATGAATCTATGAATATGGATTTTGAGAAATCGAAATATGCAGAAGCCTATAACATGTATACAGATTTTCAAAAAAACTTCTGTTATAAAAACATGTCGGAGCCTATCTTGAATTATGACGAGTTTAAAGACAGAGCTCTATTTGTGATTGACTGTCAGTACCAGAACGAGTCAATCAAGTCTTCAACGGTGGACATTAAGGTGGAGTTCATGAGTCACGCCAACTTCCCAAAAAATACTCGTGTTTATTGTTTGGTTATTCATGACAGTGTAATGGAATATAAACCTCTAACGGGTATCGTTAGAGCCATTATGTAATAATAGTATGTCATTTATGTATGTCATTTATGTATCAATATGTACAACTTAATTAATCCTAATAAATTTTTATTGTATGTAAATCAGTTGTTTTATTTTTATTTTGTTGCATTTTTATTAACCCCTTTCTGTAAGGTTAACAACTGTAAAAAACGTTGTTTATCCTTTGTAAGACCCCCTCTCTCTTACATCAGTTTGTTTCCTCAATACAAGAGAGAGAGACACTTGTTCAGTATATGTTAAGTCGTGAAACAAGGATGACGTCTCTTGCTGTATGTAAGTACACTCTTCTTATTATGTCTGTTTGTATTCAAATAACAAATACAAACATAACCTTACTAACAATTGGATGGCAGGGTAATCAGCCTGTACAAGAGAGTGTGTGTTGGTTTTAGGTGTTAATACAGCTTGTTCTAACTTACTTAAATATTATATTTCTTCTGTTCAACAAGACGATTATTTTGATGTGTCACACATGTATGTAGCTCTAAGAATAGCTATACCGGAAGTGTCTACCGGAAGTAACATTTTTATTGAATATGCTTATAGAGTTTGCTTTGCTGAACAGCGTGTATGTATTGGTTCTATCGTACATCTCACGGATCTTCCGCGATAAGGGTTTGAAGTTTTTTTATCTCAGTTTCTTGTAGAGCTTGTTACGAAACATACATTTTTGAAGATAGTTCCTTTCTATCACTTTCCATTGAAAAGATATAACGATTTAAAGTTTTGACCGGAAGTGGCCATTTTATTGTATATTCCACTTTGATTTGGCCTCCTTAACACCGTGCATATGTTGGTTCTATCGTACATCTCACGGATGTTCCGCGATAAGGGTTTAAAGTTTTTTATCTCAGTTTCTTGTAGATCTTGTTACGAAACATACATTTTTAAAGTCGGTTCCTTTCTATCACTTGTCGTTGAAAAGATACAAGGATTTAAAGTTTAGACCGGAAGTGGCCATTTTATTGTATATTCCAATTTGATTTGGCCTCCTTAACACCGTGCATGTGTTGGTTCTCTCGTACATCTCACGGATCTTCCGCGATAAGGGTTTAAAGTTTTTTATCTCATTTTCTTGTAGACCTTGTTACGAAACATACATTTTTGAAGTCGGTTCCTTTCTATCACTTTCCGTTGAAAAGATATAACGATTTAAAGTTTAGACCGGAAGTGGCCATTTTATTGTATATTCCAATTTGATTTGGCCTCCTTAACACCGTGCATGTGTTGGTTCCAGCGTACATCTCACGGATCTTCCGCGATAAGGGTTTAAAGTTTTTTATCTCATTTTCTTGTAGAGCTTGTTATGAAACATACATTTTTGAAGTCAGTTCATTTCTATCACTTGTCGTTGAAAAGATACAAGGATTTAAAGTTTAGACCGGAAGTGGCCATTTTATTGTATATTCCAATTTGATTTGGCCTCCTTAACACCGTGCATGTGTTGGTTCTCTCGTACATCTCACGGATCTTCCGCGATAAGGGTTTAAAGTTTTTTATCTCGGTTTCTTGTAGACCTTGTTATGAAACGATATATTTTTAAAGTCAGTTCCTTTCTATCACTTGTCCTTCAAAAGATACAAGGATTTAAAGTTTAGACCGGAAGTGGTCATTTTATTGTATATTCCAATTTGATTTGGCCTCCTTAACACCGTGCATGTGTTGGTTCCAGCGTACATCTCACGGATCTTCCGCGATAAGGGTTTAAAGTTTTTTATCTCATTTTCTTGTAGACCTTGTTACGAAACATACATTTTTGAAGTCAGTTCCTTTCTATCACTTGTCCTTCAAAAGATATAACGATTTAAAGTTTAGACCGGAAGTGGCCATTTTATTGTATATTCCAATTTGATTTGGCCTCCTTAACACCGTGCATGTATTGGTTCCATCGTACATCTCACGGTTGAACCTGTTGTCTATTTTGTTTCTGAACTTCCTTCTTTTGTTTTGCCAGCGACCTCTGTGTGTTATTTTTAGAACCTACCCATATAACAATTGTGACGTTCTAGTCTGTCTAATATTAAACATATTAATTATTATGTCTTATGTCTACACTCTCATTTGTCGGCTAGGTTGGAGTGACGTATCTTTAAATAAGTCTTCAACCATCCTTGCACCATCTTTATCAACGAAAGCCGCCATTTTTTATAATGTCAGCTTAAGGTATCACAGGCTTCCATCTTTCATTCCGCCATTTTCCTCCGTTTTGGTTCAGCCTCTAATATTAAACATTATTTTGTAAATCATCCATTTGTCTAATAATAAACTTTAATTATGTTACATGTATGGTTTGTTTGTAGTCGTATATATATATACCAACCTAAAACAATAAATTAATAAGCGTCTGCTTAGCTCAACGGGTAGCATCGTTGCCTCCCATCTGAATGCCCCGGGTTCGAAACTCACCTGCACCAAATGGTTTTTTTCAAAATATAATAATTTGAAGTAATAGGTTAGACACTTTTGAAATGTTTGCATGTGACTGTCTGGCCCAAGTCGTGTGACGTCACAGTTTCCTAGACAGGCCAATGACCTTAGAATGCAGAATAACACGGATGTGACTGTCTGGCCCAGGGCGTGGCTGGGCGCCGGCGCCGGGGCTTGGCGCCGGGGGCCGGGGCGTGGCTAGGCGCCGGGGCCGGGGCAGGCGCCGGGGCAGGCGCCAGTGCAGGCGCCGGCGCCAGGGCGTGGCTAGGCGCCGGCGCCGGGGCTGGCGCCAGGGCGTGGCGCCAGGGCGTGGCTAGGCGCCGGCGCCAGTGACGTCACTTCCTGTGACGTCACTGTCTGCTCAAAGTGCCGCATTACCTACTCCTAAGTATCGTGGTCCTTATGTTATAAAATCAGTATTACCCAATGACAGATATGCGGTGACTGATATAATAGGCTTTCAGAATACCCAGGTGCCGTATGATAGCATACTAGATGCGTCAAGGTTAAAACCATATCCCAACTAGCTTAAGCAATGAACACTTTACAGACCACCCATGTTATATTGTATGACATAGTTTTAGTTCACATTTCGTGTATCATATTATGTATTCCATAAGGTAGTTAAGGTTCATTTTCATATATTCTTTTAGATTAATTTATGTATCTTTATCATTTATGCTAAGTTTGGACAGGAAATGTGTTTTAGTAATTATACTTCTAATGTTATGATTGTTTTAAACATACCATTTATGTTATGCTTATTTAGCAACATGTTTATGTATTTTGTGAAAATGAGTGATAGTGCAGTGTTTAAGTGACTATTTGATCAGGGTCGATCAAGGTCAGGACTGGCCGAGTTGTTGAGTATATGTGAATTGGTAAATATTGTTATGTATATTTAAATTTAAATCTCCCGCGTACATTATGACATTTCCGGTGACGGCACTGCTGGACTCAAATAAGTTATGGTTAGATTACTGTCAAGTATTAAATGCGCATGTCAGATGGCGGTGAACGTAAGAAGTGTTTTATGTATGTTTATGAAATTTGTTAAATATAACGATACGAAAGATATTGTGTATTACTGCACAGCAACTAGTAACCCTGTGTGTGGCTCCCGACAACCCTACAATTCATATATATGTTCAGAAAGATTTCCGCGGTTTTTAATGTGAGAAATGCTTGGTTCTCGGGTTAAACCGCGTCCAGAATTTATGGAAACTCGACGTTTCGGCTCCTGTTTTGGAGCCATTTTCAAGAGGTAAAGGAAATATGCAAGGACACTCCAATGCCTCAATCTGCCTACTCCTTAGACTGATGGACAAAGGTGGGTAAAGGAAATATGTAAGGACACTCTAAGGCCTCAATCTGCCTACTCCTTAGAGTGATGGACAAAGGTGGGTAAAGGAAATATGTAGGAACACTCTAAGGCCTCAATCTGCCTACTCCTTAGAGTGGTGGACAAAGGTAGGTAAAGGAAATATGTAAGGACACTCTAAGGCCTCAATCTGCCTACTCCTTAGAGCGGTGGATAAAGGTAAGTTGGGTTGTTGTAGCTCCGTTACGGGGCCTCAATCTGCCTACTCCCCAAATCTCGCCGGAGATCGTCTGTGAGGTCTCAGTGTGTTCAACCCTAGGCCCTAGATCTCTCTGAGGCCTAGGGTTGAACACACTGAGACCTCACAGACAATCTCCGGCGAGATTTGGGGAGTAGGCAGATTGAGGCCCCGTAATCGAGCTACAACAACCCAAGCTACCTTTATCCATCACTCTAAGGAGTAGGCAGATTGAGGCCTTAGAGTGTCCTTACATATTGAATAAAGTACAACTGAAGAGATTAAATGTTATATATTTAGATATTTGTTTTTACTTGTATACATAATAGAAAGTTTACATTTTATCAGTGTTGTTTTAGTTGATAAATTAATCATAGACAACCTACCTATCATAGATATTTTATTATTACTATACAAGTTCATTTTTATCAATCCAAGAATTTTGATCATCGGAGAAGCCTAACCATTTCACATATATTTTATTACCTCTTTCTTTCAAAACTTTCTGAATAAGATATACATTAGGAAATTTAGCTTTTAGTAATTCTAACTCGTAGAAGCAGCCTTTTATAATATTGCCTTGGTAATCTGCGAGAATATATGTTACAGGATTGGTGATGTTGATTTTGACAATTTTAAAAACTTCTGTAGTCCAATTTGGCGTGTAACCTTTTTCAAAGTAATGTTTATACTTGCTTATACGCACAAATTCACCAATTCTGTATTTCGGTTTTGGAAATATTTTAATTTTACTATATACAGTTTTCAGCAATATACTTTCATTGTTAATATTTACATCACGAGGTTTCATTTTAATAGTTCTGTGCACTTTATTGTTGTACTTGTCAACTAAACTCTGAATATTATCTATCCATCTATAAGATCCATTTAAACTAAATTGTTTCCACATCCAGGTTTTTAGAGTTCTGTTAAATCTTTCCACGATAGACGCTTTAACCTTACTATAAGTAGATTAATGATTGATATTATGTTTCTTCATTAATATGGAAAATTGTTTATTATAATACTCCTTCCCATCGTCTGTTTGTAAATTTGCAGGGCGCTGTTTCTTTAAGATTTGTTTCATTGCACTGCTTACCTCAGAACCTGTCTTAGTTTTTACTGTTATAGCCCATGCAAACTTTGAAAAAGCATCAATGACTGTTAGTAAATAACGGTATCCGTCATTTTCAGTGGAGTATTTTCCCATTTCAACTAAATCTGCCTGCCAAAGGTCGTTGATGCCCTTTAAGATAACCGCACGTCGTTTGAAGTTTCGACGTGCTGGTCTATGCAATTCGTTTACTAGATCTTGCTTACTCATCTTATCGAAACTGTTATTAAACAACCATTAAACGTTTAATAATATAATTGCATTGCTTTTCTGCAAAGTGTCTTCTTTTGTTGTTTCCCTTGTAGATGTTGAAAATAACTTCTGGCTGGTGTTTTTGTCTTATCTTAAAGGCTTCTTTTTAAAGATAGATTAATTCCAACAGGCTTCACAACTTTTTCCACAGAAATGGTATTCTTAAATTGTTCAAACTCTTTCTGTATTTTATTCAATGTATTATTTAGTTTAAAAATTTTTTGACGCATCTCATTTTTAACTAAACTTATTTGATTAACTTTATCATCAACATACTGTTTGTTAACTGAATCTTTCGGTGCTGATGGACTTTGTAAATTACATATACGTCTGTTCTGTATATCAAGATTACCGTCTGTAGTTAAAGAAAAACCTAAATTGCGAAGAAACGAGGCACCAACACGATCTGAATTAATTCGTTCAGAAGAGGAGGAACGTCCGAATTTATCGATAGTCATTTTAGTTATGTTAAAGAAAAATATGTTTTCTTTTTATATAATAATTTTTGCTTCTTTTAGCTCTTCTAGAATGGAAATAATCTCATTATTATGATCAGTATGACCTGCTTGCTGTGATGCTATTAGTAGTTTTAGTCTTTCCACTAATTCGTTGGGCTCATCCCAGTAAACATAATCAGTCTTATCTGATAAAGATTTCACTAATCCCTTTCCCACGACCGCTAATCTTTGCTGCTTTAAAATTTTTGTGATTATCTTATATTTAACACTCTTACTTCCAGCGTGCTGTTGGGATTTATCAAAATTTCGGTGAAGTAAATTTGCAGTGTTTACAATTTGAATGTAGTTTGAATTATCACTAACAGTACATTGATCTAACGAAGGTTTTTTAAAAAAAAGCAGGCTTATTAATCCAGGCGTCGATTCATACACTTGTCCATTTATGTAAATATTATTATCTTTAAGTGCAAAAGGTACATTTCCAATTTTCCACTGATTCTCGTCTTCATTGAAATAAGGTGCATATTTCTGATCAAAATCTTTCTGTTTTATATTCAACGAATTTATAAAAAATCCTGTTTCATCCTGTGGAGTGAACTGCTTATCTTCGTATCCAGATGATTCGATATCTGGCTGTGTTAAATAACTCTCTTCGTTTATCTGTGATTCGGGATATTCCGATGCGAATGATTCAAACTTGAGTTCATTTTCACTGATTTTCCTCTTTTTTACTGGTGGCACATCTGTTAGTTTCTTTAGAGGAGTTGTAATTGGTTGAAAAATTTGCTCTAGTTGTGCGATATCGTCTATTTTTGCAGCTTTCAGAGAGTCATATTTCTTTCTAATTATATTTTGTGTTTTTATGATGTCACTCACTATTTCTTCATTCATGGTTATTTAGTTAGGTGGCTTAATTAATATAAAATATAATGTAGCTTTACGGATATAGGTCCTTTAACAGCTTCTTTAAACAGGTGCTGTTGAACCTTAATCAGCTTAATAAACAGCTTGAACAGCTTCTTTAACAGCTTTTATCAGCATCCAAACAGCTCAATCAGAGTTTCAGAACAGCGTTGTTGACTGTATAATCTTGACTGTCTATTGAACAGATATAGAGTGAATATGAATCCGGATAGCACTAATATTTATAGTATAATGTATGTATCAAATCCTTTTCTATATCGACCATTTTCTAACGTACAATCTTTATTAATGACTAAAAACCCATGTTCGTCTTTCCAACATTCTGAACACATTTGTCTAAACGTTTCAAAAGATACATCTGTATTTACATGATCATCATATATGTGTTTTAAATTAAGCCTGTCCTGTTTAAAAATTACTAACACATTAGCATTATCACGTATTAAGTGTTTTGGTATACGTGTGTAAGTTTGACCTAAGTAAAAACTGTCAATGGCTTTATGTCGACCCATACAGAAATAAGATCTTATATGATCTTGTTTCTCACAAGCAATATCATCAAACACAAATATCGAATTACGTTTAACCTTTTCAAGAGGCACCACAGCATTATTTTCTGTAAAAGTATAGTAACCTATGCCTTTTATGTCAGAAAGCAGCCTTTTTAGATATAAATATTTAGGTTGATATAAAGACTTTGAGTAAATGTAAACGTTTTCAAACTTCAATCCATTGGGATGTTCTAGTAGAGATATAAGTAAATTAGTCTTTCCGCAATTTGACGAACCCACAATTATGGCTCGTATACTATTAGGTAATAGTTTACTATGTTTGAAATGATTTTTACAGTTATGATTAAAATCAATGTTTCTAACTGATAACTCATCATGTTGACGAATCAGTCTCATTTTAACAACTGGGTAAACATATAAAAGAAAATGCTTTTAAACTATACGTTTAGTTTACAGAACTTATTATTATAAATAACATTGAGATACGATGTTAATCATCAGAAGTCCTTTAACCAGTCGAAGGTTAACTTCAAGAGGTTCGGGTTTAATTAACACAGTTATAAATAAATTACCATTTGAGATTCATTTGCCAGGAGGTTATCAGTTTTGCGGACCAGGCACAAAACTTAAAGACCGATTAGCAAGAGGTAACCTTGGTATAAATCCTTTAGATAGCGCATGCAGAGAACATGATATAGCGTACTCTAAAACAAACAATTTATCAACAAGAAATAAAGCTGATCTTGTGTTAGCCGATAAAGCTTGGCAGAGAGTAAAAGCTAAAGATTCAAAACTCGGTGAGCGAATAAACGCATGGTTTGTAACAAACGTTATGAAAGCTAAAGCTAAAATGGGAATGGGTGTAAAGTTAAAGAAAAGGAAACCCAATAAGAAAATCAAACAAAATATTCTGAATCATCTTATATCGAAAGCTAAAGCTGATGTTAAATCTAAAAAACCTCAAAGTGTAAAAAGTGCTATTCGAATAGCTTTGGCGGCAGCTAAAACAGGCATCAAAGGAAAACAAATTATTCCTCCGCGAATGCGGATAATTCCGATTCCAAAAACTGGAGGTGTACTTCCTTTTCTTATTCCATTATTTGCAGGTTTATCTGCGATTGGAACATTATCTGGGGGAGCTGCAGCTATCGCAAAAGCCGTCAACGATGCAAAACATGCTCGCAAGCAACTTGTTGAAAGCGAGAGGCATAATAAGAAAATGGAAACAATCGCAATGGGAAAAGGATTGTTTCTTAAGCCATATCGAAAAGGTCTTGGCTTGTATTTAAAGCCAAAAAACTTGTAAAAGTGCTACCCAGCAGACCTCTCAATGAACTCGATTTGTATAAATTTGCAAAAGACATTCCCAATTTTAGAGGAGTATTCATGTTAAATGAATTACCAGTAAAATCGAAGAAAACGGAATGTGGCATTGTTAACTTGGATAAATCAAACGGTTCAGGGACACACTGGGTGGCGTATTATAAAAATCGCAATAGAATTATTTATTTTGATAGTTATGGTAATCTTCGACCGCCCAAAGAACTTATAGCTTATTTAGGAAACAATATTATATATAATTATAATAGATATCAAAACTATGATACTGTAATTTGCGGCCATTTATGTTTAAACTTTTTATATGAAAATGCTAATAAATAAAGCCATGTCGTTACTTGTCTATTTAGTTTTATTGAAACCTTCAGTATGTCAAGAGTATTAGAATTTACTGGAAATGATTCTGTTTTAACTGCAAATTATTTTCCACCAATACCAGTACCTACTGCTTATGAATGCGGTTTAGTCAGTTTATATACATATAATTCGATACCAAACATAAATCAGAGCAACAATTTATTTCATGTCGGAAGTGAAGTTATTGAGCTATCAGAAGGTTCTTACGAAATAAATGATATTGTGAATTACATAACAGCTAAATTAAAGCAAACAAGAAGTAAACCAATGGTTAAAATAGAAGCTAATAGTAACACATTAAAAACAGAAATTAAATCTACTGCTCCAATTTACTTTAACCGTGAACGAACAATTGGTAAATTGTTGGGTTTTAGTAAATGTGAAATAACTCCAGACGTAAAAGTTGAATCTGACTTACCTGTAAACATAAATAAAGTTAACAGTATTCGTGTTGAATGTAATATAGTGACTGATTCGTATGTGAATAATAAACTTGTTCATACAATTCACGAGTTCTCACCTAATGTTTCACCAGGATATAAAATAAACGAGGTCCCAACGAATATAATCTACCTACCTGTTAATGTTAATGAAATACATTCAGTTGTTATCCAGTTAGTAGATCAAGACGGAGATTTAATTAATTTTCGAAAAGAAAAAATAACAGTAAGATTACATTTACGACCTCTCACCTGGAATGATGGAAACAAACACTTTAAATAAGTAAAGTTTTCTTAAAAGACATTAATTCATAGATGAGTGTCAGAGGATTAAGATCTGTGTGCAGCTGAAAGAGTTAGCCTTTTTAATTTTTGTAGTGAAATTAAACAATTTATTGGGTATGTTAGTTTACGACATTAATAATAAAAGTAATAAATATACACAGTCATCGTACAAGAAATTCAGTTCTCATATCAAATTGACAGATACAACAACAAAGCGGAAGAGCACAAAATCTTTAACTCAAGAAAATAAAGAATTTCTGAAATCAATTGGAATTACTTTACAAAATGAGTGATGTATTAAATATAACTGAAATGGCTCGATATGATGAGTCGATAGCAAACAAGTCATATCATACGTATTCTCCATTTGTTGAATCATACGATATTAATGATATAATTAGAATTTGCATCCAAAATCAGGATTTAATTTTGTTACCATGCGAAAGTGTTCTTATTGTTGAAGGTTTACTGTTAAATGAGAAAAAGACAGCTGACGATGCACTTAAATTTGCAAATAATTGTTTTGCTTTTATGTTTGATGAAATACGTTATGAAATAAATGGAATTGAGATTGATAACTGTCGAAATGTGGGAATTAGCACAGCTTTGAAAAATTATGTGTCACTAAATTCAGCTGAAAGCACCGCACTTATTAATGCAGGTTGGAATGTAAAAAATGATCCCAAACATCCAAGTGGGCCGTTTAATTTCTGCGCACCTTTAAAAATGTTATTAGGTTTCGCTGAAGATTTTAGGAAAATTATACCAAATGCTAAACATGAATTAATTTTAATGAGAGCAAAAACAAATAATAATTGTGTAAGTACAACATTAACAAAGTATACACTGGATATCAAAAAGATTGTATGGAAAGTGCCGCATGTTACTCTTAGCGATGCTGAACGACTCAAACTCTACAAAAGGATACAGAGTCAACGTCCAATGGAAATAAGTTTTCGCAGTTGGGATTTGTATGAATATCCGCATGTTCCAAAATCAACACACACTATTTGGCGTGTGAAAACAACTAATCAACTTGAAAAACCTAGATTTGTAATATTTGGATTTCAGACTAACAACCCCAATAAACATAGAGAAAATCCTAGTGAATTTGATCACTGTCACCTCACTAATTTTAAATTACACTTGAATTCAGAAACGCATCCATACGATAACTTAAATATTTCGTTTCAAGAAAATCGATATGCATGGTTATATTATATGTATTCAGTCTTTCAAGAATCCTATTATGGATGCAACTCATCACCTTTACTGGATATAAAAAAATTCAAATCTCAAGCACCTATTGTTATCATTGATTGTTCACATCAAAATGAGGTTATCAAAAGTGGTCCAGTCGATGTTCAGATTGAATTTGAGACTGCCAGCGAAATTCCAGAAAGCACTTCAGCGTTCTGCTTATTGTTACATGACAAAAAAATTGAATACTCCCCGCTAAGTGGCGACGTGAAAAAACTGATTTAATACAACAAAATTTTACAGCTGCAATAGTAAATATTATTGATATATTGTGAAATAAAACATTGATATGTTAACAAACAGTTTTATCTCTAGTCTAAAATTACATTCCCATCCTCGAAACTGTTATAAAAGCAGATGTATCTGAATGTGGACAACCAGTCTTCTAATTCAACAGCGAAGTTATAAACATTTCTTATATTCACATCAATATATAACTGCATAATGAAGAAACAAATTGTAATTGATGTACAAGGGTTTAAAGACTATTCAAATGCATTTATCTGTAAAGAATTAGTTATTCTTTTTAATGATGTGGAATATTTACGTTTTCTGATTAAACCACCATACGATTTCTCACAACTAAGTATAAGTGAACAGAAACAAGCTATTTGGCTACAGAAAAATCATCATGGTCTTGTGTGGAATGAAGGATCCTCTAACTTTGAGAGCGTAAGAAGATTTCTGATTTCCAATATAGACTTACATACCAGTATTTTTGTGAAAGGTTCTGAAAAGAAGAAATGGATAATTTCAATTCTTAATAAGGATTCAAATATAATCAATGTTGAGGATCTTGGATGCAACAGTTTGGAGAAACTAAAAAGGGACTATCCATTTACAAATAGATGCTCATCACACAGTGGTTGTTGCGCTCTGGAAAATGTGTTTTTGATTAAGTATTATATTAACAATAAATAGTTGTATGTAATTTTACTAGAGATTTTCAAATAAAACACATAAAAATTTAAATGAGCAGTTTTATTTACTTTGTTATTTATTTTTAGTACAGTTTCAAGCATAAGTCGTTAACATATTATTTTTAATAAATCCTTAAGATCTAAATTACATAGAGATATTTTAGTTACATTTTGCGCGTAAATATAATGTATTTTGAACCTAAAAATTAACATATTACTATAAAAGTGTGTTTTAATACAAACGATAAAAGTAATAAATTAATCAGTTTTATTATAAACTTTCATCTTCAATTTTATAATGACCCCAGGCATAAGTTGATACTCCATCATTTCTAATAAATCTCTTATCATCTAAATAACTTAGCGAAATTTTATTTATATTTTGTGTGTAAACTTCATGAATTTTTGATCTGAAAACAAGCATATTACTATAAAAAATTCTCTTTTTATACAAACACTCTCTATAATCGCTTAAACTTAGTCCATCTACAGCTGTCTTTTTAATTCCTTTTGCTTTCTTTGTAACTTTGTCATCAATTACATCTGTCGAATACATCTTACATCTTAAACCTATAAATTCTCTCATAATCTTTCCGTTATTCTCATCTTTCATTAAGCCTACTTTTTTTTTATTTAGAAGTGGAATATTATATTTATTACTAGGATCATATTCAGATGTGTCAAAGTGTTCTGCAATGTCATCTGTTATATCAGAATAGAAATCTTTAGTTAAAATATAATAAATAAATGAATCTATATCCATATAATCAAGCAATAAATTTTTACCATATTTAGGTTTCATATAATCGTAATGGAAATTGTACATTAACCATTTTGATAGTTCCAAAACAGTAAAACCAAGGTATATTGGTTTGTTGTAAACTGTTTTCACTCTACTTAATTGAATAGCTACCATGTCGGTAGTGAATTGAGTTGCACTGTGAAAATTTGGTTTCGCAATTAAGGCTCGAGAACCTAATCTACGCCCAGAGCTTTCCCATTGTGTTACAATCCTTACATCTTTACGTTTGTCAACGTTTTCCATTGTTTTACCATAAACAGAATTATTTTTAGACTTGAAATAATTTTTTTCAAATTCGTTTTTTGCTATAGTACGATAGTGAGTATTTAGTTTGATATATTTTTCCAGCCATCTAGCTTGCTTAAATTGCAAGACCCTATGAATTTTTGTTAATTTTAAATGATGTAAACATTGTTGGAGATTTCTATAATGGATGACGTAGTTTTTTTTACTATTAAAATCTGTTATTAATTTAGGCAGTTTTGAAACTGGGCTACACTTATTTTCGGGACAAAATGGTAAGTCATTATGATCATCATGCAGTTCTTTTGGATATTCTAAGTCAACTTCAAATATGTATCCAATTTCTGAATTTTCTTCAATAGCCATTATATCTATATCTTCGATTTTTTCAACCCATTTAAATCCTCCATAAGGGAGGGATTCGGACATAGCCCAGCCGTATAAATTATTTACATCTAGATAAATTAAATAGCTTGAATCTTTAGTTTCATCATAATCTTTCATATATTTATTATTTGACACAGAATGACGATGCGAACACTGAGTAATACCTCCTCTGATACCTTTTTGAATAAAAGAATACATGCTAAAATCTGTTAAAAGTTCTAGTTCAATACCTGTGTATTTTAGCATAGAATCCCACGACAATCCTGGAGAAGTATAATATTGACAAGGATCTAACGAATATATACTATAACAAATTTTTCTATAATTCTCAAAAATATCTGTTAACAATAGAACGTCTGTGATAAGATAAATTTTCAAATATTCCCATAAACTAGAACATCGAAAATGTTTCCAAACCATCTTAGCGCGGCTATAGTCATCATCTGAACATTGTGAATTTGTCAGTGAACTATTAAAACAAGATTGAGTTGGCAAAGCGGTTTCATCTAGTTTTTCCCATGAGTCTATATACTCATAAGGGAGAACGCCTTTTCTAGTAATTAGTTTAAATTCGTCATTTTTAAAAATCGTTCTTACACTTTCAAAGTTTTCTATTGATAAATTATCTGCTAATTTTGCTAAACTAGACTGCATAAATCTAGCGGAGTCGAGAAACCGCAATTCTACAGTTTCTTTTGAATCAACAAATATACGTTTAGATAAAGAAACGTAGGTTTCCTTATTTAGTGGAATTAAAGTTATTTCACCTTCTATCTGATTTAATGCTTTTACGAATAGGTGACAGTCATACCCTGAAAAGTTATGAAAGAAGATAGGAAAAAACTTCGGAGTCCTATACTTTAAGTTGCAATCATTATGAGCGGGACCTCTATATTTGCCCGTTAAATGGCAATGGTCAGCTACTCTGTCAGTACCTAAACTCTTTTTACATATCCAACATTCTTTGGATTCTGTTTGAAATTTACGTTGATCATTATTTAGATGAATCATAGGTTTTGGTTTCATTATAATTGTATTATATATTGTTATTATATCTTGAGAAAGAGTTTGAATAAATTTTGAAGGTGAATCTTTACCCTTATACACTCGTAGTTTATTTAATGTATTATCGTATGAACATTTAATGTAATACGCAAATGCACATGGCACATGTTGCTGCATATCTGTAGTTGATGAACCTAGAGGATTTGGAATACACGTATCGATGTTCTGTAAAATGCATTCGAAGTCGCTGTAAATTACGAATGGCAATTGTACTCCACGTTCATATTTTTCGAATTTTAATATACACTTTTCAGGTGATGGCATTACAGTAACAATTTTATTACATTCTAACTTATGTTTACTAAGAAAATCTTGACTGCTAAAATGCAACAAACAGCAATTACAAATGAATATTTGTTTTTTACTTAGTGTTGTCTGATGACTTACTAATCTTGATATGTTTTTAATCCATACGTAATGAGATTTCCCATCATTTTGTAAAAGCAACAAATTAACGTGATTAATTTTTTCCTGTTTTGTGCAATAAAATGGTCCTATAATTTCATCACCGTCTAAACCAAATACATTTACACTTATATCTTTATTAAGCCTTTCAAATATCGATATGTCGCTAGGATTTAATGGAAATCTAAGTTCACTGAAATCAACTTTTTTATCATTTTTCAAAGTAATAATGTCTGCGGTAATGTTTTGATTTCATAAGACGATACTCTATTTGGTAATTTACTAGAATCGATAGTTTGTAAAGCAGACATGACGGCCCATTTAAAACAATATTCATCAACATTTTTAACGTTAACGCAAGCCTTTTTTAACAAAATATTTTTCGGTAGTGCTATATAATTTGATCCTCTAATAGGGTTATATTTATTGATATTAATCTCCAAATGAAGTAAGGCAACTAACGCCCAACCACTATTCCTCTCTTGAAATTCATCCATTTTAGTCAAAATTTGATCATTTAGTGTAGAATAAACTTGATAAAGTTGTTCTTTATTTAATGCGATAGACATTTTAGATTGAAAAGATTTTATCGAAAACTCTTGGTCGTTTTCAGTGAACTTTACATATTCGGCAAATAGCTCTAAATTAAATTTAATTGCAATATGTTTCTGAATATATTTAACTATTTCTGGTTTAACTAATTCCTCAGCTAATTTTAAGAATTTAAGAGGGTCTAAGCAAGACTGATCTTTATTCTCGAATATAAAAGTTTCGATACGACGCTTGAAGCTACTCTTTACTACCTATAAATAACATATGTTACAAACTGAAATAGATAAAACAAATAATGAAGTATAAATACCTTTAGTGATTCTGTATGCGGAACAGATGCCTTTGCTTTGTGACTATTTGTCCTTATATGATATTGCCATTCATTGAAAGGAATTTCAATCAAACAGTCTTCGCACATTTTTGCACCCTTTGTTCTACTAGTTGACTGAACAATCTTCGTACTTACAGTAGTAGTCTTAGCATTACTTTTAGAAACCTGTGCTTTTTTTGATTCAAGATGAAGTTTCTGATGATTGGAAAGGTTATCCCGACGCATGGACTTATTACATACAGGACGTTGTGCTTTGCCTAGATTACTGTGAACCGTACGTTCGTGTCTTCGAAAATCGGTTAACCGTGTGAATAGTTTACCGCAGATATGACAAAAACTCATAATGAAATATTTAATTTTTAAGTTGAAAATACTATAATATTTACGCGCAAAATGTAGAGGCAACCGGTTACTTGCTGCTTCGAAAGAACTGTAATATATGAATAAATATTTGAGAAGTCATCTATATTAACCGCGCTTTGAATTATCTTGAATAACAAGATAAGTAATTAGAAAAATACTCAATAATATTTGTCATCATGTTGAAACACATGCGTAAATTATATCCACATTTCATAATTAAACACAAAACAGGCGGCTATTAATTAGTTGATATAATTATCTTTGTATGATGTAGAAATTTTGTTTAAAATAACTGTTAACTCTTTCTTAGGAAACTTTTACAATAATTTATTCTTATCATTTGAGGTCAAGTTGTTGACCTCATACAAGTAAACAATATAATTAATAGCTCTGTTAAGAAATTTATTATGTATTCGAAAACTCGGTTTCATTAAACTTGTTATGACCACATATTTTATTCTATTTCATCAGTTAATTAGTTCAGACCAATAAACTTATATCAAAAATATATTCAATTTCATAATCTTTAAAATTATCGAAAACATGTTTTTCTGAATTGATTCATTAAATAATGTCATCATTATTTTTCTACTTCCTAAACTAATTATTATGTATATTTAGACGACAAATATATTATAATTTCATCAGACATAATATTTTGTAATAACAGCTTGTAATAATAATTATGTTGTAAGTCACATTTTAAATTCATCAACATAAGACCGCGTGTTATCCAAAGTTCATTATTGTAATGAAATTTAATTACATAACTGCAGAGATACGATGACAAAAACATCTCATGTTGATATTTTACATTATTTTCTATGATACTTTTTGGAATATTTTAAATAATAAATCATGCTGTTAATTATACATTTTGCTGATATTAAACTCACAAATAAGGATCTTGTGTAATTTACAGTTCATTAATCTAACCTAAATTCAAGCTCAAACAAATCGTAACAAAACTATTTTTCCATGTTATCTTTGTTTTCACTATTTATCAGACACGTGCAGGACGTGAGAGGGTATTTAAGATCATATTTCTTGTTAAATATTTACAGTTTAATTCGACAATCAGAAGTGACACATCTTGTTAGTGATACAGTGCTACACCTTGATCCTTATTATGGAGAAAACATCAGCAGCACCTTCTTCGTATAGCCCATCAAATGCTATCAAGAAGCAAAAAACCAGTCAATCGGTGAAGAAAATTTCTTCAAAAAAAATGAGTACTCTAGAGAAGTTCAATTCTCTAGGAGCGTTCATGTGGTTAAATTTAGAAACGATGGAAAGGAATAAACCGTACCTTCTGACCAATCTTACTAGAGGTACTTCTAAATATGGTGAAAGGATCATCGCTGAACTCAATGGCGACAGCAAATTATACCTGCCCGAAAGGTATAATGAGTTCAGTGATAAGCAGTTGGCAGAGCTGGGTAATGGTGAATACATGCTGATCAACCATGGACAGGAGCGGAAGGTATACAAACTCGAACTGAAAAAGAAAGAAGACGTGGAGATACCTGTAGAAGCGGCAACGTCTGATGATGACACGGATTTCCCTGTGTACGCTCAAACATTCGAAGATCATGGTTATTATGCTCCTGTCTAAGTGATTTAATTTTATTTTATATACAAATAAAATTTTATTCGCCTATTTTATAATGTATTACACTATTAGTTATTAATATAAATAAAAAAATATTAATTAAAGCTTCATGTTTTATTTAAAATATTTATTCTTAATTTACAAATATACAGATACACTTTTATCTCAGTGATGGTCTAATTCTTAAATATAACTTAATGATTTTCTGTATTTTATGTTTAAGTAATTCCTGATGAACACATACACAGGTGTCTGGACCTTCCTTTGTCTCATCTGATGACCAAATACAGCTAACATAATGAAGACCATGACAAGACATTTTTGTTTCTTGGTGTTCATATTTTAATTTTTTTTTATGAAGGCTATGTAGCATTTTTCTATGATCATCAAGCAGAATATCGTCATAGTCATTCAAAAATTTTTGAAGTTGCATTTTATAAGGCACTCAAATGAATGTTAGATGTTCAACTTGCAAATATTACGTTAGCTAAAGATATAAACTGTTATATCTATGATTTCTCTATAAACTGTTATATCTATGATTTCTCTATTGTTTAATAAAATTGTTTATTTCGTCGATATATTCGACTACATAACAAATCAAACATAAACTGATCTCAACACTACGTCGCTGCCGGTCCTGAAGCAGAAGCCCCCACTTCACCCCCGCCTCGAACCACGCCAGACCCAAACCCCCGCCCCCGCCCCCGTCGGGCCCCCGTAAGGTCTATGCGTATGCTAGGAATCATACGGTAGCGACACCTTGCAGAGAATTTACGATAACGGCTTGACGTGATTCTATTTTTTTTTTTTTAGTTTGCTTTTTCTATTATTTTTTTCTTTGACAGTGACAGGTTGGTGCCAAGATAGGCGGCTTGAATTGACACATGACAGGTGACAGACTCGACAAATGACAGTTGACAGACGCCTACGCCTAAAGTGTTCCAGAACCCGCTTATCCATACTACTCGTATGCAATCAGGACTGTTAAAAATTGTGTAAATATTGCAAAATTTGAAAAAACTTAATTCTTCAATTAAAATCGAAACTTAAAAATTAATAAGGAATGTGTGTGTTTTGTTCCTATAACGTCGGCCTATTTCCGCGACTATGGCCAATCACCGACGCTAGGGAGCAGTTTCACCTCACTATCCTGGAAATTTTGCCGAACCACCTGCCTTTCTGTAAGGAGGGTAGGGATCTTTAACGTGCCCAACATCGCATATACACGGGACCGACGGCTTTACGCCCCCACCGAAGTGCGGAACGTGCAGACATTCAACTTGCTCAAATACAATGCCAGAACCTCGGTGGATGTTAATGTTTGTACTGAAAAAGTGAAAGGAGTACCCTGGGATCGAACCCAGTACCCTTCGGTTCAGAGGCACACGTTCTTACCCCTGAACCACCGAGGTTCCAATAAAGAATATGTAAACCTTGGATAAATAATGACTTCAAGCTAACAGCAGCACGTTGGAAAAGTCGATTCTCTCATAAGTTTCCGTACAGAACAGATGTGCCAGAGGTTAGTGCGGTAAATATTTATATATATATATATATATATATATATATATATATATATATATATATATATATATATATATATATATAAGGAAGTTAAGCTAAGTGACAAAGTGAAAGTGAAAATAAAACGAGAAGTGAGCGCAAGTAATTGCTTACTGGGCACACCAATGCCCAGCCTGAATAGAAATAAGATTATAAGCATATTACTAAATATAAAAGTGTAATTAACGAGAACACAATTTAAAAAGCGATGAGAACTAACCAAGTGCCCTCAAACGCCCGTTAAGTAACAGACAAAATTAAAATGACGATAGTGAAAATACAGTTGACTTAAGTGAGTTTATAACAGTATCCAACAAAAGGCGTCGTACGAGTAAAAATGAAAAGAAAATATAAAAAAGCTAGAAAGTTCGTTACCTCTTTCAAACAGTTTTCAAGCACTAATGACAGAAGACACGGATTGAGCTGATCAGCGTGACGAAACTGTAAAGCCAGTCAGGTCAGCTCGACAAAAATAGACAATAAAAAAGAAAAACTACCACCCTTGGTCATACATAGCACAATATGTAATCATATAACATTTGTAGACGGTCTAAATAGAAGCTTAAAGAAAGATTTCTATCTTAAATACACTAAAAGCGCAAATAAGGTGCACACTACGTGTAAAGAAGATGTTCAGCTTCTGATGAAGCAGATGGAAAATAGTAACATGGATATCCACACTTTTACTGAAGAAGGAAACAAAACACATGCTTTTGTAATGCGAGGTCTACAGGGGGAACACAACACAGAACAAATTAAAAATGATGTGATTATTCAAAAGGTCAGTGTCTTACGTGTAAGCAAAATGAAAACCAAAGAGGATCCATTGTTTCTCATTGTGACATCACAAAGTGAAAAACTGAACAGTCTAACAAGGGAAATTAAGTACGTGGACCGCACTAAAATCAAATGGGTAATTTATATTAAATGCCAGCTATGGGGACATGCAACATCAAACTGCCATGCTTCCCCTAAGTGCCTTAAAGTGCCGAAGAACATTGGACCTATGAATGTGAAAAACCTAAAACGACAGCCGCAACTTGCGCTAATTGTGCAGAAGACCATCCAGCCAACTTCACCCAGTGTAAAATGTATAATGACAGACTAAGATGGTTAACGTCAATCAAAAGTAACAAAATTAGGACGAAAACACAACAAAAAAATTTCGAACCGGCGCCGATACCGAAAACAAATTCTTGGAGTAGTCAAGTGAAAAATGCAGCTCAAAGCATTCCCGTAAGTAAACACCTTGAAACTCAAAACGATGAAGTAGAAGGAGGCCGAGAAGCAGGTAAAAGAGACGAGTTTAATCAATTAGTGAAAGAAGTTAAAAATGTAGAACATATGTTAGATATTAAAAAAATGCTAAATTTAATTAGGCAACTAAATATACAATTTAGCACTTTGTAGTACTGAAAGTGAAAAATTCGAAAAGTTCATCGATTTTTGCCGCGGATTAGATAATAAGACAATAAAAACATGTTTCTGGAACGATAACAGCGTAAAAGACAAAATCTCTGAACTCGTTGAATGTTTAAAAACTCACGATATAAGCATGTGTGTGTGTGTGTGTGCTTTATTTCTTTAACGTCGGCCTAGTTCCGAGACTATGGCCAATCACCGACGCCAGGGAGCAGTTTCACCTCACTATCCTGGACATTTTGCCGAACTCCTGCCTTTCTGTAAGGATGGTAGGGATCTTTAGCGTGTTCAACATCGCAGAACACGGGACCGATGGCTTTACGCTACCTCTGAAGGGCGGAACGTGCAGACATTCACCTTGCTCAAATACAATGTCAGAACCTCGGTTCGTGTTAATGTTACAGTTTGTACTGAAAAAGTGAAAGGAGAACCCTGGGATCGAACCCAGTACCCTTCGGTTCAGAGGCACACGTTCTTGCCCCTGACTCACCGAGGCTCTTATGATATAAGCATCATGGGAATATGTGAAATTAAATTAAAAAGTACGGATGAATTTAAAATAAAAAATTATGTTTGCATACGAAAGGATAGCAATTACAACGGAGGAGGCCTTGCATTGCTCCTTAAAAAAGAAATACCCTTCGAAGAATTGGACTCTGTGTCAGGTACATCAATAAAAAATCTTAGTGTCGGATTGGCGGGCAATACCGTTTTAACTATTGTATATAATAAGCCCCAAAATAATTTTTTAGGCAACCGTCCAGGAAGTACCCACTTCCCGAACGCTTTTTCTTTGAGAAAGTAGCATTTCTCCGGCCTAGTCCGGGAAGAATCACATTTTTGTTGTCAATGTGAATATGAATATCTTGGTAGGTATGATTTTGATAAATACAGTTGAACATTACCATAGCAAGAAAATAACGACTGACAGCTATCTGAAATGAAATTAGTTGACATTTTAATTTTCGAATGTTTGCATGGTTTTTGGTCGCAATTGTCGCAATAAACTATGGAAAGCAACAGCGATAGTGAGTTTGAAAATGTGCCTTACGAAATTTCCAATGCAGCAGCTGCTGCTACAGCACAATTATTGCCTGAAAAATCAAAGTCCAGGTATGAAAACGTTTATGATTTGTTCACGAGATGGATGGATATGAAGAAATGCAAAACTACTACAGAGGACGTAATTTTAGCTTACTTGGCGCAAAAATCTGAAACTGTCAAATCCTCTACCCTGTGTAGCATGTACTCTATGCTGAAAAGTACGATTTTAGTGAAGAAAAATGTAAACATAGCCACTTTCCCAAAGGTAATCGCATTTCTTAAAAGGAAGAATGTTAGTTATAAAGCAAAGAAATCAGAAGTCTTCAGCAGCGAGCAAATCAACAAATTCATTAGAGAAACAGATAATGAAACATATCTAATGCTAAAGGTAATTTTAACAAAATATTACGATTGTAGGATATAAAAGTATCAACTTAATTCGCTTCATTTTCAGGTAGCAACAATTATTGGGTTAGCCGGTGCATGTAGACTGGAAGAACTAACAAAAATGTCAATTGATCTAATAAACGACAAAGAAGACATGTTGCTTCTGAAAATACCAGATTCTAAAACACATATTGAGAGAACTTTTGTTGTAATTGGGCAAGAAAACCTGCTGTTGTATAGGCAATATTTATCTTTACGGCCATCCCATACTCCACATAACAGATTATTCGTGAATTACAAAAAAGGAAAATGTTAGATTCAGCCCGTTGGTATCCACCGTTTTGGGAATCTCGGATTAAGAATTGCAGAATTTTTAAATTTACCCAATTCTAAAAATTACACAGGCCATAGCATGCGTCGATTTCAGCGACAATATTTGCTGATAATGGTGGAAACATCACAAATTTGAAGAGACACGGTGGCTGGAAGTCCATCAATGTCGCTGAAGGATACATAGACAATTCACTAACAAAATTAAAATTACCAATACCATTCAAAAATTATCACATGAAAACAATCAATATGAAACGGAAAGTTTACCTTCTTGTTCTGACTACAAAAGGCATTTAAATATACCAAGCATTTCAAACAAATTAAATCCTTTCAATATTAGCAATTGCTCGAATTTTAATATAAATATTAATATAAATAAGAATTAGAATGTTTCTGTTAGTACCTATCTTCTGTTCGAATTTCAATATTTAATACAAATAAGAATTAAAATGTTCGAAATTTTGTTCTACAAAGAAATATAATAAAGAAGTGTGTCTCATTGATTTGTTATTCTACACGGTTGCCGAAAAAATAGTGTACGCAACACGTCCGAAAACAGTTTTTTTGGACTCGCAGACTTCAAGGACTCGCCTACGGCTCGTCCTAGAATTTTGTCGACTCGTCCAAAAAAACAGTATTTTCCGGACTTGTAACGTAAATTACTATTAGACTCAATGATCTAGACATAATCTACAGAAAAATCAATAAACTACTAATCTTTGGTGACCTTAATTCAAGAAACTCAAATTGGGGCTGTGCTACATCAAACAGAAATGGTATTACACTAAACGCATTTATATTAAATAATAACTGTTTACTACTCTACCCAGATTCCCCCACACATATTCCCACTAACAACAACACTCCGTCAACAATTGATCTTCTAATAAATAAAAATGTTCAACAAATTGACACAGATCCAAAATCTCTCGCAGAACTAAACTCCGATAACAACCCCGTACTATTTCATCTAAAACGTCAAAAAACTAGTAACTTAACCAAAATAATTGATGATTACAAAAACGCGAACTGGAATGAATTTCGAAAGTACATAAATTTGAATACCTAATTAATCGGGAATTTAAATAGTACAGAAGAAATTGAATAGGAGGTAGTTAAATTTTCACAGGTAATACAGTATGCTGCTAATACTTATATTCCAAAGGAACTTATAAAACCTTATATACATTGTAATTGCCCGACAATATTATAGAGAAATTAAAAATAAAAACAACATAAGAAAAAGGTGGCAACAACTAAGACTAGCAGCTGACAAAACAACACCTAACAGTTTGATTAACGAAATAAAATAAGAAATTGCCTTATATACTAATCAAATCCAAAGCAAAAGACTCCAGTCATTAAATATACGAGATAATAGCTTATGGGAAGCCACTAAGGTACTTTATAAACTTTTTAAATCCATACCGACCCTAATCTATAACGGCACCACTGCTTTAACCCACGAAGAAAAGGTAGAAATATTAGCCGATCATTTTAAACGGGCACATGACTTGGACATGAACCACACCAATGAACAACAGGACATAATAAAAGTAGTAGAAGAATTTGTTAATACAGACCAAATTGATGATACCTGGAAACTAGGTTTGGCGACACCCTGGGAAATCCGCACTGCTGTAAATATAACTAAATACAACAAATGCCCTTGGCCAGAGTTCATACAAAACGCTCTCCTCAGAAATTTACCCAACAAAGGAATTGTGAGACTGGGTCATCAATGACGAATTGCTGATAATTAGTTATAAATAACCTTATCTAGCAATTTCTAATAAATTTATGATTTTAACCTCTGCTATCTATTATGCAAATGTAGTAGGAAGTAAGAGACTATAAATATGAGTTCTTTTGAAACGTAACACTCGTTGTGTAGCTATAGTGTAATAAACATCGTCAATTAACGCACATAGTGTATTATTGAAGGGATAGTTCCAACCCCTTTACCCCCGGGAATAAAGAAAAGACTTTTTTAAAAAGGTACTTCACGGGATAAGGTCTTTGTCTTGCGCAGTTGGTGACGGATAATTTCCCGCCCTTTTGGCACCCTTAAAGCTCAAAAGTCGAGAAAGGTAACGCTCGTGAGTCTAGTGCCGCGTGGAAGGTCCGTACGAATCAAGCTCTTAAACCATATGAGCATAGAAGGAGCAACCCCAGGAAAACAGTAGCGTATACAGCGCCCGCTGAGGTCTCCAGAAAGAACTAGAGGCAACCCCAGAACAACAGTAGCGTCTACACGCCCGCTGAGGTCTTCAAACAACTACGAAGCAACCACGGGAACAACAGTAACGTCCAAGCAGTCGAGAGCCATCCACTGAGGTCTTCCGTACAACCCGAGAAGCAACCCCAGGACAACAGAGATAGTCTACCCGACGAGGAACGTCCACTGAGGTCTTCAATACCAGTAAAGTAAGAAAGCAATTTGTTACATGTATTATATATATATATATATATATATATATATATATATATATATATATATATATATATATATATATATATTTGAAATTTTGACGTATTCCATTGCGAATATATTTTATTATTGACATGTTCTGAAATTTTGCAATTTTTTGTGTCAATTTTACAATTTTTGTGTGATTATATGTATGTTATGTTGATTTTTTCATGCGAATACCTATATATAGTGAACGTATTTTTCAATAATTTTATGTATTATAAGTAATTTATGAATTCACCTAACTTTCTTGACGAAAGTAGAGTACAGATAGTTGATATAGAAGATCTAAATAACTCTTAATTCACTGTCAATTTCTGAATTTTTCGATACGCAAGGTATTACGAAAGGTGTCAGTAATATCACAATGAGCACTCCTGTTCAAACGCAGACCACCTCGCAGTCGCTAACCACTGAACAATGGATTTCGACAGCGAAAACTTACGGTGAAATAATCCCAAAATTCGATGGTAGACCCATCGCCCTAGAATCATTTATAGTAAAGATAGATAATTTTCATCAGATATATGGTAATTCAACAGATTTTACTTTGAATAATTATGTATATTGCTTAATTTGTAGTAAGCTTATTGGCGAAGCCGAAAACTTTGTTATTTGTCGACCTGATTTAACAGATTGGCCTTCCTTGAAGGAAGCATTACGTAATAAATTCGGAGATTTAACAGATAGAAAAATTCTGGCTCATCAATTTAAAATTTTAAAATTAAGACAAAATGAAAATCTAAGTGATTTTATAGAACGACTCAAGACAATACTAACGCAGTTAAATATTAAAATTATTAGTGATGATCACCTAAGTGTTTCACAAAAGGCCGTACATGAAGAAATTAACAAACAAACAGCAATTGAGGTAGTTTATAATAATTGCCCTCCTATGTTACAAACTATTTTAGACGTAAAAGACCACCAAACATTACCTGCCACTACTAGTATTGTACTTAACTATATCTCTAAACATCCATCCGAGAAACCTAAATGTACAAATCCAAGACCGTTTCGACGCCAGTTTTTACTCCAAAACCAAATACTTCAAACTATAACAGGCAATACACAGCCAATCGTCCGGCACAATTTTTTCAACCAAATACAGCCAATCGTCCGGCACAATTTTTTCCAAATTATAGAAATTTGCCTAGATTTAATCCGGGTACTCGACCCACAACGTCTGCACCCCAACAGACGAACCCAAATCAGAATTATAATAACAATAATTATAATGCCTCTAGACCATCGCAGAATTTTAGAGCGAATAACAACAATAATCCTGCTAATAAGTCTGGACAGACTAATTACCAGAGAACTGCTTTTCGCAATTGGCGACAGCCAAATATAAATTTGTCCGAATTAAATCCACCTATGGATATTTCTGAAGCTAAACCTGAATTTGACTATCGTGAGGATTTGTAGGAAAATAACCCTCTGGAAGAAGAAGTCGCTCTCAATATCGATGATCTATCTCTAGACCTAAGTAATTACCATTTAGACAAAGATGAGAATGACGGTCCTACATATGACCAAACAGAACTCGTTCCGTATCACGCAATAGAAAATTTTCGTCTACTTGCCTCGGACGAAACGACAGAGAAAGTACGCTACCCTGTCTAGTTATTTCGGACCCCCCAATGAAAATATTAATAGACACCGGAGCCACTAATTCGCTAATTAATTCTAATATAGCTCATAAATATTTTTCTGATTACTTACAAGATGAGGATTTTATATTAAAAACGATAACGAATCAAACACAGCATACGGAGAGCATACATGTCGATCTATTTGCAGAAAATCAATTTTTGAAATTTTTTGTGGTAGATTTTCATCAACATTTTGACGCATTGCTGGGAGCTGATAGCTTAGAAACTATGAACGCTCTGATCAATCTTAGCAATGGCATTTTGTTTTTAAATGACCTGCCTTATGAATTAATTAAATATGATAGTCTAGCAGCAAACAACGTTGAGGTAAAAACTAAGGCGACATTTCCTATTAAAATTAAGAAAGGACCTATATTAATTCCAAAGCAATCAATTCAAGGCGTACACATTCCGGAAACTATAACCGTGGCTAATAATCACCATTGTGAAGTTCCCATAGTGACCCACAAGGATAACACTTTAATAAATAAACCAATCATCAAGGCGAAACATATTAATAATGCGGAAATAGATTTATGTAATTTATTCATTAGGTAAAATAACGATCAATCCAACATTGACCTTAGTCATCTTGATCAATTAAAACGTAACGCATTAATTAACACATTCAATGAATTTAGCGACGTATTCTATAAGGAAGGAGACATTCTCACCTTCACGAATACTAGTAAACATCACATTCCTCTAAATTCAGATATACCGGTATTTTCAAAACCATATCGCTTCCCTCAAATACAACGAGAGGAAATCGACCGACAAGTCGAGGAACTCAAAAGGCAAAATATAATCGAGGAAAGTGAGAGTCCATATAACGCCCCTGTATTCCTTGTGTCCAAGAAGCGTGATAAATTTGGCAATAAGACATGGCGCATGGTAGTCGATTTTCGAAAATTGAATGAAAAAACTATCGAAAGCAAATATCCGATACCTAATATAGCTAATATTCTAGACTTATTGGACAATTCCCAATATTTTCCAAATTGGATTTAAAAAGTGGTTATCACCAAATAGAGATAAAACCAGAAGACAGACATAAGACTGCCTTCTCCACGCAGCAAGGGCACTACCAGTTCCTCCGAATGCCCTTTGGGTTGCGAAGTGCTCCTGCGTGCTTTGTCCGAAACATGAATAACGTTTTAAAGGGCCTATTGAACAAAATATGTCTTGTGTACCTAGATGACAATCATCTTAGGAAAAAACTTCGAGGATCATTTGAATAATTTAAGAACAGTATTACAAAGACTTCGGGACCATCGATTTAAAATACAAACCGATAAATCAGATTTCTGCCTCACTGAGATCGAATACCTTGGGCATCTGATCACGATTGACGGCGTAAAGCCCAATCCTAAATTAGTAGCTAAACTCAAAGGAATTCCACTACCTACAACACCTAGACAAATCAAAGCATTCCTTGGATTATCCGGTTACTACCGTAAATTCATTAAAAACTATGCGACAATCACGAAACCACTAACTATTTGTCTAAAAAAGAATAGTAAAGTCATACACACACCAGAATTCATCAATGCGTTTAATTCAGTAAAACGAATAATTTCTAACCCACCTGTATTAGCATACCCGGATTTCAATAAAACATTTAATGTAACCACGGACGCATCGAATGTAGGTATAGAAGCAATATTGTCACAAGGTCCCATTGGCAAAGACAACCCTATAATGTTTGTCAGCAGAACACTAAATAAGAACGAATTAAATTATTCCACTATAGAAAAAGAATGTCTTGTTATCATATGGGCAACAAAAATGTTTAAACCTTATATTTATGGGAGACAGTTTAATATCATCAGTGACCACAAACCCTTACAATGGTTGTTTAACTTAAAGGAGCCTAATGCCAAACTTATTCGTTGGCGACTCAAGCTCGAAGAATTCGATTATAAAATAATTTACAAGAAAGGTAAGAATAATCTGAACGCAGATTTTCTTTCACGTTTGGAAACCTACCCTTTAGAAACCGCAGACGATCTGTTATCCATGTTTAATAACCCCGGAGATATCTGTCAAAGAGATCCACTAGAAATCACTGACATTGATGCAATTCTTAATATCCCTCAGACGGAAACTCAGGTTACTAGAACTGAATCACCTAAAATTAAAATTTTATACGACATAAGAGTAGATCAATTGAAAACACCACCTTCAGTTACTCAGCATTCACAAGCTGAAAACACCAGTGCATCCCTGCCTATAACGGATAAACCACTTAACATGTTTAAAAATGAATTTGTTTTCACATTTTATAGCAAACCTAGAGTCAATACGCTTAACCCTTTTGGTAGACATAAATACCTGGTTAACATAACAGAAGGTAATTATGTAAATGAAATATTAAATATTCTCAGAGAATACGCAAACCCGAATTTAAGTAACGCCATTTTCATTAAAAGACCGGAGTTTTATGAAACAATGGCAACATTGATCAATAACACCTTCGACAATTCAATTAAATTTGTATATACAGATAAAATCTTAGAATATGTGACAGACGCAACAACGCAACAACATTTATTGCGATATTTCCATTTCCCTGACCATCGAGGAGCGCAAGAATTAAACGCGCAAATAAATCGAAGATACTATTGGTACCTTAGATTGCCAAAAATTTGTCGACGAATGTTCTATTTGCCAACAGGCAAAATACGAACGACACCCTGTAAAATATAAATTAAATTTAACTCCTACGGCTAAAGAACCCTTTAACACAGTTTTCATGGACATATTCTCACTTGCGAAGCAAAAATATTTAACCGCAATAGATTCATTTTCAAAGTATGTCATGTATCAACCTCTAGTATCGATGAATATTCCTGACATAGTAGAAGCGTATATAAACCTTTTTTCCAAATATAAAATGCCGAAATTACTAATTACCGATAACCAATTTGATCACCCACTATTTAAATAAATGCTAAAAATGCATCAAGTAGAACATCACCTAACTACCCCTACTCATCCCAATAGTAACGGTCCTATTGAACGTGTACATGGTACCCTCTTGGAAATAGTTAAAACAATAACCGTATCAAAAAACAAAATTTTATTAATGAACCTTTTTGAAAATGCTATTATAATTTATAATAGAAGCATACACTCGCAAACTGGCTTTAAACCCATATAATTATTATTTGGGCACCTAGAAGGTAACGACATGTTAGATACCTTTGACGTAAATCATTACCATGAATATACTAGTGAATTATATCACCGGATTAAAGCGTTATACGAGTTAGTAAAAACACGACAATTGGAAAATAGAGAAAAACATACGGCATACCAAAACGCTAAAAGAATAGAATTTCCCTTTATACCACCCAACACTCCTGTCTATCGAGATCAGAGACCCCGAGACAAAAGAGCACCTCGGTACAAACAAGAAACAATAGCACAAGATTTAAAAAACAAAATCGCTACCCCAAGACGAGCAATTTACCATAAACAAGAACTAAAACCATTAAGGAAATCACAAATAAATAAAACCTTTGTTATAGATGATGCCATACACCTTCCTAATATTGATTATTTACCTAGTACTAGTTAATAAAAGTGAAGTCCCCGCAGAGAGTAGAAATAAAGGACTTACATAACAACCCGAGAATATTACCATTTAAACTTGGAACAGTGCGTATACAAAAGACACACCACACATTCCTACATAATTTTAATTTAGAACCCTTAGGGAAACATTATATAAAATTAGAACAAAATATCGAAACAATTATCAATCTACCTAATTTTAAGAAATTCAGTAGAGCAATAGAATTAGGTTTTATTACACAACAAGCAGAACGTCTAAAACATCAACTTTTAACAATACACCCCGATATTTTAGAAACAGATAAAAGACAAAAGAGAGGTTTAGTTAATGCCCTAGGATCAATGTTTAAATTTGTATCAGGTACCCTCGACGCAGACGACGCCGTAAGATATGACAATGCTATAAGAGAATTACAAGGTAATCAAGAAAATATAATAAATCATTTTAATAAACAATTATCCATTAATAAATAATTAATTATTAGTTACGAACATACAGTACAAAACATTACGGAAAATTTTAAAGAAGTAGCAAAGCTACTAACTAACATACAAAATGAACAAATAGCTAATAATGCTGTCAATCTAGTCAGATTAGCCATTTTAGACCTAGAGTATCTAGTAAGCAATTTGCAAACAGCCATAGGTTTTGCTACAATGAACTTGCTTCATTTAAATATAATTTCGGAAAATCAGATTACCGAGATGAAACAAATGCTGTTGAAATATCATGATGATAATTCATTTTATAGTATGGATAATATCCTATTTACCCAAACAATTCAAGTAGAATATTACGTTACACCTGAACATATAGTTTTTTCTTACATGTCCCTATTTTGGATAAAATAAATTTTAATTTATATCATTTATATTCCATACCCACAGTACAAAATAGTGATCATTGCACCTACTTCGTACGTTGCAATGTATGAAGACAATATTTATTACCTAAAAAGAAAATGAAAATATTTGCAACAACAATATTTCTGTTCACTTACTGACATGTAGACACACTCAAAGAAGAGCCTGTTCATTTACCACCTTTAGACATAAATATAGCTGATATTAAACCACTTCAATTAAATTTGAAATCAATAAATCTTGATCAATTATCTAAATTAACACTAGACAACAACCCTTTGCCATATGTAAAAACCCCGAACTATTGGACCCATGGTCACACCTTAATTTGTGTAATTATAGTAATAATAATAACTCTAATTTTATGTAACTTCAAAAGACTTAATAAAATCTGTATTAGTAAAAGTAATAAGAAAAATCATACTCCCATAGACATGGCTGAAATGCAAGCTTTTCCCTTGCCTGAAACTAAATCTTAATGTAATTCTAAAATTGTAATAACGATGTATTATCCATTCTTTATATGTTTCTTTTAAATATGTTACCTTTATAAGTTTTACCTTTTGTAAATGAAAATTTATGCTACCCCATAAATTTCCATCTGATAGGGGAGGAGTCATCAATGACGAATTGCTGATAATTAGTTATAAATAACCTTATCTAGCAATTTCTAATAAATTTATGATTTTAACCTCTGTTATCTATTATGCAAATGTAGTAGGAAGTAAGAGACTATAAATATGAGTTCTTTTGAAATGTAACACTCGTTGTGTAGCTATCGTGTAATAAACATCGTCAATTAACGCACATAGTGTATTATTGAAGGGATAGTTCCAACCCCTTTACTCCCGGAAATAAAGGAAAGCCTTTTTTAAAAAGGTACTTCACGGGATAAGGTCGTTGTCTTGTAGTGCCCATATAACAACGATGTGCAATTTGGGTTTCGGAAAAACCGTAGTACCATCCAACAAATTACAAGAAAGGTTAATGATATCGCCACAAATTTTAAGAAAAATAAATATACAGCAATGGTAACGCTAGACATTCAAAAGGCTTTTGATGCAGTATAACATGACGGACTTCTTTATAAACTTATTCAGTATGGCTTCCCCGTTACCTAATATTATTAATTAATTCTTATTGAACATTCCAAGTCTTAATTAACGACAAAAATCAACAGTTTGCAACATTAACGAAGGGGTCTCACAAGGTTCGTTAATTGGCTCTAAACTTTTCAATATCTTTATAAACGACATACCACAGTTCCAGAAAACAAACATAGCATTATTCGCCGATGACATGGTAATTTATTCAGATTCCTTTAGCACCATTGTGGCTTCAAAGCAAGTACAAATACACTTAGGTATGGTAGACAAATTCTTCGAGAAATGGAAAATAAAAATTAATGCACAAAAATTAGAAGGCATTATCTTTACAAAGAAACTCAAGGACACCAAAATTTTGCAACCAATTAAAATAAACAATCAGAACATAAAAATTAGTAATCACGTAAAATATTTGGGAGTTATCCTCGACAGCCGACTTACATACACAAAACATAGAGAACACCATAAAGAAACTATATGGCCAACTTAGAATACTGTCCCCTTATTAAACCGAAACAGTAATCGGACTGTTGAAAACAAAACAATTATCTATAAAACAATCATCAACCCAGTCATGATTTATGCAGCCCCAGTTTGGTGTAGTATTTCAACAACAAAACTTTCAAAACTACAAGTGTTTCAAAACAAATGCCTTCGAATGATCTTAAACAAAAACCGCTACACCAGAATACGAGATCTACATACACCGCTCCAAATGCCTCTAATAATTATGTTAAATCACTCGCTAACAATTTCTAGCACACAAAACTAAACAACAACATTCTTCTAAGCAGTACTGCACAGTAAAAGTCTCATAATATACCAGTTAGACTAAAGCAAAGGTTACCATATCAGAACTTGGAATTTTTCGAGGGGTCATAGCCAAGTTTAAATACCAAATATGTTTATGTTTTTAGGTAATCTTGATCAAGCATTATGCAAATTGTGTAAATTACATTTAAAAATATCAATGTATTTTACCATGCAAATAGTGAAACCAACCTATACCAGTTAGGCCATCCAACTGATCAATTCCATGCAACAAATATGTTACCACAGGTTTTTTTATTGTTATATTTTCCTGTTAAGTAAAATTAAATAAAGTTATAGTGTATTACACCAGAAAAGCACAACTGTACACATCTTGCATCATATGCTTAATTTTATAGCATGTAAATATAAGTATTTAAACCGAATCTGTTAAGCAAATATCCTTGTATTACTTTTTAAGTAAGTTAATGCTAAAGCTGTAACGGCTGGGACAGTCTATGTATCTTCTTTAAGACCTTGTACATATTTTTATCATTTAATAAGGATTGATTTGATTTGAATCTTGCGCGATCACCGAAGTTAAGAAACCTCGGGCGTGGTCAGTGCTTGGATCAGAAACCGCTTGGGAGTATCGTGTACTGTTATCTCTTTTTTTAGGTAGTGACATTTGTTTTGTTCTTATTAGCAAAATTTTATTTAAAAAATTAGGCGTTTTTTTATTTTAAAAAAATTCGCCAATAGAGAGATATCGATGCTAAGACTGCAAAAATAAAAAAAAAGTTTTTCCCGGAACAAAAAAAAATTGCATCTCAAAAAAATAACCAAGTTATTTTGATGAAACTTGGTTGGTATGTTGATCTCGTAAATACCTTACTCCACCAAAACTCAACTTTCTCGGTTTATAGAGAATTGAGTTATACAAATTTGAAGCATTTAATGAAAATTCACTACCATAACGCACTTGCTGCGCCCAGACTTTTTTTAATCTTTTTTAACGCTGTTACATATGAAGGGTACAGGCTAAGAAGGGGGAACGTCAATTTTTACTCATTTTGAGCTGTTCAGTCCGTTCGATTTTAAACACACAGAACTATCATCAGGTAACATCATACAGGCGAAAAAAGAGAAGAGTCACCAGATATCGATAATTTAAATTATGCTGTACTGGCTAAAAAGGAGGAGAGTCAGCGCGCCACATGCTAAGAAGGGGGAACGTCAGAAATGCGCCTTTATTCTTGCTGGACGCTCTTATGGCTGCAGTTGCTTCTTTCAGTTCTTCCTGATTGTTTACCGGTTCTCGTGTTTATTTATCAAATTTGTTGGATTAAAAAGTAAAAGTCGTGATTGTAGTGCTAATAAACAGTAAAATGAACCCAAGTGTCAGTGTAAGTGAAGACTTTGTTATTACCCACGTTCAGGGGAAAAAAAGAAAACGTTACGGGAGAATAACCGATGTTTCTAAAAAGCTTAACCTGCAAAGTCACGAGACAGGAAGCGATTGCCGATGTAAACGTCTCAAGTGTTTTAATAAAGTTCCGGCTGACGCAAGACAAAAGATAGTAAGTGAGTTTAATTTATTAAAATCCGTGGACGAGCAGAATATCTATTTGTGTGGACTTATTAGTGTCTGTCCTATACAACAGCGACGCCCACGTAACGCTGAAGACGGCGCAATGCTACACGACAGTTCATTTGCTTATCGTGTCAGAGTATCTGTAGATGGTGAGACAAGAGAAGTGCCTGTTTGTTTCAAGGCTTTTCTTTCCTTACATGGTATAACCAAGAAAAAGCTTGAAATTCTCCAGAAATCTCTAAAAATGACTGGCAAAGCCCCAACTGACAAACGAGGAAGACACTTAAACAGGCCTCTCAAATTGAAACCGGAATCTCAAGATCTAGTAGTCAATCATATTCGCTCTTTCAAAGGACGTCAAAGCCATTACAGCCTAAAGGATTCGTCAAAAATCTACCTACCGGAAGATCTAAATATCAAAAAAATGTACAATATGTACCAAAACACCATTGAAGACCAACAATATTGTGTGTCATATGAAACTTATAGATCCATCTTCTCACGAGACTTCAACATATCATTTGGATACCCAAGGTCAGATACGTGCAGTATATGTGACGAATACTTGGCAAATATTAGGTCCCTAGAAGCCAAAATGAAAAACGTGTCAGGTAATGTCACAGAGAAGATCCAACTAGATGTCAAAATCAGTACACTCCGACAGGAAAATCTTTTGCACAAGCATAAAGCTGAACAGTTTTATTCAAGAAAAAAGGCTGCAAAATTATCTTGTCGGGTAAATCAAAACAAAGAAGCAATATGCATGGATTTTGCTAAAAATTTGCCAGTGCCCAACATAAGCACAAATGATGTTTATTATAAGAGACAGTTGTCTATATTCTCTTTTAATATTCATGTTTTGTCGACTAGCCAAAGTATTTTTTATACTTATCCTGAAACAAATGGACGAAAAGGCTGTGATGAAGTATGTTCGATGTTGCATCATTTCGTTTACAACTTTCTACCCAGCAGTGTTCGAGTCCTCGAGATATTTTGCGACTCATGTGGGGGTCAGAATAAGAACTATACTGTCATCCGTTACCTCTATCACTTAGTGCATGTGCAGAAAAGGTTTGACGAAGTCAAGATCAGCTTCCCCATTAGAGGGCATTCCTTTATGGAATGCGATAAGGATTTTGGACTTATACAGCAGAAGTCGCGTGTGGAATTTCCAAATGAATGGGCTGAAGTTTTTAGAGCTGCAAGAGTTAAACCAAATCCTTTTGATGTTATGGAGGTCACTTTTGATTTTTTTAAATGCTGGACTACACATTTTTCTACACTTCATTACAAACATAAGTGTCCAATGAAAGTACGGCCCATACGTGAACTAAAAGTCGTGAAAGAACATCCTAGACTTGTCTACCATCGCTCAACTTGGAATGGCATTTGGGAAACTGCTGTTTTGATTGAACCGAAGAAAAAAAGGGGTATCAACACTTTGGCAAACAATGAGTTTAAATTACCAGGCCAGTTATACAAAGGTAACTATGCACATAATATTATTTTCCGATGTTAACGATGTTCTATCTATTTGCAGGACTACTGCCTATAACACTGGCCAAATTCACCGACCTGCAGTGCTTAATGAAATTCTGTCTCAACCCAACAGCTAGAAAATATTTTTCTACATTACCACATACCAAAAATGTCAAAGACAAGGCCACCTTTCCAAAACCTCAGCGTACAAGAGGCCCAAAAAAAGTGTCTGAGCATATTCTGTATATTCAATAATTAATAAACAATCTGAAATTTAATAAAATTTAATTTCATAACCTTTGCTATTTTGCTTCTGGTTTTCGTAAAAAAAAAATTGAAAATACTGCAAAACTTCAGTGGAAATCTATGACATTCCCCCTTCTTGTTCGTTACGATCCGTAGTGCCTTCATATTTTTTACGTTTAAAAAAAATTCTAAATGAAATGTCATTAATACTTTCTGCAGTCTAATCCCAAACACCTATAACAAATTAAATCCATTCAGAGATTCAGTGCTAATTAATAAATTAATAAGTTATACGGTTTTAAAATTAAAAATCGATTTCCTGAAAATTAACGATTTTTGACTTTCCCCCTTTTTAGCCTGGACCCTTCATATGTTGTATGAGGTACTATCAAAGTATGCTAGTTTTATTCGTGTCCGCTAAAAAAAGTGGTGATCCCAAAATAACGATACCCCTTTGTTTGATTAAATAACTAGTTTAACAAGCAAATTGCTGTGTTTTATCGATTGGTGATAAAAATGTATTTAGTAATAACATTTAAGGAAAAAAAAGTCTTCATTTGAAGATTCTTCTAATAATACTTGAATATTTGTGTATTACAATTTTACTCTGACAATATGTATCTGTGATTTATCTATAATTACAGAATAAGAGGTAACAGTTCAGTAAACCTTCTTTTTCATTTAACTTGACCTGTTGTCAGCCACTGGATCAAAAGTATACAAATGTTTATGTAATTTAATTATGTATATATAATATTATTTCAAATATTTACTGGAATATACGTCAAATAAAACAACCGGCAGTATAGACAATCTATAAACAAATTAATTCTGGGTTAGCTTATGCCAGAGTTAGATGTATCAAAAAGCTAAATTTGACAGATTAATTTTAGTTTTATGAATGTATATTTATTGCTGTTTATACATGTATAGGAAAATCCTTTCAAACTTGTCGAAATTCGTCATGACCTGTATAAAGACCGTGTTTCAACATGTTTTAAAGTGTTTTCTTGAATATAAATAGCAATAAATATTCCATAATACAACAAATCAGTCTGTCAAATTCAGCTATTTTCACATTTGACATACACTTAACGCTGGGCCACAAGCCAACTCAGAGTTAATTTCTTTATAAAACATTTGATGTGTGAATGACGTGCCTGGGGTAGCGCTTGATAAAACAAAGGTAAGTGTATTATATTGATATTAAAATAAACATATAAAAATTAAAACTGACCCCGGATATGGGTTCTAGGGGACCTACTTCTCGCGAATTTGAAAAAAATTTTGCAAACTCTCACCATCGATACCTCTCTGTTAGTGATTTTTTTAAAATCAAAATTCACTAAAACTTAATTTAAGGTAAGTATATGTACACCATTTTCAATTCAGCCTATTTCACATAACCTTATACGTTTCGGTATAACAGTGTTTGAAATACTTACGTAAAATCCACAACGCTTAATATACAATTTTTAATTCATTAATTACCAGTATATTTATATGAAAATTTATACGTCTATAAGCCGCATTCTCACTACATAACATGTTTTAAAACACTGTCTTTTAAAACAGGGTTTTATAACTTGTTACAAATTGAAACGAAAAATGTTTTAAAACAGACGCGTTTTAAAACAATTTTCTTATTTTATAACTAGTGGCACTGTTCCCGTCTTGTGTCAGTAAACATAAAAGAAAATCTGTAACTTTTCGCAGAAAAAATTCACCAATGCGGAGATCCCGACTTTTGAATTTTGAAAAAAATTTTGCAAATGAGCGCGAGCTAGGATCTCTGGAATCCATATCAGGGGTCAGTTTCAATTTTGATATATGTATATATATATATATATATATATATATATATATATATATATATATATATATATATATATATATATATATATATATATATATGTTGTGCTGAGAATTGCAAAGGCCATATAAAGTTATAAAAACAAAAATGAAAACCCTTACGGAAACTACTATGATAATGTTAAATTCTGATTATTGATTAAAAAATTGGGTGACCAGATTAGTAATGGGGGGTAGTAATAGTACCACTGGTCAGTAGTAAGTAAAATACTTACGGTTTACACGTAATGCATATGGGTTATCTGTATATTGTATACATATCCACATCGTTCGACATATTTTACTGTACACTAAAACAGAAAACAAAATAATAACATTAAAATACAAGCACATTCACTATTATTGTTAGTCAGTGTTATTTGGATAAGCAATGAAAGATATAATGCCATAATTTGTTGAAATGATCATTAATTATAATTCTTAAAAAGTATAACTAGCAATTTGGAAAATATCTCAGTTAAAGTGAAATTAAAAGAGCCAAAAATCTATATGTGGATAGATTGAAATATTAAGCATGAAATACATACCAAAGAATTATGTTCTAAATCAATTACCTGAAGGTAATGAACAAAACAAACCCCTGTATGATGTTTTCAATATGTAAATTTAGTTTTATTTATGTGAACAATGAACCGAAATGTACCCATATATGTGTTTGTGTTTATGAAAACAATGAACTAGAATTTACTAAAGATAGTGTTTAGTGTTGTGGAACTTTTAAATCAAGATTACAGCATAAACTGAATTAATTATAAAATTATTGTTGGTTATGTTATGTAGAAATAAGGTTAGGTCAGATGTCAATTTTAAGAATAGAATATTCAACTTACTCGACGGTTCCAAGGTGAATATCTGTCAAACATGTATTAATTAATTGGAAGAGAGGATGCTCTGACCAGACAGGAAACACCAAATATTAGATGAATTTGGGCAACATTTCCGCTTTTGTTATGATTTATGGTTGGTGGTTGATGAAATTCAGATGCCAGAGAGCGTCATTCTTGCTTCCCATTTAAAAATATAAATATTTTAAAGTATAAATTGTGCAAGGGAAATTCAATTTGCCGCTAAAACAAAGAAGAGACGTTACATCAAGTTTTTAACGTAAGAAAGTACGAGATAAGCAGTAAATATATCAAGAATACTTACATTTGAGGATACCCACCACCATTAGCGAGGAAGCCAAGGTTAGAGATTTATTTTGTTTAATGTATATCAGCTCAACAAGACAAATATTTCAATAAAAAGACAGCCCATTCTGTCAAATATCATTTTAAACAAATGTGTTTATGGGAAACTAAGATTTAAAGCATAAAATAGAAATCTTATAGGATAATTTAACCATAGTTCAACATTGCGAATACAGAGCGAGTCAGGGGTGCAGGTCAAGGATCCATATTTTATTAATCAGAACATTTGAATGACAGCCGAAAATTCGGGTACTAAGATTAATCATTGTAAATTGATAATAAGTTTGACAAATTATAACAACGGATCCGTTTAGATTTTAAATTTGAAATTGTGCCAATAAAATTTGTTTAAGAATTTTGAAACATAATTCTTTGAAACAAAATAAGATAAAACAAGGATACTATAAATATTTTCAGGCTATTTTTTTCCCTATTTTAGCAGAACTCACCACTGAGATAGCGTAAGTACATTAAAATATTTGAATACAATTTATTTGACATAGTTATATATAGTAGAAGGATAGGCAACCCAAATAACCCTGAGATAGCGTAAATCACAAATAATACAAGAGTCATAAACATTTTATTCAGATAAAGTTTCACATTATAAAATATACAGTCACCCATAAAACATGGTGTAATATCATTATCTCTTTTTAAATATCACCTTTTTCATATAAAATAAAATAAAAATTAATATAATATAATAAATATAATAAAAGTAGACAATTGAATAATTGGCGCACAACAGTGTGGCAATTAACATTAAATTATAATATAAAATAAAAATAATAATAAAAATTCAACGCCCAATTTGAATTATATATATATATATATATATATATATATATATATATATATATATATATATATATATATATATATATATATGTATGTATGTATGTATGTATATATGTATCACACCGATAACTCAAAAAATAGTGGGCCGATTTTGATTAAATTTGGCACGTACCTTCCTTTTGTAAATGGCTTGGATAAGTCAGGAAAATCGGAGGAGGTTTTTCGGGAAAATTTTGAGTTTTCATCCGAAAAAAAATGTATCTCAAAAAATAAAAAAGCTATGATAACCAAATTTGGTAGGTAGGTTAACGATATAAAAAGTAAGCTATACACCAAAATTTATATTTCTATGTTACAAAAAAAAGTTATAATAAAATATTTTGTTCCAGATCATTTCTATTTTCCTTACAACTCGCATCGTTTTTAGTCTATTTTTATTATTAAAAGTCAGTAGTTTCTTCCTAAAATTTGCTCTTGCCGAACACACGTGGCTTCCATTGACTTCTGCTTCTGCCGCTGTTACAATCTTTACTCTTAACATGACGCTTTGCTTACTCTTACTGCTATACTATTTTACATACTATCACCCTACAAAAACCTACTTGGATTCCACCGCATAAGATGTTCCTGTAGCTTCACTTTCGGTTTATTTTCCTCTTTCTTCTTTATGATCCATTTGCAAAGCTCACTAGTCTGTTCTATCGAGAATGAAAATTGTAGAAGCATCCTCTTACTAGGCATCGTGTGTCCATTTGCTATGATTGTACCTTTAATTTACACTGTTAGTCAATGCTCTCTCTCTCTCTCTCTCTCTCTATGTAACTTTTATTTATGTGGCCTAACAAATTACTTGAAATTTCCATGCAACATTTCTTTTTACGTGCTTTACGTGGTCTCCTGCTACATTCATCACCTTTATAACGTGAGGCCACTTACCATTACATTTTCTGTTCCCCTAGTTTAATTATCCTAACGAGCAGATTTCGTCTTTGTAAATAGCTATTAGTCAATGATACCTTCTGCACATAACGCCTAACATACACGGTTTCGACCGTCCTGTCTGTTTTGTCGTTTCTATTGTTAGTCAATGCTCGCTATTCAATTTCTTTTTGGTTTGTAGAAAAAATTAACTTTGGGGGAGATCCCAACTTTTGAATTTTGAAAAAAATTTTGCAAATGAGCGCGAACTAGGTCCCCTAGAACCCATATCCGGGGTCAGTTTCAATTTATATATATATATATATATATATATATATATATATATATATATATATATATATATATATATATATATATATATATATATATATATATATATATATATATATATATATATATATAGCGGAAGCTTTGAGGACCAGATATGGATTTATATCTCAATGTCTTAAGCGCAAGATTTGAGGAGATAGTTATCCCTTCTTATCTCAGTTGCAATTACCTCCCCTCCTATGACATTAGCCGCAAGCTTTGAGAACCTATATTATTAGCAAGTGATCAGATAGTGGCGTTGATGTTTTACATGCAATATATCAAATATATAGATACGTTTTTACAAAATTTGCTATAAACGAAAATCTCGTTTACATTGTTCAGCGTGATAATAGATCTAGGCCGCCCTTAAATGTAATTTCATCGTTAACATTTCTTTTTGTTATAAGCATACTCGACAATGATTTTATTTTGAAGCCGCACACTGCATATGATATCATTCGTTCTCTTAAAACTTTTACGAAACATTTCCAAATAATTTTTTTTCAAAGAAAAATTAATATAACATTGAAATTTATAATTAAACTATAATGTAGGTATTATATATATATATATATATATATATATATATATATATATATATATATATATATAATATATATATATATATATATATATATATATATATATATATATATATATATATATATATATATATATATATATATATACCCTATTTTCGTTTTCACTGTTCATGTTTTTCTGAATTAACAAATGTGAACTTTAAAACGTTATTCCACCACGGAACTGTTATTAAGAAATTTCATGACCTTGCAGGTACTGCTTTTCCTGATAGATATAAATAAAAGAAGCATTTGTAAAATTATTAATTAATTAAAAAATGGATTTATAAATAATATTATTTTTAGTAAAAGAGAATCGTAGCTCTCACAATTACAATAATGTGTAAAAAAATATTCAAATTTTGAAATTATAAAGTGTAAAATCCACATTAATAAATGTTCAAACAAAGAGTGAGTATTTGGTGGGTCCACAAATATAATGCTAGTATAATTATTTCAATGATAATTGTTAATAATATATTGGTTTGTGAATTGTTTAATTAATATTGTGGTTTTGTGTTTTGAATTTCTAAAGTTGACGTGTTTTATGTAACCTATACAGTCACTAAATTATTATACAAATTATTATATTGCGTGTGGGTGTGGGTGGGTGCGTGGGGATGCCTGTGGGCGTGTCTGCGTATGTGTGTGCTTATATGCATGCCTGCGCTTGTGTGTTTAGATTATATGGCGTAATTCATTAAGGAACGATTGGAACCTCTAAAGGGCACTGATAAGTATACTTGGAGAACCCAAATCACCACAACACATTTTTAAAGACCTAACGATAATTTCACTGACAAAGTTAACGTCATCAGAGGATGAAGAATGTTTCATCCTCTGATGACGCTAACTTTGTTATTGAAACGATCGTCAGGTCTTTAAAAATATGTTATAGTGATTTGGGTTCTCCAACTGTACTTATTATATAGTGTATTTGCTAGAGTGCGCGCGCGTGTGTAGAACGACATTTGTAAACACGATAACGTCGGAAATCCTGAAGCCCATGACTTCGTTTTTCTATACACAATCCGTGGGATGTAAAATAAAGTTATTTCTTAACTTTGGAATTTCTGAAGCCAATGACTTAGTATTTTTATGTACAATTCTTGGTAGTGGGAAATAAAGTGATTGTAAAACCATTTAGAAAAGCATGATGCTTTTCGTTTTTTTTTATTAAAAAAAAACCTCTGGTTTTAGTTTAGCATACCGTTGTATTAATTGCTTGAAAAACTTTCAGATACTCTCTTCGATGATTTTTTGAAAAACCCAATTATTCCGAAAGAGCAGCCATTTTTTCTTCGACTTTTTCTTTACCTCAATTATTATTTATCCAAACATAAAGATAAAAAGTTTTGCCAAATTGACTCTAGAAATATCTAATTTCAAATTAGCGACGAGGTGTAAGTGTATTATGTAGAACAATTTTGTAGACATGGTAACTTTAGGAAGCTACCGACGTCATTTTTAATAAATAAAATCTTTGTGATTATAACATAAAATTGTTGAAAAATCAGCTAGATTTGTTTACAAGATTACCTTAGGACTTCTTTATATGAAGTAATTCATGAAAGGCAAATAGTAGTCTCCAAAACATTATAAACTTGATTATTGTCCAACAAGATGGATGTTTGCTCGCTTCTTAAATAGTTGGAAATTATATGGCAGAGGTACTAAAAAACCAATTTCTAAGCAGCAATTTTAATAGTGAGTATTTCGATAGAAGAGGCAAATATATCCAAATTTTTTCTTGTGATCGAGAAAAGTGAGATTGGCTGTGACAGATAAATCTCCTATAAGGCGATCAGCTCTCTGTTGTGATGAAAATAATCGTTTAACCCGAAACAGAACTCCAGCTTCTTTCCTGCTGCTTTGCCAATATCGGAAATATATTAGTGCCAGCAAAAATCTTCTGCAACTACTCAATGTAAAGATTGTGGATTTTTTGGGCAGTATTTTGTCAGACATCTGAACTTCTAGGCCCTGCAGGTGCGCTTGTTAGATAAGAGGCACTCCTGTGGGTTTAAGACATTGAACGTAACCAGATCTGCAAAGCCCAGGTGAAAATCTTAAACAGGTCGTCATTTAGGGAGTTGGTTATTTCGAAAAGCACTGAAGGATCTAGAAGCAGATATTGCGCGTGTTAACGTTACAATTAATTGGAAAGCTAAAAGTATTGTTAATTTTAATGTTTAATGCATTATATATAATATATAACAAAATATTTAAGGACAAATGAAATAAATTTATTTCAGTCTTTTTTTAATGTAAACTTTATTTAAACATAAAATAATATAGAACTAGTAGGCTGCTATCAATGAACTTCGAAAATCGGGACATTATTTTATAAAAAAAATATTGTAAATTGTTCTCGGCACTTAGCTTTTAAAGGTGTTGTCCACCCGGAGGTTGACCCTAAAGAAAATATTTAAAAATTTAAAAATATATTAAAATTAGCTTTATGTAAATAATTACCTCGTTTTCTGCGTTTTTTCTCTTCCACAAGCCATGCTCTTATTTGAGTATGAGTTCTAAAGGCCAAATCTTCATTCTGAAACACAAAGCCCTGGCAAGTTTCGAGACTTGGAATGTCATCGTTTTCACCTAAATAATATTTAAAAGTTTCTCTAGCAGTTTTTCTCTCTTGGGTGGTCCAAGTTCTTCTTTAGTGACCCTACAAGATTTTGAAAGAATTTGTCTCTTTTTCCTTTTTTCCGAAATTATTTTCGTCGCATTTTCACCGTTAATTGTGTCTTCATCCTTCTCCAGTATTGTGGACAAATTGTGTTGATACGTAAGGTCTTCATCTTCTTCACTGGTGCTCTCGCATGGTGTGTCACAACCTCCAGTATTTAAAATCGGTTTATTTGTTTTTCGTAATGGGACCGTTTTTCTGACGTAGTGATATGACTGGAATGGCCGATTTCCATCTGTAAATTGTCGACATTTGGACATGCCTATAATATAGAGAGAAGCTGGACGCTGTCTGTAAATATTTTGGTGTATATTGAAGGCATGTCCCATAAAGTCACTAACTTGTACCTGTTCTTCTTTATCAAGTGTACATGTTACCGTAGCTAAATGCTTTCTCATGTTGGTGGACATTAAATTTCGAGCTGCTAGGTCGTATTCTATAGAAAAATCGTTCAAAGCTTTTCCCACTTTAAAGAATTTTTCAGCCCAGCCTGTGGGTGTGACGAATAAATAGAGATAATTTTCACATACTTTTGCATCTCTCCTATATTTAATTATTAAATTAATCGTATCCACTTCAGATTTCGAAACTAAAATGGGAGCTGGGCGATTTAGTTTTCCCCTTGCTACGTACCTTCCATATTTTATTCCCATTTTTTTATCGCTGGCTTGTAGTTGTTGCATTTGCTCTTCGCTAAGCATTTCTAAATTTTGGTACTCGACCATCTGTGACTTTTCGACATCTCCCAACCTCTTTCTGTTAAATACCATAATTTTAATAAGGACGGCTTTATTAAGTCTGACTCACATTTCAAATATAAATTCCTTTAAAATATATTTAACACAAATGTCTATGTTTTATTTAGACATATGTCCAACTCCCTAATATCTTCTGTTTTTGGTAATACCACCGTCTTGGCTCTTTGCAATTGTGTTCTATTTTCAATAGTTATTTTATTTATTAAGCAGTCTGGTTGGATTCTTACCAGTTTAAGAAATCTTTTACACTCTCCAGATTTTCTTCTTTCTTCTTAATTGCTTCAGTTTCTAATACAGCACCTACATTAATAATTAATGTAACTGAATTAGGGCCAACACTTGGATTGTCAAATTTACCATCTTTTAATACAGCTATGTTATATACGGCTTGAACAAAGGTATTGAAGTTGGCCGAATCAAAGATAGAAGTCATGTTAACAATTTTATTGTTAATTTTTTCCATTTCAAGAAATAATCGAGAAAGTTGTCGTAATCTACTTTTAATCATTTTGTCGTGGTGGTTACTTGAAGAATACTTAATTGTTAGATAATTACCGTATTGAATGTCAAGCTCATCGGACAATAGGGCTCTTAAATTTTCGTCGTCTGTCATGGTGGAAAATAGTCTAGTTTTAAGTATTTCATTTGCGCTATCCAGACTTGCTGGAAGAAGTGACTTTCTGCATGAAATAATATTCAACAAACCATTATTTTTGAAGTCTTTTCTATTTTCTTCCGTTTTAGAGGTACAACTAAGTCTCACGTGGTTCCTAAGATTCTTTTTTGAATAAAATGCTTTACAAAAGGGACAAGGTATTGTATCAGAGCTATATTCGTATCTCCTTACATTGATTTTGGTTGCAGGAATTTGCCTATTGTGTAAGAAATCTCCCCTTTTTTGTATTTCTAAAAACAATATTTTTCTTTGATTAGAACCTAAAAAATTATGTATTAAAAATATATACTATACTGCTTAAAGGTACAATCTGCGCTTTTTATTTTATTTTAATTCATGTTTATGCTACAAAAAGATATCTTCAAGAATTTTAGAAAAATGGTCAATTAAAATTTTATTTAGGATAAAAAATGCCTAAAAAAACCCTGAAGTTTCAATCGTCATTTCAAACAGACCCTGATGTTGGCGGTAGTTTTAGTTAAGTTTATGGTTTAACGGTCTATGATTTTTAGCTAATTTTCGTATAAAAAATTCGTTAATGAGGAGACAGTGAATTTTAAATTTCTTCAAATGACCGCAAACTAAGCTGCCTAGAGTCCATATGCGGGTTTAGTTTCAGTTTTTATCAGTTTACATATGTAGAGGCTGACACATTTCTATGGTAAAGCTCAATATTATTGTTTATACAAGATACAAGAAAAAGTTGTATACGTTAATTATAGGGTTTCTTGAGCTGCATTTTATAAAATTACTTTAAAAATCACAGTGTGGCCCAAAGTCGTTGGTGATACCTACAATTGTTGTTTTCAAACACCCTTACATTATTGCATTTTTGCATTTTTTATCGAAATATGATGCATGTTTGTAAGGAAACAAAATCGAGACGCAATAAGTGCGTTTTGGTACCGAATTTTCATTAAATGGTTCATATTTCAATAATTCTATTTGCTATTAACCCAAGGTTTGTTGGCTAGAAAACCACATTTCTCGGAAACATTTTTTATTTTCGGAAAATTTTTGTACGTTTTCAATAAGTTATTTTGATAAAATATGGTACATTGTTTCTACTATATAGGTTACACCGGTAATCAGATTGATGCCTGCTTGCATTAGAGAGACATGTTTGCTATTAAAAACGTTTTTATGAAAATTCACTTTCATAATGCACTTGTTGTGTCCAACTTTTTATATTATGCAATGAACTCATGAGGATTATAAAATTTGATACGCGTCTTTGTAAAAATATGTGTTGTGCTAATTTGTGTTCTCCAAGTGTACTTATCAGTGCTGATCACAGGTTCCAGTTTTCACATAGTGATACTACCTTAGATTTAAAAAACACGGTTAGAATGAAGTGGGTTTAACCAAAGTATACATTAATTATGCACGCAGGGATCCAGTTTCTTTGTGAACTTGTAACATGTCAAGTGTGACATGCCACACGCGCAACACCGTTTACCTTTGAAGCTTCTGAATCGACCCCTCTTGTGACGTCAGCGTCCAAGTCCCCTCAGTAACGTCAAACTCTGCGGTCGATTCCTCTACTCATGGAAGCACGTCTGCGTTCGAGCTAACTTTATGACGTGTCTACGATAAGCGAGTCTTTAAATACCCGTGCGACACATGACAGGCTCTCTTCTAAATCGACCTTAAAAGATGAGATATCACCATTAAATTTCGATCCGAGAAATGGGTGAGTTTTATATTTAAATATCGACTTATTTCCAGTTATTCGTACATTTCATTGCTTGGTAATAATGGTATATTGCTTGCTAGTGTATGTGTGTTGAAATTACTTTTGATTATTGCTTTCTTTGTTATAAGTTTTATACTGTGAACAGGTGGCTTGTGGCAGCGTTAATTCGGTAATTGACTGCTATTGTAATGTTTTAAATGCATTGTAGCGAAGTCATTTAAGATTTTGTTTCATATCCGTTAATTTGTTTCCAATCATTAACACAGATAAATTTTGTAAGTAAACTTAACCTGCTACCAGCCGCCCTATGTCAATCATTAAGCCCTGAACCGTTATTCATGCGCTTGGAATTTTATAGCACCCCGCTAGGGCAGAGCCCACTCTACAACACCATCGTAAGTGAAGAGCCCCCTCGACATCACCGTTGGTAGGGAAGCACTCTTCAACCACACCGTTGGTAGAGAAGCACTCTTCAACCCCACCGTTGGTCAGGAGGCGACTTTCAACAACAACGTTAGTAAGGAGCCCCCTCATAGAATCCTTTCTTGGAAGCTTGCAACACCACCGTTAGCAAGGAGTGCTAATCACCTTCTTTTGGATAGATACTTTCAACAACGCTGTCAGCAAGGAGCCCTTCAACACCACCGTTAGCAAGGACCCCAGGACAACATCAATAAGGAGTCTCCTTCAACAACATCGTCAAGGAGGACCCCTTCAACCTGAGGCTGAAAGTTAAGTACATTGTTTATCTGTGGCTTTCATTTTCTTTTATAGAGTGTGCTCCACAATTCATCCTTACAGTGTCACCAGTACTTAAATCAAATATATTTTCTTTCATATAATTCATTAAATTTAACCAACTGCATTATATAGAGCCAATAATTTTTTAAATAAACAAATTTTATTAATAATGCCTGATTTTATTTGTACCACTTAAAACCAACCAACCGCTAGTGCCTGAACTCAAAACCCTGAGATATTTTGTGTCATATGATATTATATTTATTACAGTTAAATATTTATTTTTCTTTACACTGTCCACACAAACAGTGGGGGCATTTATTAGAGTAAATATTATTTTACTTTATAAACTCAAGACTCGTCAAAAGTGCAGGTGTAGGGCTGTCTCACCGTTTGTATATTTAACTGCCTCTCTATCATACTTATATTCCAAATGCCTTGCCAATTTAGACTGAAACGTGTGGCAGTAAACACAAAAATGTTGCTTGGTGAGGAAACGTCCGTGGCTCCTGATAGATATGTTAGCGTCAACTATAATTCCATAAAGCAGAATCAAATGAGAAGAGGAAAAATAAAAGTGAAAGATTGTATAGAATATGTAGATGCAAATACTTATACATTTAGATCCATTGTTGTGTGCTTAGCAGAATCTAAATATTTATATTATACAGAAAGATTCAGGTTTATTCTGATAAAATATGCAAAGTATTAAATCATAGTCAGTAGCTTTCTGTTCTGTGGTAATCAAAATACTTGTTAAAAGGAATATCGTAGGCTAGTGATATTTACGAAATAGGTAATAAAGCTAGAAAATACTTTGCCACTTTTTCAATCAAAATTAACACATGTCAACTTTTGCTGAGATGGAGGTTTCTAAAATAAAATTTATAAACTGTTTACTAAGCAGTGCGTCAAGCAATGCCACCCAATTTATATTTTTTCCCAAATAAAGATAGCAATGAAGAACATAACTTAAATACACAGCTTAATAAGTATTATCGTGTACTTTTATAAATACCTCATTTCGGTTACTAAGGTACATATTAAAAAGAGTATGTTCTGCCTCAAAAAATCAATAATTACATTATTTTGTTAATATCTTAAAACGCAATATCAATTATTGCATTTTTATTGATACTCGATTCTTAATACGGTATCTTTAATCTACAGTTTATTATTTTATTGCAACTATAACTGACGTAATATTGTGTATGGAAAAAGTCACCCTAATAAAGTATGACACTGACTCGAAAATGGTTGTGTGTGTTTTATTTCTTTAACGTCGGCCTATTTCCGGGACTATGGACAATCACCGACACTAGGGAGCAGTTTCACCTCACTACCCTGGAAATTGTGCCTCTATGTATGGAGGGTAGGGATCTACGTGCCCAACATCGCATGGACACGAGGCCAACGGATTTACGCCCCCTCCGAAGGACGGAACGTGCAGACATTCAACTTGCTCAAACACAATGCCACAACCTCGGTTCATGTGAATTGTACACTATGTACTGAATAAGTAAAAGGAGTACCCTGTGATCGAACCCAGTACCCTTCGGTTCAAAGGCCCACGTTCTTACCACTGAACCACCGAGACTGTCGGAAATGGTTGGTCCCTTCTTTGTAAATAACACATGATCTATACCTACAAACATTTGAATTGATGTTCCACACGCGGCTGTTTTGTTAGGAAAAATAGTAAAAGCTGAAACGGTGATATTATTGATATAATAGTTAGTATTTCGCAATTTTGCGTAACAATAGCTCCAGCTCCCTTAACCCGTAACCACTGGGGTGGATTATTTTCCTTTAACTGCTGAGGTGGAGTCTTACAGACTCCGACAAATAAATAGGGCTAATTAAAGTACGAAAATTGAAATAATTGCAATCCACATGCTGCACTAGTAAGATTGATATTTTTGGAAGTACGTATCACCAATTTTAACAAAAAAATATCGTAAAGGTGTAATAATAATATTTATTTGCAAATTACGGTACAAAAAGAACACATATTTCTTTTAAGTCACTTCTGACTTTGAAACGAGAAAAATAAATTACATAACTGCGTAAGTATGGTAATAAAGGTTGAGACAAAGTAAAAACGTAAAAAACAAAAAAATATCTACTAAGGAAAAAATTCGTGCAGGTGGTTCTTACTCCCTTAGTTCGGCACAGGTTGCACAGATTTTTCTGGAACATCCAAGACAGATTGGCTTCTGGCAGTGAATGCATACGTATTTCGTCTTCCTGTGCAACTTGGATGGACAGAGGAAGCAATATCGTCTATTTTCAAGGACAATTTCCTCATCAAGAACGGGAATAGGCATGTCCAGTATTCGACTGATGAGCATTTTTACTTCTTTGTTTATCCTTGGATTTCTGAGTCTGATTTCCATGTAGGGTTTGACGAGAGACATTGCCAGATTTTTTATAAAGTTACTTCGTGAAACGTCTTGGTTGTTTTTGTAACAACCGTTTAAAATGTAAGCATTTACCGCTGACATATCCAAGATTCTGAAGAATATGGCCATGGGCCATCTTTGCGTTCGGCGACTTGTTCCATAGATCGCACACTTTTCGTCCAAGGAATCCACTCCGCCTTTTGTGGTATTATAGTAAGCTATAATTTCCGGCTTTCCAGTTTCAGGATCATCGGACATGGAGTGGTGCATGGATGATACCAGTAACACAACCTTTCCTTTTTTCGGAACATGCGACAATAAAGTCACATCTTTGGTGAACCCGTATATGCTTGTACCTTCTTCTCTTTTCTTCCCCAAGAACTGCAAAGGCACTTCCCTTTTATTTTTTTTCAATGTACCGACGTATGTCAGGTCTTGCTTCTTCAATTCGTCAACTACTTGCAATGACGAAAACCAATTGTCAGCTGTTACATTGCGGTTGGACCCGTAAATTGGCTGTGTCAAACGCATTACTGCTTGAGTGGGTACATTCCAGTTCTTTTTTTGCGAATCAGTCAAAGGCATTCCATCACTTCCTTTTCCAGAATAAATATAAGCATTGTATGCATATCCAGTTCGAGCGTCAGTCAGCATCATTATCTTGAGACCATACTTGACCGGTTTATTGGGCATATACATTTTGAAACGGCAACGTCCCCTGAAACCTACCAACATCTCGTCTATGCATGCATTTGCACCGATTGAGTACATTGATTGTGCGTTTCTTATGAAATTGTTGAAAATCTCACTCACTGCTGCAGTTGGATCAGTTTTCTTTCTTTCATTCCGATCGACTGGGTTGTCGAATCTCAAATGTATGAGTAGCATGTTGAACCTTTCTTTACTCAATACTGCCCGAAAGATATCTCTTCCACTGCCATCTGTGGCAAACAGCAGCGAAGAATCTTCATGATTGGACTTAAAGACAGCCGTGTAATACAGAAGACCAATAAACGCCTTCATCTCAATTGCATCAGTGTCCCGCAATTCGGTTCTCTTGTCATCTTTATATTTTGAGGCTTCTTTTCGCAGTTTTACATTTGTCCATTGAACGACCATCGCGATCATTTGACTATCAAACATTGTGTTCCAGATTTCTTGTGGAGTTGCAGACTCAACCAAGCGAGCAGCACCGCGTAATGTTGGAAGCTTCAAGATATTGTGCTGGGGCGTTCTTACATTTCTCTTTGGTGCTGTTAGTGCCCATTTCATCCTATTCTTTCCGTATGCATATCTTTTCACTACCAGTTGTTCTTCTTCTCTACTTTCTTGTTCACTGCTGGTAGATGGCCTTCTCTTTCTTTGACTTCCTCCAGCTTCAGCATCCTGTCCCGAATTTTCGCCGCCAACTTCCGCATCCTCATCCGAATTTCTTCCCTCGTTCCCTGCTGATTCCTCCGAAACTGTGTTGTGATCACTGTGTGCAATTTCTTCGGCAAAATCGTCGCCAGTTTCACTTAGATCACTGTCAAGTTCATCAAGCCAACCGATCGCAATTTCTGCAAAGTCATTTTCAAGGGGATTGATTGTTTGTCGGTAAGTCCCAGGCTTGGGATCCATTTCTAGTCAGTTTTTACGCTATAAAATTTTGATTATTAGTGAAGAGTGAAAATAATAAAAAAGTTACGTACTTACTGAGGTGGAGTCTGCGAGACTCCTGCCTTATTTCAACTGCTAATAACAATTTGTGCGATTACGACATGCGGCTGCCCTTACCTGCACGGCTAGACTGACCTAAGATGGGAAGGTACCTGGGAAGGTGGAGTGATGGGTTTAAAATTGGGGGTGGGGCTGAGAGTTTAAGGTGACACGGAGTCTGAGATACTCCACCTCAGTGGTTAAGGGTTAAATCTAATCTAATTGTGCTACTTTACTTGAAAAACCTATAAGCTATTCAAGTTTACTTTATTCAGTTTACATTGAAAAATTAGCACCATATTTTCTAAATCTGACAGGCCGAGTTTGCTGAGCGCGTAACCTGTAGAGTGGGGACAATGAGGTCGCGACCTCCCTTCGCACAAGTCCAAAGTTTCAGGGAATGAAGTTGTTTGTTACTGTTGTTATTTACTATTTGATTAGTTTTTGCAAATATCAGCAACTCAACAAATTTTTGGTCCAGTAAATATTCGGCGAAGACCTTAACTCAGTCACCACTAAATATAAATTTTAATAGTGCCTTTATTGAATTTCCTGTCCTAACCTGATGCAATATGTATATATAAATACGTCACCATGTACCCAACTTCTATAAGTGACATTAGTACATTTCACAGTGACCCTGTTATAGAGAAAGGCATTGACCAGACATTGCTTAATTTCAATCATTAAATTTAAAGTACAATAAACTATAAAATGTTTAATCATCATTTTACTTAGTATGCATATTTTACTTGCGACTGCTAAACCATGTTGCTTGAACAGTCGGTATTTGAAACTAATATAGTTCACATCTACTTGCTTTGTTCATTTCCATTTTATATTAATATTATTAGAATAGTAACACACTGTATTGTTTCCCTAAAATAAGGGGGGGTGTGGTCCCTTAGCCTGGTCGTGCGCTGATCGTTCTCTTGATCGATCAGCGAGTGACTTAGCTACTGGACTCCTAGAGACTGGCTCCACGTGCCACCCCTGGTGCGACTGTCGGCAATGGGAATAACGCCCAGGGCCGATGGTCTACTAAAGTCTCAAACCTTCACACACACGTCATACACACGCATACAAACACAGACACGAGGCACATAGATCGAGTTGGGCTTCTCGGCCTTCGGCGCGGACTCCGAGGAGGGGCTCCGAGCGGAGCCTGCTCTGGACTGGCAGCGCTGTGCAAACCAGGGTTGGCACACCTGGCGCCGTATGGACAGTACAGGGGCCCACCCTTGCCTTGGCCGGTGTAGGGGGCTGCCCTATCATCCATTCGAAAAATGCTCGATCGTGCCAGCAGCACCGGGTGGCTCCGGAACAGGGGGTTAGCTGCACGCTTCGGGTCGCCACGGCGTGGCCGCAGAGCCGCTCTTAACGGAATCAAGTCTCATCACGGATGAAGCGCCGGGGGGGCGGTGGGGTGACCTCCCGTATCTATACGCTCACCAAACCATAAGCACACCATCACACAACATTTTTTCTAGCAACCATGAATGAGGATAAAGAATATAAAGGTAACGTGCCAAAAATAAGCGAGGAGGTAGAAGGTAGAGAGATCCCTGTCTCTCCAAGCAGTTCCAGCAGGGAACTGGAAGAAACGCTCCTCCGCTCTCCTGGCGGGGTGTCCGGGGTGGAGCCGTACGGGTCCGTCGGGGACGTTGCTGCCGGGGGGAGCGACGGGGGGCGAACTTCGTCGGCTGCGAGTCTGGCCAGGCCCATGGACGTGTCCATGGGAGGGGCCGAGGACGAGGAGTCGCGAAGGAAACGGAAGAGAGGAAGGAAAAGGAAGTGGAGAGCCCAGAAAAGGAGGCGAGAGAGGGAGGAGCTGAGGCAGCAGCGTCATCAGGGGGGTGTGAGTCCTCCAGAGGCGCAGGCTGCTTCGGCAGCGGCGGCCCCGCAAGGCGGGGGGCCGCCGCAAATCCCCTTCGCCACTGCGGCCGGTCGGGCTGCTTCTGAGCCGGGTGAACCCTCAGGGATCGTCAGGGCGGGGAAGCTGCCGGATCGGGCGGCCTGGCGGCAGGTGCGACGACGGCACCGTGAGGCGAGAGAAAAGGAAGTGAAGGCGATTGTCCTGCCGACGGGACCGGGCGAGGGCCGAGGTGTGGGGGAGCGGCCGAAAGGCTCTACCCATGTGTCGCCCCCCGGGCGGTCGGCAGAGAAGCAGGAAAAAAAGAGATCTGGGGCGCAGCCGAGCCCACAGGGACAGAAGCTGGACAGGCGGCCACCGGCTCGGGGGGGACCATCAGGCTCTCCACGGTCGAGGCCGACAGGCTGGCCCAAGTCAACTGGGGGCGCGTACGCGAAGCGCCCAAGACCGGAAAAAGAAACACCGCCGGAGAGGCGGGCCAAGAGGGTTAGCCGCGGGTGTGCGCCGGCGGCCGGGGGGGAAGCGGCTAATGTGTCCCCACTCCTTCGGGGGCGGGGCGCGGTCGCGACCCCGGCTGCTGGGGCGGGCCCTGGCCCCTCGGGAACGTCAGGTCCGGCGGGTAGGAGGGAAATGCAGGTAGTCATCACATCCAACAGGGGGGATGGCGTAGTCCTGACGGAAGAGGCGGAGCCAATAAGGAGGAGTTTGCTGGCGGGGATGTTGGACGCCATGACGATATCCGACAGGGCGTTGCAGCTCCGCTTCCGCAACTCTGGGATAGTCGATCCGGGGTGGTTCTTGGTGACCGCCGAGGATGACGAGTCCCTGAGTTGGCTTCTCAACGGCTGGTCCGGGACGACGGTGGGGGAGATCGCCTTCAGCGCCGTAAGGGCAGGGGGCGCCCCATGGCCGGTCCGGATCGGCTTTTGGCTCAGAAGTCAAGAGGTGGACCTAGAGGATGTTGTCAGGATGCTTGCGCTCCAGAACCGCTCGCTCAATGTTGGGCAGTGGCGGCACTTGGAGACGGCAGGAGGACCTGGGGCATGGCGTCTGGTCTTTTCGGTGGGGCCTGAGGTAGCTCGCGAGCTGGACGGGCAAGGCTGGCGACTGTACTTCGAGTTGGTGACTCTGAGTGTAACCAGAGTTCCGACATGGAGTGCGGTCGCCTCCGCCCGGCCTGCGGCGGGCGAACGGACGGGCTCCGACCAGGGGAGGCCTCCGCCCGAGCGGCGTCGCGATTAAATTCGCGGGGCAACTGCGGGTGGGCCAGATCAACCTTCAGCATAGCCGGGATGCCACTGGGGAGCCTTACAAAGCTCCTCGCAGGCGGTCCAGGCGGCGTAGTGTTGATTCAAGAGCCTTATGTGTTTAGGAAGCAAGTTAGAGGGCTTGGAGGAATTGGCTTCAACATCCTCATCGGTGGTGAAGCACAGGAAGAACAACCAAGGACATGCATACTGGCGTCGAGGGATCTGGACGTGATGTTGCTGCCGCAGCTCGGGTCCAGGGACGTCACAGCAGCTGTCCTGGAGTATAAGGTGAGTAATATTAGGCTTAAGGTTCTGATGTGCAGCCTTTATGTTCCCTACGATCGGCGGGGGCTGCCTCCGTCGGAGGAATTGGTGCGTATCGTCGATTACGCGAGGGAGCATGGGCTACAACTGATAATAGGCTGCGATGCCAATTCTCACCACAGATTGTGGGGCAGCACGGATACCAACCCACGCGGTGAGGCTCTATTAGAGTACTTGGCTACAACGAACCTAGAGGTATTAAATAGAGGTACAGCTCCAACGTTTGTCAATCGTATCCGACAGGAGGTGATCGACATTACGTTAGCGAGCAGAGGAATAACGGAGGATATATCTAACTGGAGGGTGACGGAACACATATCAATGTCTGATCATCGTATGATCAGCTTTGAATTGGATGTGGACCGTGAGAGTTCTCCCCCCAGGAGAAATCCAAGGAAGACCGACTGGGATGCCTATCTAATAGGCCTCGGTGGGTCGCCAAGGAGCCCAGAGGGGAGTAGACTCTCTATAGAGGCATTAGATAGCGAGGTCGAGGCCCTAGAAGGGAAAATAATGGCAGCCTACGAGGCCGCGTCACCACTTAGGGGGGAACCGTCCATCAAAGTTAGATGGTGGAATAAGGATCTCGCCGTACTACGCGGGCGGACTCGGAGGGCCTTAAACCGAGCCGTCCGAGAATCGGGTGAAGCGGCCTGGGACGAGTTTAGGACTGCCGGAAGGGAGTTTAAGAAGGAATTACGCCGGAGTAAGCGAGCTGGTTGGCGCGCGTACTGCGGGGAAGTCAATTCCCTGCCTGACGCAGCCAGGCTGGTGAGAGTACTCAAACAAGAGTTAGGTAGTAATGTAGGATCTTTAAGGAAACAGGACGGGAGCTGGACAAGCACCGGTGAGGAGACCCTGCGTCATCTCGCCGAAGTTCACCTTGAGGGCGGTGGAGCCGTCACGGAGGCTGCCGAACCGGGCCGGTGGACAGTCCCGAATGCGGACTGGCAGCTGGCGGAGGAGGTGGTCACAGATGGCTCTATAACCTGGGCGGTGAGCGAGTTCGCTCCATTCAAATCCGCAGGCTGCGATGGGATTTTTCCAGCCCTGCTCCAGAGGGGCCTGGATATACTGCTTCCCAACATAAGGGAGGTTTTTCGGGCCAGCCTGGCGTGGGGCTACGTCCCAAAGGCCTGGCGCCGGGTTAGGGGGGTCTTCATTCCCAAACCGGGAAGGGAGGACTACACGCTGGCCAAGGCGTACAGGCTAATCAGCCTAACATCCTTCCTACTTAAGGCATTGGAAAAGTTAGTAGATAGGTTTATGTTTGGAGGGATCCTCAAGGATCATCCCTTCCACAAAGGTCAGCACGCGTACCAGCGGGGGAAATCGACGGAGACGGCGCTCCACGCTGTGACGCGGAAGGTGGAAAGGGCTCTACACTACGGGGAGAGCACATTAGCTGTGTTCTTCGATGTGGAGGGGGCCTTTGATAAGGCAAGGACGGATACGGTCTGTAACGCCCTACAGGAGAGGGGAACGCCGAGGTCCCTAATAAGCTGGGTGGCGAGCATGCTGGGGGACAGGAGAGTGTCGCTGACCTTGAGGGGCCGAGGGCTGGACGTTGGGGTGACGGGCGGCTGTCCCCAGGGGAGCTGCCTTTCGCCTCATCTATGGTGTCTGGTCATGGACGGCCTCTTGGAGCGGCTCTCTGAGAATGGCTTCTACGCACAGGCGTACGCTGATGATGGGCTGGTCTTAGTCACCGGCAAATTCCTCGGCGTCGTCTGTGAGTGCATGCAAGCTGCCTGTAGCATAATCGAAAGGTGGTGTGGTGAGCAGGGACTCTCCGTAAACCCGGCGAAGACGGAGATGATTCTATTTACCAAGAAGAGGAAGGTAGAGGGGTTCAGGGCGCCCGTGATGTTTGGAAAACCTTTAGCTTTAGTGCGGGAGGTCAAATATCTGGGGGTGATCCTGGACCCGAAACTAACATGGGGGTCGCAAATAGAACGAGTTGTGAGGAAGGGAGTAGCGACCCTCTGGCAGCTGCGTCGTGTGATAGGGAGGACCTGGGGAGTTAACCCCCGGATCCTTCATTGGATCTACACTGCGATCGTCAGGCCGAGAATCCTCTATGGGGCGTTGGTCTGGTGGTGTGGTGTGAACCAAACAACCAGCAGGAAGCTGGCCAAACTCCAAAGGCTGGCTATCCTGGGTATCACAGGCGCTATGAGGACGACACCCTCAGCCGCACTAGAGGTCCTGTTGATGCTGCCACCGCTTCCCATCTGTATCAGAAGGGAGGCTATGGCGTCGCATCTTAGGATCCGGGACTCAGGTAACTGGAGCGGAGAGGGAGCAGTAATAGGGCATGCAAGAGTCGCCAAGGAGGTGGAAAAGGAAATTCCGATTTCCGCCATAAAGGTGAGGGATGCCGAGGACGATATTAGGTTGACTAGGCCATACACCCTCAGGATCCCCAGTAGGGATCAGTGGAGGGAAAATGAGGTTACATTCCAGCCCGCAAGCCTGGTCTGTTTCACCGACGGATCGCGGCTGGAGGACCAGCAATCCTCCGGGGCAGGAATATACATCGAGGGCCTGGGGGTGCGCGAGAGCTATGCTCTTGGCGCATACACCACGGCATTCGAAACAGAGGCGTATGCTATCCTGTCTGTGGCCAATAGACAGGATGTGAAGATGAGTCCCGAGAAATGTGTGTGCATTTGCTCGGATAGCCAGGCGGTCCTCCGGGCAGTCTGCGCGGCCAGAATCAGGTCACCCCTGGTTCAGGAGTGCGCTGACGCCCTCAGAGGGCTAGCCAGGACGAAGGAGGTGCAACTGGTGTGGGTTCCGGGACACTGTGGCGTGGCGGGGAATGAGGTGGCGAATAATCTCGCAAAGCTTGGTTCCCGGCGGCCGTTCTGTGGCCCGGAGCCTGCGATAGGCATAAGTAGGAAGACAGTCTCTGTCGTCTTAGACAGGTGGACCGAGGAAGCAATGGAGAGGCACTGGGGGTCGGTTGATGGCTGCAGGCAGGCGAGGGACTTCGTGGAGGGGCCGGACAGAGATAAAGCTGTCTGGCTACTCGGAAGGAGTCGACCTGCGCTTCGCCGCATCCTCGGGGTGCTGACAGGCCACTGCGCCCTTAGAAGACACCTCACATTGATAGGCGTAGAGAGGGATCCCATTTGCCAGGAATGTGGCGAGGATGAAGAAACGTCCTACCACTACCTGTGTGAATGCGAGGCTTTTGGGAGTCTTCGAGCAAAATTGTTCGGATCAAGGACTCTGCAGAGGAATCAGGTAAGTACCGTCCAATTGAAGACCGTCACGGCCTTCATCTCGAGGTCGAGGCGGTTTGGCGACGGAACCGAGGAAGAGTAGAGCATGGTTGCTGGGTTGCTGGGGTTGGCAAAAAGGGCCCATTGTGGCCTACTTGCTTGGCGTTGGCCTCCCCACCACTGCTACTACTACTTCCCTAAAATAAAGTTCTAATTTTATGGAAACTTAAGTTTTGTGTTACCTAAATGGCGCTGCGTGAACATGATGCCAAAACGGCATTAAATATAATAATTGCCGGTTTATTTCAATAATTTATTTGGCATTAAAGAACCGAAAATTAACAGCGTTTCAAACGCTCGAGTTTTAAACATTGTATCAACATCAAGTGACCAAAAGTAATCCAAGTTCCAGAAAAACTCCAAAAGAAGGCCTGTTAGGAGATGAACATCCTGTGAGTACCTTCCTTTATCTTTCACTGTGAATTTATGATTACATCTCTTGTATTTTCAAGCATTTTTGCTTCGAAATACCTTGTCAATAATTAGTATTAAATCTACTGTATTTTTCAAACATTTTTGCTTCGAAATACCTTATCAATAATTAGTATTAGCTATCGTATTTTCAAACATTTTGTTTCAAAATATTTCAAAAATTATTTATATTAAATCCCACGTATTTCCAAACCATTTTGGTTCGAAATACTTTAAGATATTAAAGAGTTCTTACGTTAATATTTTATTAATAAATTAAAATCAGACAAAATTATTTAGCAATAATACTTTTATATTGTGTATCAGCTTATTTGAAGATTTAAGTAGAAATAACGTTTAAAAATTAATTATACCTGATATCTGAAAAATATTAACTCGACAAAAAATAATAAACTATTTTAGTCATCATGTCACATAATAAGGGCGACATCTCCTTGTTATCTCAGGCATCTATGATGATCCCAGAATACAGTGGAGGTTGTAGACATTTAAATTATTTTATTAGACAATGCGAACTGTTTATTATAAATTACAAAAAAGAGTACAGAACAAAATGCTGAGCATCACAATAGAATGATACTCGAATTTATTAAATCAAAAATTGTACAAGATGCTCGAGATATTTTATTATCTCTAGAAACTAGTTCATGGGAAAATATTAAAAATGGCCTTATGGCACAATATTCAGACCCACGCTCTGAAAATCTCTTGTTAACAGACCTCACTACCTGTTATATGACAAAAAATTAAACAGTTTTAGAATTTCATAGCAAAATTAAAGAAAAATTGAAAGCACTTTATGAGAATATCGAATTACAGGATTTAGGTACCGAAATTAAAATTTATAAGAAAAATTACTTTACTGAAATGGCTGTAACATCATTTAAAGTCGACATACTAGAACCGTATTTTAGTCATTTAAGACTAGTAAACGTAACAAGTTTAGAAACGGCTTTACTTGAGTGTCATCGCATAGATAACGAAATAAAACAAGCAGATTTCATAAATAGCCTAAGAAATAAATCACATCCTTCACAAAAACAACCCCTAACATTTTTAGAAAAAATTGCTTTACCAAAAAGACCGTTACCTCAACAAAATATTAATTTCGTAAATAGATTTCAACAACCACCCTTTTTACGACAAAGACCTAATTTCCCCAGTAAACCTATATCCAATTTGAGAGCTCTACCACAAAATAAAATTTCTCCGACAAATAGTCAAGTTTTCCGCCATCAGCCGCCTCAAAATTCATCTGTATTTAACAGAACAAAAAATACTTTTTCAACACCCCCACAAAGACAAAATCGACAATTTGATCAAACTACACCCATGGAAATATGTAATCTAGAATATCCGAATCAAGAAGTGACAGATTATGTATCTGACGAATTACAACCCGAATATTATTTGCAATGTGTCGAAAACGAAAACCTTAATGATTATTCCGGAAATGAGCCAGAAAATCTGGATTTTCAGGAAGAAGCCTCGGAAAATCCTTTGTCACCCTAGATACAAACAATATTATGACACTACCCAAATTACCGTTTTTGGTCCTGCCATCTTTAAATTTGAAAATTCTTCTGGACACGGGAGCTTCAGACAGCATAATAAATCCGGGCCCTGCATATGAATTTTTTTCAGAGTACATTTTCAAAAAGCCCCTTTCCGTAAAATCTGTAGGAAAAATTACAAAAGGAAATGATAATGTCAGATACCCCCTGTTAAAAGAATACGGCATAAATTTTCCATTTTCATTTAGAGTAATAAAATGGCATGAGAGGTTTGATGCTCTTATAGGTTCCGAAGACTTTAAAAAATTAAAAACCAAACTAGATTATGAAAAGAGCCGTAAAATTTAGAGAAATTGAATTACCTTTTTATTTTGAAATAAATCCCCTAAATTTTCAACCCTTTTCACATACTTGTACTACCCATATTCAAATACCTGTAAATATTGAAGACGGAACAGTTTTAATTCCAGAAATGGAAAATGAATTAGTTCATATACCAGAATCCATAGCTGAAGCTATATCTGGGTTTTGTTCTATACCATGTACAGTAAAAAATAAGTCACAAATCGCTGAAATTAACTTTACAGAACAAATTGAAGTAGAACCCATCCAAAATTTTGAAGAAACACCTAAATTTCCCAACTCAGTTCAAGTCGACGTGCGACAACAATTGAGAACTGACCATCTCAATTCTGAGGAAAAACAAAAACTATTAAAATTATGTCATCAATATCGAAATATTTTTTATCACGAAAACTCGGATCTTACATTTACAAATGCAATTAAACATCATATTAGAACTCGCGATAATGATCCCATACATGTAAAATCTTACAGGTATCCATATCACCTAAAAATTGAAATACAGAAGGAAATTCAAAAATTATTAGACAATAAAATTATTAGGCCCTCTACCTCTGCTTTTTGTTCGCCCGTTTGGATTGTCCCAAAAAAGTTAGATTCCTCGGGAAAGAAAAAATGGCGATTAGTCATTGACTACAGAAAACTCAACGAAAAAACGATACTCGAAAAATATCCCTTACCTAGAATAGAGGAAATCTTAGACAACTTAGGAAAGTGTACATACTTTACTACTCTCGATTTAGCTCAAGGGTTTCATCAGATTGAATTAACCCCTGAAAGCATCGAGAAAACAGCCTTTAGCGTGAACAATGGGCATTACGAGTATGTTAGAATGCCCTTCGGTCTCCGGAGTTCGCCCTTAACCTTCCAACGCGTAATGGATAATGTTTTTAGAGAATTTCTGTACAAAAACTGCTTTGTTTATATGGACGACATTGTAATATTCTCCAAATCCCTTCAGGAACACCTTATCAACATTAAACAAGTATTTCAAAAATTACAAGATGTTAACTTAAAAATACAGCTAGATAAATCAGAGTTTCTTAGAAAGGAGGTTGAGTTTTTAGGCCACGTCATCACAATTGACGGCGTAAAACCAAATCCGAGCAAAAATTGAATGCATAAAAAATTATCCTATTCCGAAAACACAAAAACAAATAAAAGCTTTCTTAGGACTTATTGGCTATTACAGGCGTTTTATAAAAAACTTTGCCAAAATTGTTTATCCCCTCACAAAATGTCTAAAGAAAGATTCTACTCTTAACTTTAATGATCCAGAATACGTCAATGCATTTTCGCAGGCTAAAGAACTTATAATAAATTCACCCGTCCTAACATATCCATATTTTGATAAAGAATTTCATCTGACAACCGACGCAAGTAATATAGCGTTAGGAGGCGTATAGTCTCAAGACAATAAACCTATTGCATTTTACTCTAGAACGCTTAATTCAGCTGAACGAAATTATAGCACTATTGAAAAGGAATTACTATCAATAGTGGAAAACACTAAACATTTTAGACCTTATCTTTTCGGACGAAAATTTACTATAGAAACAGACCATAAACCTCTAGTTTGGCTTTTTTCTATAGAAGAACCAAATTCCCGTTTAGTTAAATGGAGGCTTAAACTAGAAGAATTCGACTATGAAATAAAGTACAAAAAAGGAAAGGATAACGTTGTAGCAGACGCCCTTTCAAGAACAGAAATCAATGCGGTAGAAGATGATATAGATCTTGTGTCCTTTTTAGGCAACGCGGACCCTTCAGAACTAAGAGTTCTCGACGACAACGACCTTATAGAATTAGGAATCGACCCTCAACCTGACCAGAATAATAGCGAATCTCAAACCCAACATACTTCTTTAGAAAATCCTGTATTTTGCTTACCTATATCGGAAGGCCCAATCAATCATTTTAAAAATCAAATTTTAATTTATCACGGATCGGAAAAACGTGAAATAACTACAAAACCTTTTTAAAAATAAACAAATCAAAATATATTTACAAGAAGGTCATGAACTACAACTTAACACCTTTCTTAAAGAAAAAATCAATCCGTCTAATGTATACGGTATCTTATTCGAAACCCAAGAAATCGAGAGATTATTTATGTTAGTAGCCTCAGCTCTTTTTAACAGTTCAGTAAAAATAATAAAATGCAATAAACAAGTCGAAAATATTACATCAACTACCGTACAGAAACAAATTATTCAAAATTACCACCAAAATAACCACAATGGCATTAACGAAACTTACGAACAGCTTAAATTAAATTACTATTGGCCTAACATGAAAAAATCTATAAATGATTTTATAAACAAATGTGACATTTGTCTGCAAGCCAAATATGAGCGACGACCCTATAAATTACCCTTTTCCGGACCCTTGTTAGCCAAAAGACCTTTTGAAGTAATTCACGCAGGTGTGTTCAATTTTGAGAACCATAAATTTCTTACGATAATAGACTTGTTTAGTAAATATGCACAAGCTTATTACATTAAAGATACAACAGCTCTGACGATTTTAAGTAAACTCAGACACTATTTCTCTCATCATAATTACGTTTCAACTCTCGTATGTGACTCTGGCAAAGAATTTGATAATGCAACCCCTAAGGAATACTGCGACCTATTTAACATAAAATTACACATAACTACTCCTCAAAACCCAAACTCAAACTCCCCAGTTGAACGACTTCACTCAACTATATTAGAAAAATTAAGAACAATGAAGTTGGAGAATCCGTTAGAAAAACCTATTGATCTTATGATAACCTGTATTTTAATATACAATCAATAAGTTCACTCATTAACAGGTCATAGTCCCTTTTCCCTTCTTTACGGCCCTTATGACAAACTTGAACCTATAGACCCCCATAAAACATTGTATGAAGAATATAACCATAGAAGACTTGAAGAAATATTACCCTTTTTCGATCAAATATACAAAAAATCAAAAGAAAAGTCAGAAACTATTCTTAGAAAAAGAAATGAAAGTCGTAATGAGATACCGCAAATACAAACTGAACAAGTAGCTATTAAAGTACCTTATGTAAAGAAAACTAACCCTTTATATAAAATTTATCATAATCCAGTTCAAGTAAATCAAAACAAATTACTTTTACCTGATTCCCAAAAGAAAACAGCCCATTTGAAAAATGTAAAAAGAGTGAAAAGGACATTTTCTTTGCAGGAACATTATCCCCCTGATGATGGCCCTCAGCCAGGTCCATCAACTAGAAGTTAAACCCATCATCACTAACGGATACTTTAAAGATTATATAGGTATAGCTAGAATAATTAATCACTATCATAATTTCTACTTTTATTTTAATGTATCGGTTTTAGAAAATAATTATCGGGTGTTGACAAACAATACTATAAAAATTAACGAAAATTATGGCACTGCTATTAACAAGGAATATTAACAGATGCTTAATGACCAAGTTTCCAAAATTAACCTAGAACTTGAGAAATTAACGCACTCCAGAACGAAACGCGGGTTAATAAACGGAGCAGGGTCGCTGATCAAAACCATAACCGGAAATCTCGATCAAGACGATCTCGATAAAATAAACAAACATTTAAACACCTTATATTTAAATCAAGGTGAAATGATGACTCAACTAGACTCTCTAAATTCATTTGCACATATAATTACAGAAAGATTTGTAGAAGAACAAAAAATAATTAACAAAAATCTTCAGATGATAGCTGACAGATTTCGTGAACTAGCGAACATGGAAAAAAGAAGTTTCATTCAATATCAAATCTCAGTAGCCCAAAATTTATTAGAAAGTGTCAAAATTATTCAAAGAACTATATCTCTTAGCTTCAATGAAATTACAAACATTGAAATATTTACCTGGAAGGATTTAACACAAATAAGACAGCATCTTGAATTAATTTATAACAAAAATGAATTAATTAACTTTGACAGAAACCACATATTTAAAATTATTGAATTTACTAAATTAATAGTTGTATCAGCAGGAGATACAATCATTTGTTTACTAAAGGTCCCGATTTTACACCCTACACCAGGCTCCTACTTTCAAATAATTCCTTTACCAGAAAATCATAAAGTCCTTATACCCCCAAGTTCATATTATTTGGAAATAGCCCAACAAAACTTATGGACATCTGAAAGATGCCCATCAATAACAGAAGCCATAGTGTGTTCAAATCCACCACAAGAAGAAAGTTGCCAACTAAACCAACCCTCGAGTTGCCCTTCTGCAAAGGTAACCAATAGCTACACGACGTCCATCAAGATACGAAACAACAACGTGCTCATCTCAACAGATGTATCAGTCGAAGTTATAGAAGAATGTCCAAATAAAATCGACAGAAAAACAATACACCAAAATACTATCGTAAGCACACTGCCTAACTGTAAAATCACAGTAAATGATGAGATATACACAGACGTATCAGGCAACATAACGTGGATTCCACACCTGATATTGCCACTCAAGGAAGAAAAATACGAAGTCCGCTTCAGTCCAGTTCACCTGAAAAATGCTAAAAAATTGAAGCAACAACTTTCAGAAGCTCCGCAACATAAGATACTACATCCAATGCTGCATACAAGTCACATAGGTGTTACCACATTTATAATAGTAGTCATCATCATCACTATATTGGTTTGGTCCAGAAAGAGATGGACACCCTTCCTAAAGAAGAAGAAATCACCCCAAGTCGAACACGAGGACGTGCTCAAGACTAACGGTGGAGGAAATACGTCACCATGTACCCAACTTCTATAAGTGACATTAGTACATTTCACAGTGACCCTGTTATAGAGAAAGGCATTGACCAAACATTGCTTAATTTCAATTATTAAGTTTAAAGTACAATAAACTATAAAATGTTTAATAATCATTTTACTTAGTATGCATATTTTACTTGCGACTGCTAAACCATGTTGCTTGAACAGTCGGTATTTGAAACTAATATAGTTCACATCTACTTGTTTTGTTCACTTCCATTTTATATTAATATTATTAGAATAGTAACACACTGTATTGTTTCCCTAAAATAAAGTTCTAATTTTATGGAAACTTAAGTTTTGTGTTACCTAATTATATATATATATATATATATATATATATATATATATATATATATATATATATATATATATATATATATATATATATATATTATTAAGGTATAGATTATGTGTTTTTATATTTTATTAAGATATTTTTGTCTCTCGGTGGGAGTTCAGGCACTATTCAAATTTGTTGCCAATGAAGTTGGCAAACAAAAATTTAAATGAAATAATTTCTTTCTTGAAAAGGACTGATCTGCTTATTGATGACTGGGTGAATGAAATGAAAACGCAGATTTTACAATGTTAAATATAATGAAACATAAGTTCAAATATAAACACAATAAAAGAAAATGAACTGAATACTGTTACAAAGCACTTCAATAGACGTAAGTGCAGTGTTGCCACATCTCCAGAATTTCCCCCAACATCTGGGAATTTTTGCACATTCTGGCAACACCGCCTCCCCACCCCCCCTGGGGGTGCCTGGGGTGACCCCCCTCAGGCGAAGTCTCAACCCTCTAGGACCAGAAATAACGAAGTTACCAACTTGTACCCCGTCGGAACGGATAACTGAGGTCTGCGCATTCTGAACACCCTGTATATACACCCTGTATACGCAGAGAACCCTTACACCCTGTATACGCAGAGAGATCTTATATTACGAGAAACACCTCTTGTGTAACATAGGAGTGATGACCACATTTGGATCATCCTGTATATGCATCCCCCTGTATACACACGGGACCGATTTGTATTTACAGAACCTTCTAGTAAAATAAGGTCCTGGAAAATTCTGGAATGGAACGCTCCAGAAAGTGGTGGAAGGTACGGCGAGTATATAAACGCGAAAGCAAGCCAGACAGTTCAGTTGAGTTCAGTTAGAGAATGTGAAGTGACTTGAACACGCAGTAACTACTGTGAAGTGTTATAGAGTAGCGACTGTAGTTTCAGTGTATTAGTGACTTTTGTTGAGAGTAGTGATTGTAAAGCCAGATAAACTAAGTGTTTCATGAGAGAGACGTTCTAGAACTTTTATTATATCCATATTTAGACAGTAAATTAAGTGTTTGGTGAGAGAGACAGTTCTAGAACTTTATTGTATCCATAGTTAGAGAGTAAATAAAGTTGTTTTGTTAAAATTAAAAGTCTCACTTATCCAGAACCCGGAGAAAACGCAACAATTTGGTGTCAGAAGTGGGATAAGTGAGTGAAGAAGTGGACAACTAAGCTAGCTGTAAATGGTAAACACCAAATCGACAAAAAATTAATGGACTTACTGAAAAGACAACGAGAAGAAGACGAAAAACGGCGACAAGAAGATAAAGAAGGACTCAAGAAGCAACGCGAAGAAGACAAAGAAGACCTCAAGAAGCAACGCGAAGAAGACGAGAGAAGACGACAAGAGGAGGAACAGAGGCGTCTTGAAGATAAAGAAGAACTCAAGAAGCAACGAGAAGAAGACGAACAACGGCGACAAGAAGATGAAAGAAGGCGGCGCGAAGAAGAAGAGAGAAGACGACAAGAGGAGGAACAGAGGCGTCTTGAAGACAAAGAAGACATCCGAAGTATGTTCCATGATATGAGAGTCGATGTAAAAGAAGAAATTGAACAGAGTAACGAACAAATAGAAAATGTGGACAAGAAAGTAGAAGATGTGGAAAATACAATAGGAGTAGTAAACAGGAAAGTAGAAAATGTAACAGAGGATTTGAACAAACGATGGGAAGAAGTGGAGGGGTTGAAAGAACAAATGAAGATGATGATGAAAGGCACAGAAGTCAGACATAGAGAACTGATACAGCAGGTGATGGGCCAGACTGACAGAACTCAATCAAGAGGAGTTACTGGAATGTCCCCAGTTCAAAATCGTCCGGAAGAAAATATGCCAGTCGTGCAGCATCCTCATGGAACCTTGAAGCCGCCGACTTTTGACGGAGAAACATCGTGGCCCATGTACAGGAGGCAGTTTGAGGCGGCAGCTCTCAGCAATGGGTAGAGCGAACAACAGGCAGCAACTGCTCTAATTTTCTCGCTTCGAGGTAAAGCCCTAGAAATCCTCCAGAACATCCCGGAGTCGAAACAGCAAAACTACTTAACAGTGATACAGGCCCTAGATTTGAGATATGGTAACAAGTACATGAGCTAGGTCTACCAGACACAACTAAAGTCAAGGGTCCAGAAGCCAAATGAGACGCTGCTAGAATTTAGTGCCGAAGTGGAGAAACTTGTGCGACTGGCATATCCCCAAGCCCCAGAAGAATTTGTCAACCAGATAACCGTCCAGACCTTCATCGATGGGGCCAATTGAACAATATAGAGATGGAGATGGCCCTGAAGTTCGTATTGGAGGAGGCCGATATTTTCGCTCAAGATAAAATCACAGGTCGTACGAGTCTAGTGCAACACAGAATTAATACTGGCGACGCAAGACCAATTAGACAGCCGTCGAGAAGACTGCCTTTTGCCAAGCAATCAGAAATCAAGGCGATGGTTAACGAAATGCTGGAAGATGGTGTGATCGAGGAGTCTAATAGTCCTTGGTCGTCCCCAGTAGTTTTGGTCACCAAGAAAGACGGCACTATGAGATTTTGCGTGGACTATAGGAAGCTGAATGATGTCACCAAGAAAGACAGTTATCCCCTGCCCCGGATCGACGACACTTTGAACACTTTGGCCGGATCAAAGTGGTTCTCTACATTAGACCTGAAAAGTGGCTACTGGCAAGTAGAACTCCATAAAGAGGATAAGGAGAAGACTGCCTTTTCAACCGGGAATGGGTTGTACCAATTCAAGGTCATGCCATTCGGCTTATGTAATGCTCCTGCCACCTTCGAGCGACTAATGGAGTGCTGAGAGGACTGACATGGGAAACATGCCTGGTGTATCTCGACGATGTCATGGTGATTGGAAGGACTTTCGATGAACACCTGTCGAATCTGAAGCAAGTTTTCTCCAGGCTGAGAGGTGCCAATCTGCAACTCAATCCCAAGAAATGCGTCCTCATCCAGAAGAAAGTCAGTTTCCTCGGACATGTCGTTTCTGAGAAAGGGATAGAAACTTATCCAGAGAAAATAAAGGCAGTAAGAGACTGGCCTGTGCCGAAGAACAAACATGAGGTCAGAAGTTTTCTGGGACTTTGCAGCTATTACCGACGCTTTGTGAAGTACTTCAGCAGCATTGCGAAACCTCTGCATAGCCTGACTGAAAATAAGGCCGAGTTCATCTGGTCACCAGATTGCCAAGAGTCTTTTAGAGAACTCAAACATCGTCTCCTCACTGCTCCTATACTGGCTTATCCTCAGGACGAAGGACTTCATACTGGACACCGATGCTTCCCAGTATGGCATCGGGGCAGTACTCTCGCAGCTCCGAGCCGGAGAAGAAGTTGTGATAGGCTACTTCAGCAAAACGTTCGGAAAAGCAGAACGGAATTACTGTGTAACCCGGAAAGAACTGCTGGCAGTTGTAAGATCCATCGAACATTTCCACAGCTTCCTGTACGGAAGAACATTCCGCGTGAGGTCAGATCACTCTGCTCTGCAATGGCTTCTGAACTTTAGAAATCCCGAAGGACAGATAGCACGATGGATAGAGAAACTGCAGAGCTACGACTTCCGGATTGAACATCGAAGAGGAAGAAGTCACGCCAATGCAGACAGCCTGTCAAGAAGGCCATGTTCAGTGCATGAATGCAAATTTTGCGAGCGACAAGAGAACAAAGAGACCGACAAAGTAATTCATCAGATCAAACAACTGGTGACGGAACAGGAGAATAACACCGATCTAGACGTAAATCCTGAATACATCAGAGACGCACAGAAGACAGATCCAGACTTGAAAAATATTAGAGAATGGCTACAAAAGGGGAAAAGACCTGAGTGGCACGATGTGCCCCGGTTTGGGGGGGAGGTTAAAGGCTACTGGCTACAATGGGACTCCTTGTGTCTAAAGAATGACTTGATCACTCGAAAATGGGAAACTGCCGATGGTAGAGACTGTATATACCAGACCGTTGTGCCAAGTGAGTGCATAGACAGTGTTCTTCAGGAGTTACACAATAGTAGAAGTGGAGGCCACTTTGGGGTCAACAGGACTCTCGCCAGAGTCAGAGACCGCTTCTATTGGATAAACTGCCGAAGAAGCGTGGAAGAATGGTGCAAAAGGTGTGACCAATGTGCTTCAAAGAAAGGACCAAAGACCCGATCCAGAGGGAAAATGATGCAGTACATCTCAGGTACACCGTGGGAGAGAGTTGCCGTAGACATCGCAGGACCTTTTCCAATCACAGAGTCTGGAAACAGGTACATAATGGTGGCGATGGACTACTTCTCGAAATGGCCTGAAGTTGCGCCGATCCCCAACCAAGAGGCAACGACCGTAGCAGAAGCCCTGATGGAAAATGTCATATCACGGCATGGCGTACCCTTGGAGATTCACACCGACCAGGGCCGGAATTTCGAATCAGAGGTCTGGAAGAGCCTAATGGACTTGCTAGGCATAAAGAAAACAAGAACAACGCCACTCCACTCTCAATCAGACGGCATGGTAGAACGGCATAACAGGACCATCAATCAGTATCTTGCTATGTTTGTCGACGAGAATCAGAGAACCTGGGACAAGCTGATACCTCTGTTCCTCCTAGCTTACAGAAGCTCTCAGCATGAATCTACCGGCTACACTCCATCCATGATGTTGACCGGCAGAGAGATGCGGTTACCAATCGACATGACCAGACCACCACCGAACGAGGACATAGCGGACCTAGCCACGTTACCTGAGTATGTCGCCGACCTAGAAAGAAAACTGCGCACTATACACAGATGTGTCAGAGATAGGCTCCTCTTAAGCAGTGACCGGATGAAGATGCGCTTGGATCGCAAAGCAACACCCCATACATTCAAGGAAGGTGATGCAGTGTGGCTGTACCAACCAACAAGGAGAAAGGGCCTCAGTCCCAAACTTCAGAAACCATGGGAAGGGCCATACTTGGTGACTAAGAAAATTAACGACCTAGTCTACAGAATCCAGCTGTCTCCAAGAACTAAACCCAAAGTTGTTCACATAGAGAGGCTGAGTCCCTATCGAGGCAACGAACCCCCAAGTTGGCGACCGGTAAATACTGTTCGGGACGAACAGTCTTAAGGAGGGGGGCAGTGTTACAAAGCACTTCAATAGACGTAAGTGCAGTGTTGCCACATCTCCAGAATTTCCCCCAACATCTGGGAATTTTTGCACATTCTGGCAACACCGCCTCCCCACCCCCTGGGGGTGCCTGGGGTGACCCCCCTCAGGCGAAGTCTCAACCCTCTAGGACCAGAAATAACGAAGTTACCAACTTGTACCCCATCGGAACGGATAACTGAGATCTGCGCATTCCGAACACCCTGTATATACACCCTGTATACGCAGAGAACCCTTACACCCTGTATACGCAGAGAGATCTTATATTACGAGAAACACCTATTGTGTAACATAGGAGTGATGACCACATTTGGATCATCCTGTATATGCATCCCCCTGTATACACACGGGACCGATCTGTATTCACAGAACCTTCTAGTAAAATAAGGTCCTGGAAAATTCTGGAATGGAACGCTCCAGAAAGTGGTGGAAGGTACGGCGAGTATATAAACGCGAAAGCAAGCCAGACAGTTCAGTTGAGTTCAGTTAGAGAATGTGAAAATGTGAAGTGACTTGAACACGCAGTAACTACTGTGAAGTGTTATAGAGTAGCGACTGTAGTTTCAGTGTATTAGTGACTTTTGTTGAGAGTAGTGATTGTAAAGCCAGATAAACTAAGTGTTTCATGAGAGAGACGTTCTAGAACTTTTATTATATCCATATTTAGACAGTAAATTAAGTGTTTGGTGAGAGAGACAGTTCTAGAACTTTATTGTATCCATATTTAGAGAGTAAATAAAGTTGTTTTGTTAAAATTAAAAGTCTCACTTATCCAGAACCCGGAGAAAACGCAACAATACGTTAACACTAAAACCATATATCTAGTTAAACTGTCTCTAATCTAATTATAAATATTTAAGTAAACTCTAATTTAAATTATTACAAGACTTGTTTCTCAAAAACTTTCTAATTTTATATTGTCTTTTGTTAGGTTATTTTGATATAAAAATGTATATATTTCTGGAGTCTTCTTATTTGTATAAAATTGTCAATTAGCTGTTTATGTATATAGCGTTTTGGTGCAACAAGGTATATCTCACCACAATTCCTCCTTGTAAATTCCGATTGTCCGTCGCTCCAAATATATATGCAACGTCTTCTCAATACTATTTTAATCTTCTAGTACTCTGTATATTTTGTTGATGGTGATTTTGTAGACAATGATGTAAGATATTTTATTTTTCTGTCTTCGGACCATTACTTAAATGTCTTTTTTGGAACCATGTCTTTTCTAATCTCTCATCTCCTTTTCTCATAAATTGTGATTCCTCTTCCTCACTTGATTTTATTTTTTAACTAATCATTTTCTGATTGATTGTTATGGATACACAGTTAGTCAATAATATGTTAAAAAAACTTTGCTTTCATTTCATTCTTATAACTATTGGAATTGATAATTGAAAACCAAATAGTGATTTTATTCATATTACATGATTTTCTCAACTCTAAAGGCACACCAATTTACTTATGTATTTATATTCTTTTAATTTTCAAACGATTTCATATGTGTGTAGTTACAAATTTTACATTGTTGTTACCTGTCTTGTAGCAACAGAGTCTACCTCAACAAATTTATTGTACAAGGTATCATCCACCAAATATTTTTTTATATGATTTGTTTGTTTTTACTATCTTGAGAATGAATTACCGACGAACATTTTTCAAAAAAATATGATATAGCAATATATATATATATATATATATATATATATATATATATATATATATATATATATATATATATATATATATATATATATATATATATAAATTATTGAATACTTACTATTTTTTCATGGTCGTTTTCTTGTAAGCCATGAACATTTGAAAGGTGTTTCTCGATATCATGACAAAGCACCCCACAATACATACAAAGGTGATTTTCCACAGTGACATCCGATTTTAAATGTTCAACGTCTTGAAATAGATAGAGGTAAAAAGATATAAATAGCTTTTTTTTAAATAAAGGTAGTAATATATATATATATATATATATATATATATATATATATATATATATATATATATATATATATATTTATATACATATATAAGTTAAAGCAACAATTCAGAATTTATCTAAGGTTTAGGATGCATAATATTCTTTCCTAATACTAAAGTAGAAGCTTGAACAAAATTATTTTCCAACAACAATAAAACTTGACTCATAACAAACGACAAAGTGTATGCCTCTAAACTCTCAAAATTTGCATAAAAAGTCATTATGACCACTTTAGCAGTATTGTGACGTCAGCTGCTTTAAAATTGACCTGCTATACTTATAACGAAAAAATATAACATTCCTACATTTCGGAGTTGCCTCTCTTATGCGAGTTACCTTCTTTTTGTAAATGTCGACGATAGCTTGCAACAAAATGTTTACATGTATTTCTTTAACTGAAGACAAATGTTGACATCTTTATTTTTCGTTATAGCTAATAAAACAAGGAGACACTTCCTAACTGACAATAAGTATATATGTTTTTTTATTGCTACAGAATATATAAAACACACAAATTTTTCATCAAACCGCAAAAATTTAACTTACCATTCACATGTGCTTCGGAAAATGGAAAACACAGGTGATCGTTTACATTAGAAAAGACAATACCACATGATGCACAAGTGTCTTCGTTGTTCACCTCATTAACCATTTGTGATATAGTTCTATCACTATTAACTTTAACTGCATTGCTTACGTTGGAAAGGGAGTCTGTAAAACGTAAATCATTTACCAAAATAAATTTGTAACATGTTGCGTGTATTTAATAAGCGGGACATGTCACACGTGTCAACGCCGTTGACTTTTAAGCTTCTGAATTAACCCCTTTTGTGACGTCAGCGTCCAAGCCCCTTCAGTGACGTCAAACTCGGCTTACGGTTGCTCTACCGCACCCAACTCATGGAAACCCGCCTGCGTTCGAGCTAATTTTATGACGTGTCTGCGATAAGCGAATCTTTATATAGGCTTGCAAGGCATACCACGCTCTCTTCTGAATCGACCAAGAGATGGAATCGTACAGCTAAATTTTAGTGGGAAGACAGCATGCCTAACTAAATGTGTGAGTCTTACATTTATCCAGTTGCTCATACATTTCTTTGCTTGATAATAATGGTAGACTGCTTGTTAATGTATGTGTACTGAACTTACTTTCGATGATTGTTTTCTTTATTATTAATTTCATACTGTTAAACGGTGGCTTGTGGTAGCGTAATTTCGGTAATTCATTGCTATTATACTGTTTTAAATGCGAGGTAAAGAAGTCATTCGAGATTTTGTTTCACATACGTTAGTTTGTTTCCAATTATTGACACAGATAAATTTTGTAAGTAAACTTAACCTGCTGCCAGCCGCCCTATGTAAATCATTAAGCCCTGAACCGTTACTCATGCACTTGGAATTTTATAGCACCCCGTAAGTAAGGAGCCCCCTTCAACACAATCGTAAGTGAAGGAGCCGCTTGAAGCGAACATCGTAAGTAAAGGGCCCTTCAACAACACCGTAAGTGAGGAGCCCCCTTAACAACATCATTACTAAGAACCCCCTTCAACAACACCGTAAGTAAGGAGCCCCCTTCAACACCATCGTTAGGGAAGGAGCCCCTTGAAGGGAACATCGTAAGTAAAGGGCCCTTTAACAACACCGTAAGTGAGGAGCCCCCTTAACAACATCATTAGTAAGAGCCCCCTTCAACAACACCGTCAGGGAAGAAGTCCCCTGAATGGCACACCATTCATAACAACACCGTGGATAACAACACTGTGAAGGAACCCCCGAATGGCACACCGTAAGTAAAAGGCCCTTCAACAACACCGTACGTGAGGAGCCCCCTTAACAACATCATTAGTAAGAGCCCCCTTCAACAATACCGTCAGTGAAGGAGTCCCCTGAATGGCACACCATTGATAACAACACCGTGAAGGAGCACCCGAATGGCACACTGTAAGTAAAGGGCCCTTCAACAACATCGTAAGTGAGGAGCCCCCTTAACATCATTAGTAAGAGCCCCCTTCAACAACACCATCAGTAAGGAGCTCCCTTCAACACCATCGTTAGTGAAGGAGCCCCTTGAAGCGAAAATCGTAAGTCAGGACCCCCTGAATACAACATCAGTAAGGAGCCCCCTGAATACGAAATCAGTAAGGAGCCTCCTGAATACATCAGTAAGGAGCCCCCTGAATACCATCGCCAGGGAGGAGCCCCCTCAACCTGAAGCTGAAAGTTAAGTACTCTATTTATCTGTGGATTTCTTCTTATTTTGTAAAGTGTGCTCCACAAATCATTTTTACAGTGTTATAAGTAATCGAGTCATATTTTTCGTTCATCCAATTTACTAAATTTAATTCACTGCATTGTATAGTCAATAACTTTTTAAATAAACTGATATTATTCATAATGCCTGATTTTATTTGTACCTCTTAAAATCTACCAATTGCAAGTGCCTAATGTATATATATATATATATATATATATATATATATATATATATATATATATATATATATATATATATATATATCTATACACCATCGCCAGGGAGGAGCCCCCTCAACCTGAAGCTGAAAGTTAAGTACTCTATTTATCTGTGGCTTTCTTCTTCTTTTGTAGAGTGTGCTCCACAATTTATTTTTACAGTGTTATAAGTAATCGAGTCATATTTTTCGTTCATCCAATTTACTAAATTTAATTCACTGCATTGTATAGTCAATAACTTTTTTAATTAACTGATTTTATTCATAATGCCTGATTTTATTTGTACTCTATTTATCTGTGGCTTTCTTCTTCTTTTGTAGAGTGTGCTCCACAATTCATTTTTACAGTGTTATAAGTAATAGTCATATTTTTCGTTCATCCAATTTACTAAATTTAATTCACTGCATTGTATAGTCAATAACTTTTTTAATTAACTGATTTTATTCATAATGCCTGATTTTATTTGTACTCTATTTATCTGTGGCTTTCTTCTTCTTTTGTAAAGTGTGCTCCACAATTCATTTTTACAGTGTTATAAGTAATAGTCATATTTTTCGTTCATCCAATTTACTAAATTTAATTCACTGCATTGTATAGAGTCAATAACTTTTTAAATAAACTGATTTTATTCATAATGCCTGATTTCATTTGTACCTCTTAAAATCTACCAATTGCAAGTGCCTAAACCCAAGCCCTGAGATAATTTGTGTCATATCATATTATATTTATTTTATGTTATTTTAGTGCTCATAAAATTTTTTCGTTGTATTGGGCTTTAGTATATTTTCATTATACTGCCACCCAAACAGTGGGGCATTTATTACAGTTAATTTATATATTTCGTTATACTGTCTCCACAACGCTGGGTTAAGTAATATAATTTGGATATAAATTACACAACAGTTTAACTGGGCAAGTCATTTTTTATGCATCACAAAGCTGTGTCATAAACTCTTAACGTTATAAAAGTAAAATCACATATCCTTACCTCATGAGGACATAGCCAAAACTTTCAGCCACACACATGGCGGATTAGTGTGACAAAGTAGATATATCTGTTATTATCCAAGATATAAAACAGTGGTGTACAAAAATTATAAACAGTCTTAGGCTTCATATTTTCAAACTATTTGAAACTATATAGATTGTTTTATATTTTCAGTGAAAACTAAATATTAATTTTTTCAAATGGAATACACAATAAATTATTATTTCACACATTTTTTCTATACCTCTGATAAAAGCTGTATTATGTTATACAAGGTACATTAAAATTTGTTGCCAATTTTTATCGAAATTGTACTGATTGTACTGTATGTTTTAGAAAGTAAAGGCATGTGTTTTTTTTACAACTTTTGTTGAATATTCTCTATAGCTCCTTAAAATTCCTTGATGCCTTGGTGGTCCAGTAGTAAGAACCTGTGCCTCTGAACCCTAGGGTCCAGTGTTCGATTCCCAGTGGGGTGACCCTTTCACTTTTTCAGTACATAGTGTACAAGTAACATCAACCGATGTTGTGGCATTGTATTTCAGAAAGTTGAATGTTTTCACGGTTAAAGCTCGCTTTAACGAAATTTCCAGGATATTGAGGTGAAACTACTTCCTGGCGTCGGTTATTGGCCATAGTCACGAAAATAGGTCGAAGTTAAAGAAGGAAAAATACAATACAATACAAAATTTTCAAGATACAGGTACTTAAATTAGACGATACATTTATCAAATTTTTTGTAGGTGGAATACTTAAGCCATGGATTTTTTTTTGCTAAATTATTAAAAAGTTTCATTATTTAATTTGTACAAAAACTAATATATAATTGTTGGTTCAATAAATGTTTATAACGTATAAATATTGAAAATATTCCGTAGCTAGGCATGTCCTATACATACATAAAAACTGCTGCACCTATCGAAAAACAAAGAAGTAATAACATTGTCTACTTAGAATTTCACAAATAAGTCAAATGAAATGAAAATGTGAAGATTTTAGAGTAGATAAAATAAGAATAAAATGACTATACTCATAACATCCGAACAACGGTCAATGTAAATAGTTAGTGGCACGTAATTTATATTATTAACAACCGATTTTCTTGCGTTAACTAGTACCAATAATGCCAGATAATGGTTTTTAAGCGTTTTTTTTTTCTTGTTGGCTTTTACGTTCAGAAAATCTTGTTGCAAGTAAAAAATTTTTCAAACGCTCAACAGCTCTTTAATAGTTGGCTGGTATGGTATACTTGCAATATGGTAGGTGGTAGTGGAATTTTCCTTTACGTGATAGCATAGATACCACCCCTTACATCAAGGGGCCGGTGAAGTCCCAACGGACGTTTCCGGTTCTGGTGGATGAGTCGGTTTCCCTTATAAGCAAAAATGATGATGGCTCCTTCTTGTACAAAACATTCCGGAGGTAAAATACCCCTCCATTCGGATCTCCGGGAGAGGGGTGTACAGGGGGCGCCAGCATCGAAATTTACAATATCCTTCTCGAACATATGTGGCCTAAATTCTAACCTGAACTCCGTCGACCATTTCCTCCAGGCTAATAGGCCCCAACTCCTCTTTATCACCGAAACTCAAATCAGTGCCAAAACAGCCACTAATCACCTTAATTTCCCGGGGTATGAGCTCCTTACTGCCTTTAGATTGCATGGAGGCGTGTGTGCGTACGTCCTTAGCAATCTACCCTGCACCAGACTCCCCAATTTAGAAGCTGGAAGAAAAGACATACTATGGATAAAACTCTCTCTCAGGGCTGCAACTAAAGTCATCTGTTGCATTTACCGGACACCTTCTGACAACAACTTTGTCCAGCTCTTTGATTACCTTTCTTAAAAAACCGACCATCTGATTTCTGAATATCCTTTCTCCGAGGTCACTATTCTTGGTGACTGCAATGTCCATAATAAGGAATGGCTAGGATCTTCAAAAACCGATCCACAAGGAAGAGCAGCGGAGGCCTTTGCAGTCAGCAATTATTTAGCCAATATGGTTCAGCAACCTACTTACTTTCCACGCATCCCAACACACAGCTCAAATTCCTTGGGTCTCCTTCTTACTACAAATCCTGACTGCTATAAGATATCAGTCACCGCGCCCCTGGGTCACTCAGACCACGGCATGGTCACTGATTCCTGCGCAATGCAACCCGAGGTCACACAGTCACCACACCCACGTATCGTTTGGCACTACAACTCCGCGAACTGGGACGAAATGCGAGATTATTTTTCCTCATTTCCATGGGCGTCTGTCTGCTTCTCTCATCCTGACCCCTCTGATATCTCACAAAACGTCACCAAAATTATCCAAGCTGACATGGAATTATTTATCCCACGTACACAGAAAACCTCTACAGCCACTCAAAAGCCCTGGTTCTCTAAATCATGTGACAAGGCCAGACTTGAAAAGGTCAATGCTCACAAAAAGCTTCTACACAATCCCAGTCAAGAAAACCGTCAAGCATTTAACGACGCAAGAAACCGCTATGTCGGCATTCTTTCTGAGGCAAAAAACTCGTTTAATAACCACATCAAAAACAAAGTCCTCTTGAGCTCCAGCGGCAGCAAACCCTTCTGGACTCTTGCTAAATCTATTGGGAATAATTTCAGTTCCCACCTCTTGTCTCAGGGGATGAAATTGTTTCCACGGCCCTGGCCAAGGCTGAACTTTTTGCCTCGTTGTTCGCCGGCAATTCTAAATTCATAAAATGACGGATATCATTTTCAAAACTAAAAAGGTACGAAAGATGCTCTCTTCTCTTAATACCAGGAAAGCCTCTGGCCTTGAGGAGATCCCAGCAATTGTTCTCAAAAAATGCGCACCAGAACTTGCTCCTGTCCTGACTCGTCTGTTTCAGACATCTTACAATAGAGGCATATTCCCTAGTAACTGAAAAACTGCTCGAGCACAACCCGTCCCCAAGAAAGGATCGAAAGCGCTTCCTAGCAACTACAGGCATATTTCTCTCCTTTCAGTCATCTCTAAAGTGATGGAAAAGTATATAAACACCGAATCACTAAAATTTCTTGAAAACATAGTCTAATCCACTATAGGCAGTATGGATTCCGTCAGCGCAGATCAACTGCCGACCTCCTTTCCTTTGTCACCCATTCTTGGAACAAGTCTATGGAACTACACGGTGAATCCCAGATTGTCGCTCTAGACATATCCAAAGCATTCGACCAGGTCTGGCACGCAGCGCTGCTTAATAAACTACCCGACTATGGCCTACCACCAAAACTCTGTACGTAGACAGCAAATTTCCTCTCCAACCGGAGCATTTCTGTTGTCGTGGATGGCCATTCCCCTAAACTGTATCCAATTAATGCAGGAGTTCCTCAAGGTTCAGCTTTAGCCCCTACTTTGTTTCTTCTCCACATCAATGACCTCCTCTCTAGCACATCCAACCCAGTTCACAGTTACGCGGACGACAGCACTCTCCACTCAAATATACAATATTCTAAGCCTGTCTCTTTAGCCTAATTAGATGAGGATCGCAGACTCATGGAGGGTTCTATCTCCGTGGATCTCCAAAAAATATTAGACTGGGGAAGTAGAAATCTTGTACAATTCAACCCCACCAAATCACAGTCTTGCTTTCTTTCTCATAAGAGATACACCAGCCCTAGACCCATCACAATAAACAACCAAGTTATTCAAAGTAATGAGTCCTTTTCACTTGTTGGCATCTCTGTGGATCGAAATCTCAATTGGCACCAATATGTCACATCAATTGCAGAAGCGGCTGTTAAGAAATTAGGTTTCCTCTTCCGGGCTCTCAAATACTTTTCACCAGCTAATCTCTATACTTTATATACTTTACAAATAAGACCAAACCTCGAATACTGCTCCCACATCTGGGGTGCTGTTGCCGCTTCTACACTCGCTATCCTGGACTCCATTCAGAAGAGAGCTATACGTCTCATCGGTGACCCTACCCTGACCTAAAGGCTGCCATCCCCTGCCCACCGACGTGCCGTTGGTGACCTCTCTCTCTCTCTCTTTTATAGATATCTGCACGGGCACTGCTCAGAGGAGCTTTCTTCAATAGTTCCTCCACCTGCTGCCCCCAACAGATCTACCAGGGGAACAGAGCGAATGCACCCTTTTACTGGCCAGGTCACCAGACATAGAACATCTTGTTATGCCCGCTCCTTTGTCCCGAGGACTTCCAAGTTGTGGAATTCCTTGCCGGCACGTGTTTTTCCTTCTCCCCCGAACCTCCAAACATTCAAGTCCAGAATTAACAAGTTGCCTCTTTTCTCCTTGTCGACACCCACGGTACGATCGTATTTAGGCTGTAAGCCCTCGTGGTGTGTTGTTGAAATAAATAAAAAATATAAAAAATAACGTCTATTTTCTTGTACATGAAAATTCATTTTGATGAGAAGTTTTCTCTTTTCTTTTTCAACAATGAGTAAAATACTATAATAGCAACTGCTGAATGATAAGCTATAGAAGCGTATTATTTAATCGATATCCATAGAGGACTGTAATTAATATAACTTTCCAAAGAAGAACAAAGAACCTCGGTGGTTCAGGGGTAAGGACGTGTACCTCTGAACCGAAGGGTACTGGGTTCGATCCCAGGGTACTCCTTTCACTTTTTCAGTACAAACTGTAAAATTAACATCAACTGAGGTTCTGGCATTGTATTTGAGCAAGTTGAATCTCTGCACGTTCCGCCCTTCGGAGGGGGCGTAAAGCCGTCGGTCCCGTGTCCATGCGATATTGGGCACGTTAACGATCCCTACCCTCCTTACAGAAAGGCAGGGTTTCGACAAAATTTCCAGGATAGTGAGGTAAAACTGCTCCCTGGCGTCGGTGATTGGCCATAGTCGCGGAAATAGGCCGACGTTAAATAAACAAAACACACACACACTCAAAGAAGAACAATAATATTGTGTGAATATTAGGACTAATCATTTTGATTACCACTTGTAATATTTTCTATATTCATCTCCCGAAATATTGATATGAAATGTCATTGACTATTTGTTTCTTGAAAGTTGCAGTCAGATGTTTTTGATATGGAGTTTATAGACGATGCATTTGATAACAGCCAGGTATGTATTATCACTCATTAACTCATGTTATGATTTATTACTGTTATTAGAGAAGGGTTAATATGAATATATGAATATAAAATGAATGTATTAATATAAAACGAATGTATTTTAGCAATATGTATAGCAGTTGCCATATCTAGTATTAGCACTGCCTATGTCACTCACAAAGTATGAACAAGATTCATTTTGATATTGTTTTGCAAGAGTACTTGGCTTTCTGGCCACTTTTTGTAATTTGAGGAATGTCCCTGTTGGTAATCCCTCAACTCTCCATGCTCCAGGTATCACTTCACCAAACTGTTCAGAGTCGTAAGTTCCAGGGATTGTACCTTTCTAATGAATCACTTTTACGCATGAAGTTGTGAAGAAATACACATGTAAGCACTATTTTTGCTCCTTTGTCTGGTTTTAGCAGCATAGGCTTCCTGAATACTCTAAAACTCTAGACGCAGCAAGTGCGTTATGGAAGTGAATTTTCATAAAAATGTTTTTAATTACAAATATATTGCTCTAATGTGAGCAGGCATCAATTTGGTTACCGGTATAACCTTTATAGTAAGAACAATGTAGCATATTTTATCAAAATAATTATTTGAAAATGTACAAAACTGTTCCGAAAATAAATTTTAAATGTTTCTGAGAAAACTGGTCTCCTAGCAAATGAACCTTAAGTTAATAGCAAATTGAGTTATTGAAATTTGAAGCATTTAATGAAAATTCGCTGCCAAAACGCCCTTTCCGCGTTTATACAAAAAATTTCTGAAAATAAAGTTAAATATTGGTTTCCTAACCAACAAAACTTACGTTAATAGCAAATTGAGTTATTGAAATTTGAAGGATTTAATGAAAATTCGCTACTTACTGCGTCCAGATTTATTTCTTACAAACGTGCATCATATTTCGATAAAAAATGCTAAAGTGCAGTACCGAATTTGTTCTACGAAAATTATCTAAAAATTATAGACCGTTAGACCATAAACTTCACTAAACCTACAGCGAAAGCATCAACTAAACCGACAGCCAAAGCATCAAAGAAAGCGTCTATTTCAAATGAATTTTCTGTAAATATTTAAGTAAAATGAAGGTCAATGACGATTGAATCTGAAACTTAAGGGTTCGCAGAACACTCTTTTTGCAACATTTTCTTTTCACAATCCGTATTTGTTTCACGTTCTTTGCCTAAACATTGCCAATTTTGACGTTTTAATTGCGAGTTTGACGTTTTCAGGAAAACTCCAAAATTTGTTTCTTTAGCTGCCCGTAACTTTTTGTCCTTAAACTTAGAGACCGAAATTTTGGCACATGGTTCACTCTTTATAATACAAATAGGCGTACCAAATGTGGTTGCCCTCACTTTGTTATTTCCGGAGATATAAATTTTTTTAGAAAGAAAACACAAAATTTTCCGCGAAAACCTGGTCCGATTTACCTGGCCAACGAACTTATCCAATCCACTTGCAAAAGGAAGGTACTCACCAAATTTGATTAAGATCGCTCCATTATTTTTTGAGTTATCTGTACGATATATATATATATATATATATATATATATATATATATATATATATATATATATATATATATATATATATATATATATATATATATATATATATATATATGTAAACACGGATCTCCCCATTAGTTAATTTTTTTAAGAAAATTCACTAAAAAAGAAAACTTGAATCACCAAAGACTTATGGGCCACCCTGTAATTGTGGAAATATTTTTTTAAGATGCAGCTCAAGATACCCTATAATTAATGTATACAAATTTTTTTCGTACCGTGCATAATAACGGATATATTGAACTTTAAAGATTTTTTACGAAAATTCGACAAAAATGATATACCATTAACCGATAAACTCTATAGCCAACACTACTGTCAAATCATCAGAGAAAGGGTCTATTTGAAATGAATTTTCTGGGAATATTTTAGTAAAATGAAGGACAATGACGATTGAAACTAAGACTTCAGGCTTTGTAAAACATTCTTCTTTAAACATTTTCCTTCCATAGCTCATATTAGTTTCAGGTTCGTTGCCTAAATATAACCAATTTTGACGTTTAAAATCGCGACTTTGACGTTTTGAGGAGAACCCAAATTTATTTTTCCTTAAATGCCTGTAACTTTTTTGTCCTTTAACCTACAGAGCTAAATTTTGGTACGTAACTTACTTATAATAATATAAACCCGCCCCTTACTTTGTTAATTTTGGAGATATAAATTTTTTCGATTTTTTTTTCGAAAGAAAACACAAAATTTTCCGGGAAAACTTCGGTGTATTTTCCGGGCTAACGAACTTATCCAAGCCACTTGCGAAAGGAAGGCACTTACCAAGTTTTATCAAAATCGGTCCATTATTTTTTAAGTTACAGGTGTGACACAGACACACACACACACACACACATATATATATATATATATATATATATATATATATATATATATATATATATATATATATATATATATATATATATATATATATATATATATATATATATATATATATACATATGAAGTCTGAAACCGACCTCGGATTTGGGTTCCAGGGGTCCTAAATAGCGCTCATTTGAAGAAATTTTTTCAAAATTCAAAAGTCGAGATCTCCTCATTAGTGAATTTTTTTTAAGAAAATTCACTAAAAACAACAGACAGAAGTCCAAACACATTTTCTACAACAATTATAGCTCTACTTAGTCTTCCGTTGTAGTAGTATAGTAGTAGTATGTTTTATTGATTCAAATTTTACAGTATGTTCCACAAATAAGCATAAGCTTGTGCTTGCAGTTAACACAATTTCATTTCATGTTCTAAACTAAACTATCAAAATATTTTTATAAAATGTCACTTTAAAAATTTTGTTCAACGTATGTTTCTTCCTTCTGCATTTCTATCAATAACACTCCTGCAGCTGCCACTAGTATTCCACTACCATTATAAGAGAACTCATTCCAATATAACACCAAATTTCTTAACTAATACTAAAATTCTCACTACTATAATTTTGACATGTATATACGCTCATTTCAACCTTTAGGATAAACACCAGCATATGGTTTCATTAGGTATGGCAGCAATGGAAATGCATCATCAGCAACAAACACACGGTATAAGATTTTTTCTTCCAAGCAAATCTCGAGCTACAGGTAACTTTAACTGTGACATGTAAAGCATTTTTCCGAAGTGGCAGTTTGCAAAGACACCTGCTACATGTTTTCCATCAATACTCCCCACGCAGTTCGGAAAATTTCACTTCTGCTGAAAATTCTCTGCACAATCCATTCTTCAGGTTTGCACGACATCTGAAAGAGAAAATGATTGCCATTAATATTTTTCCTGATATTTTAAACTTCTGTTTTCGTAAAACATTTGATGAAGCAAGGGGGTAGCAAGGGGTTATAATCAAGTCAAAAAAAATTATGCTATATTTTTTAAAATGCACAAAAAGTGTAGGTGTAGTGGATGAAGTGCAAGTTTCTCTCTTTTTCAGATACAAGTGCATGATGTGGAAGGGGACAGTGATACAAATATATATCCAACGTGGCAAGATAAGTCCACATCTTCTACAGCAACATCTACAATGGTATCTGACACGTCTTCCAAACGATTTCTACTAGAGTTAGATCAAATAAGAGTAAGTCAAATGCTATGGTGGAGGAAGCGTATGGAATTATGAAACAGTTTACCAATAAGAAAAGACACGAGTATGACATTTTTGGAGAGATTGTGGCTATATCCCTTCGTAAATTAAGCAAAATGGCTGCAACTTACGCAAAGTTTGAGATGAACAAAATTCTGTGCAATGCCAAACTGGGACATTATGACTTTCCACTTGGCCATTCCTCAGCATTCGTATCTTCCGGAGCGTCATCTAGTACATCAGATTACTCACCACACATTCCACCGACCGAAAACCTCAGCCAAATGCATTCACTCACCTACAGGAGCATCGACAGCCTATCTCATTCAAGTTCACATGTCACTTTTGGTTGTCATATCACTTGTCACCTTTAGTGTGCAATTTTAAGTTAAATATCTAGAGACAACCACCTTTTTACATTCTAGGTCTAAACCCCTGAAGATGGCACGATAATGTGTTGAAACGCGTAAGGTTTTAAGAATAAATCAGTTTGTCTGGTAGTAAAAGCCTTTAATTTCCCTTAATCATTCACACAAGTATCCAACATATTTCCATTAAACATAGAAAGTACAGAGCAGTCTACAAAGACGTTTCTCAATTTAGATTAAAACAGCAAAACGAACAATCAGTTTATCTTCCTAAAAAATGTTTGTTATTGTTGCTATAAATCAAGAAGTTTCTTAATTTGGAGTATGCTAAGTTTGTTTTTCAAGATTTTTTATTTACCTTTGCAATTTTTTTCATCTACTTAATAACTTGTTTAATTTAGGTTAAAATAGATAAACTGTTTGGATAGTAATACTTGTGAAATTAAATAAATAAATAAAATATATTTTTATGAGGCAATAATTTACTTACCCTTATAAACACTTGTAATGTGTCAATCAAAGCATCACATACTTCTGATACGATGTCACTGATGGTTGAAGGTGCTACTTTAAAAAGATAATTTAAACTCCTATACGAGTCTCCAGTAGCTAGAAATCTTAATCTTATTGCTAGTCTCTTTTACCGGAATGGCATCTCTAAAAGATGTGTCTTTTCTTTCAATACGCCTACCAATGGAAGTATTCGGGTACTCAAAATACTGACTTGTCATTCTAAGAAAGTTTTTAAAACTACCGTCAGTTGTAAGTTCTCCAGCTAACAAATCGCGGTCGTCACGTTGAAGATAACTTACAAGGGCACTGCCACTATACTTTCTTCTGGCCTGTAACGACGGACGAATCCAAAATCGTCTCTTTTTAGCATTTTTGTTGTTGTCTTTACTCAACACCACACAGATTGCAGGTGTAAACGCCATGATGACTAAATGTTTTCAAACATAATCTGGTACCCTTTGCGAAATGTTTTGAAACCAAATTTTATGAAACGCTGAAGTTTCAAAACAGTTGTTTTAAAACAAAAGTTTCATAAACATGTTACATAGTGAGAACGAAGGGTAACAATGTTTAAAATAAGTAAAATGAGTGACACTAAAAAACCCTCAATGTACGCTTTTTCACTGATAAATTATCACACTAAAAAACGTTTAATTTACGCTTTTTAATTGGTAAATTACGTGCACTAAAAAACGTTTAATATACGCTTTTTAATTGATAAATTATCGGTATATTTCTACCTAAATTTATACGACTATTAAGTTGGTATGAGCATGTTAAAAATATGTAAAATTTATAACAGAGAATCCGCGTAGTAGAAATCTGTCATAAATTACCTTATATATTTCCCTAAAATATATGTTTATTTTAGCAGTGAAAATACGTTAAAAGCAACGTTGAGAGATACGTATTTTATCGCGACATTTCGACCACGAATAAACGTTTGGTATTTTGCTACTTTTGTTACGTTTAAAATACTTAAGCAAGCCCTACACTATCAAGCGGCTTGATCAAATGCTTGAGCAAATTGATTGTATCAAGCGTGATTGATAGTTTAGAAACCCGTTTGAAGCTTGAAGCAGGGCCCGATCTAGGGGGGGGGGGGGCCGGGCAAATGCCCAGGGCGGCAAAAATGAGGGGCGGCAAAATTGAGGGCGGTTGTATGGAGAAAAATCTTATAAAAAATACACTGCTCAACACTGTAGATAAATGAAGAGCGAAAGTCGAATGTAGTGAATTTTATACGGCAAAAATAGCAAAATTAAAATTCTTACTAAAAAATTTAGAGCAAAAAATATATTTTTTTTAAAACACAATTCACAAAATATTGTAAAACAGCACAGTAAAAAGTTCCATTCTCGACAAAAAAAATGTTTTTAGCCCCTGTAAATTCGTAGAGGGACCAATATGTATTACTGTGCTGAGTATAAATTTCTTAACGCTGTCTTAAATAATACACTAGGAATGAAGGAAACAGGGAACAAGGGAAGGTCAGTAGCACCACAAATATTCAATAATAAGCTAGGCAGACAAGTTTAACCCATTTTTTATTACTTCTTGGAATTACTTTTGCTTTCTTTATATTCGGACATGCCTATGAAGGCAAGTGTTAATAAGATGAATGATGAATGGAATGAGAAGATAGTATGTCATAATAAGTTTACAGTACAATTCAATATTCAATATTACATAAACTCAAATAGCGCCAATAGTGCACCATAAAGAATAAAGAAGTGTTAAAGTGTTTTTCTATTTTTTTATATTTCATAAGGTTCATATAATAGTTATATGCCAAGTGTGTAAGTTGTGTTCTGAAGTAGAATAGTGGTTGCTGGTGAGTTGGTGATAAATAAATCGTACATATATTAAAGTGCCTGTGTGAATTGTGAATTTACTAAGTAAGTATCTACCTACCTATTTATTAATTAATTATTGGTTCTTAGTTTGATCTAGAAACAAAAAGTCTGGACGCAGCAAGTGCGTTATGGTAGTGAATTTTCATAGAAATGGTCTAGCACCAAATATTTTTTTTTACTTTTTTCTTTTAACATAGAAATATAAATTTCGGTATATAGTTTCCTTTTAATACCGTAAATTTACGTACCAAATTTGGTTACCATAGCGTTTCTATTTTTTGAGATAATTTTTTTTTACGAAAGAAAACCCAAAATTTTCCCGGAAAACCTGGTTAGATTTTCCTGGCTAACGAACTCATCCAAGCCATTTGTAAAAGCAAGGTACATGCAAAATTTTATCAAAATCGGTCTATTAATTTTTTAGTTATCGGTGTGATACATACATACATATACATATACATATATATATATATATATATATATATATATATATATATATATATATATATATATATATATATATATATATATATATAAACATATAAAAATTGAAACTGACCCCGGATATGTGTTCTAGGCGTCCTAGAGCGCGCTCAATTGAAGAAATTTTTTCAAAACTCAGGATCTCCTCATTAGTGAATTTTTTCTAAGAAAATTCACTAAAATTTTATTTCAATGGAACTTTTCTATCATTTTGTTTCAAAGTCAAATAAAAGGGGTTTACCCTATGACGGCAGTATTATTAATAATTTTTATCTGGTTGTTTGATATAAAAAAATCCATAAAAGCCTGGACGCAGCAAGTGCGTTATGGTAGTGAATTTTCATAGAAATGATCTCTCACCAAATATTTTATTATAACTTTTTTTGTTGTAACATAGAAATTTAAATTGTGGTGTACAGTTTATTACTTTTTACATCATAAACCTACTTACCAAATTTGGTTATCGTAGCTTTTTTATCTTTTGAGAAAATTTTTTTCTTCGAATGGAAACTCAAAATTTTCCCGAAAAACCTCGTCCGATTTTCCTGACTAACGAACCTATCCAAGTCATTTAGAAAAGTAAGGCACATGCCAAATTTTATTAAAATCGGTCCATTATTTTTTGAGTTATCAGTGTGATACATATATATATATATATATATATATATATATATATATATATATATATATATATATATATATATATATATATATATATATATATATATATATATATATAAACATATAAAAATTGAAACTGACCCTGGATATGGGTTCTAGGGGTCCTAGTTCGCGTTCATTTGCAACAATTTTTTCAAGATTCAAAAGTCGGGATATCCCCAATGAGGTACACATCACATCTATTTAAAAATTTCGGAGTTGCAGGTGTAGGTGTGAAGTTTTCACGTTGCAGGATGAAATTTGTAATAAAAAAATGACGTGTTTTGGGATTCCTTATAAATATGCACAATAATTGAGATACTGAATTTATTCCATTTGGCTTTTCCACACTGTGTGTGTGTCTGTAATATTTTGTGTAAATGCATTTTGTCAGGCATTTTGAGTTTATATATTAGCTATCTTTCTCTGTGGTAATTAACATCTCATCATAAGCGAATCTTTTCTCCTAAAATTCGCTACTAATGCTATTTTCTGTTACATTTTACAATTAAGATTTAATGTGTTCAGATAACATGACCTGCCTTTAAAAAAAATTGGTTACTGGTATAACCTATATAGTAGAACCAATGTACCATATTTTATTAAAATAACCTATTGTTTGAATATTTATAAAAAAAAATCTAAAATAAACTTTAAATGTTTCCTAGCCAACAAACCTTAGGCAAGTAGCAAATTAAGCTATTGAAATTTGACGCATTTAATGAAAATTCGCTACCAAAGCGCACTTACTGCGTCTTTTCTTACAAACATGCGTCATATTTCGATAGAAAATGCAATAATATAAGGGTGTGCGAAAAAAAATTTAGGTGTCACCAACGACTTATCGATCCCCTGTGATTACCAAAATAATTTGAGAAGATGCTGCTCAAGACACCCTATAATTAACGTCTACAATTTTTCTCGTATCTTGTATACAGATAAACAAATAAAAACTGAAACTAAACCCGGATATTGATTCTACGAGGGCCTAGTTTGCACTCATTTGCAGAAATCTTTTTAAAATTCAATAACTACCGTAAACGCACTTGCTGTATCCAGACTTTTATTGTAAACATGATTTGGATGTAACAAATACGATACCTGCAGCAGGGATCATTGACTAATAGCTATTTACAAAGACGAAATCTGCTCGTTATGATAATTAAAGAAACTATTGACTTTTAATAATAATTACAATAGACTAAAACGATGTGTAAGGGAAATATTTTATTATAACTTTTTTTTCTTGTAACATCGAAATCTTAATTTTGGTGTATAGCTTACTTTTTATATCGTAAATCTACCTACCAAGTTTGGTTATCATAGCTTTTTTATTTTTTGAGATAAAATTTTTTTTATAATGAAAACTCAAAATTTTCCCGGAAAACCTCGTCCGATTTTCCTGGCTAACGAACTTATCCAAGCCATTTACAAAAGGAAGCTACGTGCCAAATTTTATGAAAATTCGGCCTATTATTTTTTGAGTTATCGGTGTGATACATACATACATACACATATATATATATATATATATATATATATATATATATATATATATATATATATATATATATATATATATATATATATATATATATATAAATTGAAACTGACCCCGGATATGGGTTCTAGGGGTCCTAGTTCGCGCTCATTTTCAAAAAATTTTTCAAAATTCAAAAGTCGGGATCTCCTCATTAGTGAATTTTTTCTACGAAAATTCACTAATACGAAACAGGGTAATCTTGTTGATTACTACCTATAGATGTAGACCACGTTAATTTCAGCTGCGAAACGTTACCGGGTTGCCGCAGGGGAGCGCAACTTTAGGTCTCAAACAAGTTACCCGAAATAATAGAGAATATAAAAGTAAGGTACCTACTCATTTTTTTGAATAATAAATAATGTTGTGGTTCAAATGATGATCAGGAAGACAGCTATCAGTTATTACAATACAACCTAAGCAAAAATCCTGTTTGATTTATATAGCCGATTATTCATAACTCAATTCAATTTTATTAAAGCTGAAGTAGATGAGTAGGTGCCTAACCAATGTGGTATTTATAGGCTTATATTACATCTATTTGAATTTAATATATAGTTTTAATTTTATAGTACAAAATGGCTGGCGGTAGATCACGCTTGTCGGGATACCAATATAAAAAACGAAGGCTCGAAAAAGATGCAGAGCGACAAAAGCAAGCAGGGTCATTAGAATCCTTCTTGAAGAAAGGTGAGCTTAACAAACCATCGTCACCCATACACCTATTACGCAGCTGCGGCCCCGAGTAATCCACATGACGAAGGTACACCAAAAATTATCTGCTGTGAACCTGCTGCTTCTGGGTCAAGCGCTATTACAGGTGAAGGTGCTATTGCAACTACAAGTGTTTCAATAGGTCCAACGTTCTCTTTGGATTACGATCCAGCAATGTGGCCCGATAGAATGACAGATGCAGAAAGAATATATTTAGTAAATAGAGGTTGTTCTAACCCATTTTATGAATATGAATTTCCACGAGATAACAATGGTCGAAGGTTTACTTCGAGATATTATAAGAGAAAGCTTAATAACGGTGAAGAAATTTTGAGAGATTGGCTTGTGTATTCTGTGGCACGAAATTCACTGTATTGTTTTTGCTGCAAAATATTTAATACAACTACAACTTCCGGTCTATCTGAAGGTGGCTACAAAAATTGGAAGCATGTAGGTGATACGCTTAAATGTCATGAGACATCAAAAAATCACCTAGAAGCTGTGAAATCTTGGTTCGAACTTTCACGTAGGCTCAAATCGTCGCATACGATAGATGCCGAATCACAGAGAATAATTAGATCAGAAATAGAACACTGGAATGGAGTTTTGTTGCGTATTGCCTCAATCATTAAAATGTTGGCAAAAGGTGGCTTGGCTTTTCAAGGTACTACTGATAATCTGTATCAATCTAACAATGGTAACTTCTTAAAACTAGTAGAGCTGTTAGCCGAATTTGATCCTGTTATGCAGGACCATGTACGCAGAGTTTTGCAGAAAGAGGAAAAACAAGCAATCTACTTAAGTAAAACCATTCAGAATGAGTTCATTAATACAATGGAAGACAGTATAAAAAGCCATATTTTGAAAGCTATTATAAAATCGAAATACTATTCTATAATTTTAGATTGTACCCCGGACGCTAGTAAAACAGAGCAGATGACCCTGATAATTAGGTATATTTCTATTAATGAAACCGAATGCCACCCAAGAACATCAGAAATTGTGATAAACGAAAGTTTTTTAGGATTTATACCAATCGAAAAAGCTACAGGTTTCGAACTAACAGAAGTTATCTTACAACAATTATCAGCACTTGGATTGCCTTTAGAAAACATAAGAGGGCAAGGGTACGATAATGGATCCAATATGAAAGGTATTCGAAGTGGGGTCCAAGCCAGGATAAAAAACATCAATCCACGGGCATTTTATGTCCCTTGCAGTAGCCATTCTTTGAACTTAGTAGTAAACGATATGGCAAAGTCTTCACTGGAAGCTACAAACTTTTTTAATATTGTGCAAAAGATATACGTTTTCTTTGCCTCTTCAACGTTGAGATGGTCAATGCTTTTGATGAATGTAAAAGGTATTACTCTGAAACCACTTAGTGACACGAGATGGGAAAGTCGAATCGAGGCAATAAAACCACTAAGACATCAAATAGGGCAAGTTTACGATGCACTGTTCAGTGTTTACCAAAACACAGATATGGATACCTCTACACGAGACGAAGCTTCAGGTTTGTTAAATCAAATTAAACAGTTTAAATTTTTGTGCTCTGTAATAATTTGGTATGAAACTTTGAATCGGATAAATCCTGTGAGTAAGTTAATGCAAAGTAAAGATTTTGAGTTAGTTTCCGTCATTAAATTACTAAAAAAACACCAAAGTTTTCTTTGAAAACTCACGTTCAGATGAGTATTTTATTCAAGTTATTGAAGACGCCAAAACCTTGGCTACTGAATTGGACAGTGAGGTGTTAGATTTTGAAAATGTGCCTAAACATCGTGTTCGATCTAAAAAGAAGCAATTTGGTTACGAGTGTAAAGATGAACCAATCACTGATCCTCGTCAAAAATATAAAATCGAAGTATTTTTTCACATTATAGATACAGCTATAAACTCCTTGGGGTTAAGGTTTTCCCAGATTTCTGAGCATAGTAAACATCTTGCTTTTTTATATAACATATATGCCTTAAGAGAACTACCAAAAGATGAATTGTTAGAACAATGTAAGAACCTCGAAACTATTTTAACCCACGAGGCCTCATCTGACATAAATGGATTAGAACTTTCAGAGGAGTTATCAGTTCTTTCTATGATTTTAGATACTAATTTGTCTCCCCAAGATGTTTTAAAATTTATAACAGATTTAAGATTTGGTCCAAATATCAGTATCGCTCTCAGAATTCTTTTGACTTTACCAGTAACAGTTGCAAGTGGTAAAAGAAGTTTTTCTAAATTAAAAATAATAAAAAATTATCTGCGGTCCACCATGACACAAAAAAGATTATCTGGATTGGCTATGATTTCAATAGAACATAAGATTTGTGACAGTATAAACTTATCACAAATTATTAAAGATTTTGCAGAACAAAAAGTGCGAAGAAAATTATTTTAGTTACTTGACAGAGTTTAATATTCTCCGAAACAAAGTGCTTTAATTTAATTTGTTTATCTTTTAAGAATGACGAATTCGTTTTGTGGCTCTACATAACTGAGTTTTTTACTTGTATTAAATTTAAAAAAATCTTTTTTTTTTTGTTTTTTTCCATTCATCCAAACTGCATAGTCGATGTAACAAAAGTTACATAAACATAAACCGACTTCATATAACATTTGGTCCACATCTTTGAACTTCTAAACCGATTTTGATGAAAAATATTCACTGTTATCTAAGTTAAAAGATACATAAATCGATAAAAAATAATTGTTTTAGTCCAGTCCGGACTTTCTTAAAAAACAGCTACATACATACATATACTCATGAAATTTAGTATACTCTTCAAAAACATATGTGAATATTATTCAATTCCAACAACATTGGATACATACGGGTCAAAATAATAACCTCTTTTTTAAGTCGCAATTTGCACCTCTGGAATAAAATGTTTATGACTTATAAAGTATCATTGTAAACGGCGGCAAATATTATTTTTGCCCGGGGCGGCGAAAAAGCTAGATCGGGCCCTGGCTTGAAGTAAGCATTGACGGTGATTGATAAAAAGTTTGAATGACTCAAGCGGATGGTCAAGCCGCTTGATAGTCTAGGGCAATTTCCATCAAGCATTGCGTCAGTCAAGCGGTGGAAGGCATGGCGTCCACTTCGGAAAGCGAGGTTCACGAAAACTCGGAGCGGGAATTCATCAGTTTGTTGATTGAATTATATCGCGATTGTCCGGAATTGTGGAAAGTGAAGAGCAAGGATTATTTTAATAGAAATAAAAAAAGTGCGGCGCTAGAAAAATCGTGGGGGCATTGAAAAAGATAAAACCCGATTTCAGTGTGAAACAATTGAAACAAAAAATTAATGTTCTCAGAACAAACTTTAGCAGGGAGTTCAGGGCCATCGAGGGTAAAAAAGTGTCAGGGACGTCTACAGACGACATCTCTGAACCTTCGCTTTGGTATTACAATAACATGCACTTCATAAAAGACCAGTTGGAAATCGCACAAACCGAAACTTCTGAGGTAAGAATTTTATTTCATTTTTTTTTTTTACAGTATTTATAATTATTGTATATCACGAGTAATGTTACACAAGGCAATTGTTTTGCCATGGAACTGACCCAGACGTGTTGAAAAATTTGCAGAAGTCATCCCTTATTCTTTTTGCCACTACTGTAGAATTGCCTTTGTTTCTTTGAAGTTGTGCCATCTCTCGAATGTCTTGCCTCCATGGCCCAGGTTCCACAGCACCAGTCACAATATCGTCTCTGTCAATATCCTGAGGTTGCAAATACTTGGCTCTGTTCTTTGAGCACAAGTAGTTGTGCAAATGGCAACATGCCATTACAATTTTCACAGCTTTCGGTGGTTCAAATTTAATGGCATTTTGAAATATTTTGAATCTCTTCGTTAATATACCAAATGCATTTTCAACAACTCTTCTGGCTCGGGAGAGTCTATAGTTGAAAATCCTTTTCTCGTTCGTCAAAACAGCTCTGTTGTAGGGCTTCATGAATTGAGGGAGAAGTTGGAATGCTTCATCTCCAATGAAGACGTACGGAAATTTTTCATTAGGAGTGTCTGATAACTCACGAGGATCAGGCATGTCAAGCTGGTTCTGAGACAACTTGCGCCAAAATAATGTGTTCTTCAACACACCACCATCTGACACTCGGCCATTTGCTCCCACATCAACCATCAGCAACTTATAATTTGCATCAACAATTTCCATAAGCACAATGCTGAAAGAACCTTTGTAATTATAATAGTAGGACCCAGAATGGCGAGGTTTTTGGATTGATACGTGTTTACCATCAACGCTCCCCACGCAGTTGGGGAAATTCTACTGTTCTTCGAATTTCTGGGCAACCCGTTTCCATCCATCCTGCGATTTTGGAACCTAGAAGATAAACAAAAAACGAAACTTGCATTATAACCCTTACTGAATGAAGAATTAACACCTGAAGAATTAACACTTACTGTAAATAGGAATTTAATTAATAAATTGCTGTTGTGCCTAAATTACACCATTATTTTTTGTTACAGCAACCGACTCCGGATGAAGACTCGCAATCACAACTCAGTTTCGAAAGTGTAGGGTCTCTTTCTGACGTAGTTACGCCCCCAACTCCCAAACCAGCCATCCCTGTAAAGACGGGTAAAAAAAGGAAAGGTGGGCCTGATAGCACTGATCAATTAGTGGGACTAGCGACTGAATATTTTAAGCGACCTGAGACTGAAGAAGATATTTTGGCTAAGGGATGGGCTATGAAATTAAAAAAGTTAACTCCAGACCAACGACGCTTCTCCGAAAAAATCATAAATGACACGCTTTTTGAAGCAGAAATGGGCAACTTGACAAGGGAAGGAGTGTGTTTTCAAACCCACCCTCCTCGTTGGTCACCCTCGCCACCTTCATCGTCATCTTCTGCAATGAATAGTTGGGAAAGGTACTCCAAGCCAGGGCAGACGCTGTACATTTCGCATCCAAGTGAAAGCCCTTCATACCCAGAGCAACACCACCAAACGCCTGATGAAGATAATGCTGCTACGTTCTTATCCTCATTTACCTCAATGTGAACTTGTGCCTTAATCTTTTCAGTTCAGCAATAATGTACATTACCTGTGCGATATCTGTATTATTTGTAAATTTTTTCCTTTCTTAAAATATAAAGAGATTTACTTGGGCAATAATTTCTTACCTGGATGTTTTCCTTCAATGCCTTGATAATTGCAGAGCAAGTTTCCATTATGATGAGTTCCAGAGTCTTCGGAGCAATGGCACACATGAATTTCAGGTCTTCTAAATCCATGCCAGATGCTAGGTACCTCAACGTGACAGACAATCTCTGACTTGCAGGAATCGCCTCACGCATTTTCGTGTCCTTCTTCTCGATGTCCTGGCGGACTAAATCGAGTAGATTATCGAAACTTTCTTGGTCCATGCGTAGAAAGTTCCTATAATCCTCTGGTTCCGAACTACTCAGAAAGTTAAGGAGATGTTGATGAGTGAAGCGGTTCCTCATTTTATACCAGTCCTTAGACCACCGTCTTTTTTTCTTTTTGTGGTTTCTCCTCTTCACAGCAACCAATGTTGAAGCCAGTAAGCCCACATCTACATTTGACACCATTATACGCTCCACACTCCTCCACTTCTCAGCTTCGACTGAGAGTTGTGATCAAAAGATTGAAGTGTTGATTGAAGTACGCTTGAAGCGCCCATCAATCGGAGCCTCAAGCATTTGATCAAGCCGCTTGATAGTGTAGGGCCTGCTTTACTTGTGTTTATTGGGTTATAGCTGAGCATAATATAGCTAAAATTATGTTGACCACTTAGTTGCGTTAATTAAAAATATAAACTTGCCTTGAAGATCTTAAAAAAGTAACATGTGGTAGAACAAAATGTTCTTCTGTTATAAATGCCAATATTGTTCCGATAAGTTTCGAAAACCTAATTGAGTAATTAAAAATCAGTAAATTCTTTAATCATTGATGAATCTACAGATCGTAGCCCTGTAAAATTTTAACATTTCAGATGACTTTTTGGTACTATTACCAGTAAGTGAAGCAAGTGCTCAAATTTTATATAAAATTATATAGACTTTTTTAATAAACATCACATTTTTTACGAAAATAACCTTGTTGGTTTAGCAGCTGATGGGCCGGTGAAAATTATTAATAACAAAATGCAATGTACAGTCAGTGTTTTAGAAGTATTCAGTAAAAGAACTATTAGTCGATGACTTTATAGCTATAGATGCGACGTAATATGTTAATGACTTTGCGATAGACCATTTTTTTATGCCATGGACAGAGAAAAAACATTTAAAATTTCGTCCGTCGAGAAATGTTCTATTATTTTCAATAATAAATCATGCAGTGATGAATTTTGAAATAACTTTAAATTAGACAAAAAACCGTTCGTGTTTACAATGGTTTCATTTAATGCTTGCGATAGCAAATACTCAAAACAAAACTTTCATATTCATCGACCTTTTTTTTTTAGGTCACGAGGAGAACGTGAAAACTGATTATTTTGAAAAGTTTTTGAACCTTTTGAGGTTGAGAAAAAATTCACACTGCCAAATGAGTATTGCAAAACCTTGCCATATTAAGCAAACCGATGGCTATAATTGTTTATCTACTATTTTTTCCAAAGAATTGAACAACAACCGAATTTAACATATGCGATTAACAAATATGGGGAGATGGCAAAAGAAATATTACTTGTGAACACCGATGATATGCAGGACAGATGTTTGTATTGTGCACAGAAAGTAGAATAAACACATTTTAGGTGTAGATCCTGTACCTGCTTAATACATCATCAATGTTTGTTTACGAGCAAGGAAATCAAACTGGACTGACTCAAAGAGAAAAAACTTTCAACAACATGTGCGAAATTTGTAGAAGCATCTGAAACACGTGCATCAAAATTTATACAAAATTTTAAAATAGTCTTAATTATAAATACACTTTACCCAGTATTACAAAATTATATCCTGTGCCAACTTCATAAACTGTAGAAAATGGGGTGCATGTCCACATTCCAATGTAAAACTATTTTTTAAATGACGCGACTTAGAGTTGTACTTCAATTGAACTTCATAAAGTTAAATTTATTTACTTGAAGTTACAGTACAACGATATATATATTAAAATTTAAATAATATAAAAATTACAATAAAATACATATGAGTAATCTAATACCATTAAGGCTGGATGGCAAAGACTAACTGTTGAATATTAATGTTCGACATATATTTATAGACTATTAATTGCTGATCAATTTCCCCTCGGTAATGTCGCTGCACTTCAACCGGACGCTGAGTCGACGGAAAAGCCGGTGTAGCGCAACGTACCCATATGTGCTGACAGTAGTCTTGGTGTGTGTAGTATACCGGGTGGTGCAACCATAACTCCTCCGGGGCCAGATAGAAAATTTAGGGAAGCTAAATTTTCAAAGTGATATTCTCCAGGGGGATTTCTTCCATGGGGCATCTTTGTTGTTGTTGGTTGGTGTTGGATCTTGGTTCTTTGGTTGGTTTTCTTAGTCTCCATAAAGCATAGACTGCTATCAGGGCAACAATCACGTACAACAGGATGGTCCAGATGCTAGTAGACAGGCTTACTTTCGGATGTTGAACTGCATTCAATAATGACCGTTGGTGTTGTAGTTGATGCTTTGTTTTTTGTAATTCATCCAGATCTATTGATTCTAATTTGATTGGGGCTGTATTTACTACCTCTTGTAGCTGAAAGTTGGTAAGCTTCAACTTGGGTAGTTGGATGTGGTAGGTAGATACTATCTCATTGTGAGATGGGGAGAACATTTGTTTATTTACTGTCATTTGACATCCTTCGGGGATTTGAACCAAGTAGCTTCCTTCTAGATTTGTGGTTTCTTGTCGGCTACGGCATCGTTGGTGTGCTGTACTTTCACGGGGGAATACCATTATCCATTTGTTTGCACTTATCTTCTGGCTCTTCATCTGCTGTATGTTGACTGGGTGGTGTTCGCAAGTTTCGTATCTGGTGGTGAACTTGACCAATTGGACTTCACAAGGGCTGCTATTACTGATCTGATTCATCGTTTGACCTCTGCATAAGTAGTCTCCAGGGCTGACTTCTTGGCATAGTGTGTTTTGTAAGTTATAGCTTTCATCGTTAAGGGCTAGGTATTTGGATTGAGGGATGATGACGGTATAATTTTGACTAGGACCTTGTTTCACAGGAAATGCATAAAGGTGGTAATAGTTATAATGTTTAGATTCTACTAATGGAATTTCAATAGCAAACACTAAAGTATAATTTTTGTAGTAACACTTAATTATTGACACCTCCTCGTATAAAGCTACATTATTTGCATCAAGCTTATAGGGGAGATTGGTTACAAAACTCTCAATTCTTTTAAGTTCTATTAGTAAGTCTTCAGGTTCTAATATGGATGGATGCATTGTTTCTAATCTTGCAAAAGTTATTGCGTTAACTAATGTGCTTAAAATGCTTTTAATATTAATGATTTCTGTAATCAATTGTATATACACCATCTGCAGACGCATTATGTGTTCGTTATTAATTTTTTTCCTGTTCGAAACCTAAAGTGATCAACTGCAAACGTTCCTCAATTTTGTTTTGGTTTAAAATGACCGAGGATATGGTTTTATCAAATTTTTCTATGGCCTGTTCTGTTAACATGATTTGATTATCAACTATTGTTTTAATTTTGTCTTGATTTGATGTTAATTGAGAAATTGCCGTATCATAACGTTCTGCATCGTCTGCGTCCATGTTGCCTGTTAAGGTCTTTATGATTGTACCTACAGCATTAACTAGTCCTCTTTTATTACGATTATTATTAGAGGGTATAATTTGGTTAAATATTTTTTGTGTCTCCACAATTTGATGGGAAAGGATATTTTGGTAATTTTGTATCTCGTTTTGATAAAGATTAGAATGTGTGGAATTGTGAATAATGTCATGGATATCTTGGGACTGTTTATCTATGGAATGAAACCCATTGAGAAGTGGTGTTAAAGGGATTACTCGAATAATGGTCCATTTGTCAATGGAATTTTGCATTTTGCCCATGTTAATTGATAATAGTCCGGGGTTGTCATTGATCTTGTCTAATGTTATTCTTTGTCCTTGGGTTTGGATAAGGAAGATGGACCTGAAACATTAGGTCGTTTTAGATTTCGTAAATGACGTTTAGACAATTTTTTGTTTTTTCTTAAAGTCATTATATTTTTGTCAGATATGCTTACAACCTCGTAGGGGCCGTCAAATTTAGGGTTATTCTTGTTTCGTTTGTCTACTTTTGTATATACATGTGTTTGATCTCTAAATAGGTCGGTATCATTGGTTCTATTATTAGCGTTAGAAATGGAGCGAAGCTTATTTTTCTCTATTAATTCTTTCACCTTTTCATATAATATTTTTAATTTATTTTTGTGCGATATTAGATAATCTTGTAATAGCTTTTCATGATGATTTATATCGAAAATATCCCTATTAGAGGTGTGTCCAAAGGTTATTTCTAAGGGGGTGTGATTTGTAGATGTATGTATAGTTGAGTTGTATGCCAGAAGGGCGTAGTTCATTAAATATTTTATGGGGTCTTTAGTGTACGTTTGTCGTAATATTCGAACGTGTTCAATTAGTGTTGAGTGTAGTCTTTCAATGGGACCGTTAGAATTTGGATTTTTAGGTGTAGTAAAATGAATTTTAATTTTGTGAAGCTCTAAAAGATTTTGGATGATTTCCGTTCGAAATTCGGTTCCACTGTCCATAATGATGTGTTCGGGTGTGCCATAGTACGTAAAATACTGTATGAATGCATTAGCAGTTTCTACCGGATTCTTACTACTTATAGGTATTGCTGTCCCTAATTTTGAGAAAGTATCAATGATTGTTAAGAATACTTGATTTTCTATTATAAAGGTGTCAGCATGTATAACCTGAAAGGGTTTACTAGGGGTGTCTGTTAGCATTAAGGGTATATTGGGTGGATTTCTATCGTACTTGGCTCGCTTGCAAATTTCACATTCATTAATATAAGCCGTTATTTTTTCACGCATTTTTTGAAAGTAATACTTGTTGGATATTTGTTTTATAGTTTCTATTATACCTCTATGGTTAGTTTTTCCCTCGTGATAATTTATAATTACCTCGTTAATCTCTTCATCGTCGGCTAAGGGCAGACGATGCTTGGGGCAACTGATAATAATGGGTGCATTGCTGTTAAATATTTCCACATACACTGAACAGAAATCTTGGTATAATTTTTCTGTTTCGAAATTAAAGTAATACCTTTTGCCTATTGTAGTATATTCCTTTAGAAAATTTATGATTGCTTGTCGATTATCATTTCTCGGGATTTGCACCAAATATTTATTTTGATTGTTAACCTTTAGTTGTTTTACTGGTCTTTGATTATTATGTACGGGAGATATATAATATTGGTTTAGTTGTTTTTCTATAGGAACATCTGATATCTGAATACCTATTTTTGGTTCTACATTTACTTGTGAATGATCACTGTCTCGTAAGTCGTTATTTTGTTCAAGTGTTGTTTTGTATGTTCGGCTTATAGGTGGAATAGTGTTGCTTGAGGTGCTAGGAATTTCTACTGGAATAAAAGAGAGTTCTGGAGGGCTCATTGGCGGAATATATTCGGGTTCAGTTGGTTGCACAACGTCATCAAAATTTGGGGTGTTGAGCTGCCTTTGTAAATATTGGAGAGGTCTTTCGTCCTCATCAAAATTATTAGCGATTGATGAAATTTCTGCATCCTCTAAAGCATGAACTTGGATGCGGGACAAGGAATCTGCGTTGCAGTTTAGAGACCCTTTTTTATAAATTATTTCATAGTCATATTCCTCGAGTTTTAAACGCCAACGTGTTAATTTTGAATTGGGTTCCTTTAGTTGCATAAGCCATACTAAAGGCCTGTGGTCAGTATATATATAGAACTTACGACCATAAAGATAGGGGCGGAAGTATTTGGTGGCCCAAACAATAGAAAGAAGTTCCCGTTCAATGGTGGAGTATCTCTGCTCTGTTTCATTGAGGGTACGAGAAGCATAACTAATAGGTTTATCATTACCTACTGACCCTTGAGAAAGGACAGCTCCAAGGGCTACATTGGAAGCATCCGTAGTGAGTATAAAGGGTTTTGTGAAATCAGGGTATTGTAATACGGGGTCATTCATTAATATATTTTTGCATGTTTCGAAAGCTTCTATAAAACTACTATCATGAACTATAGTTGCATTTTTTTTAAGCATCGAGTCAATGGTTTTGTTAATTTACCGAAGTCTTTAATAAATTTTCGGTAGTACCCTACAAGACCTAGAAATCCTTTGATCTCTTTTCTTGTTTTAGGTATGGGGAATTCTCTTACAGCCTTTACTTTATCAGGATTTGGTTTTACGCCTTCGGACGTGATAATGTGCCCGAGGTAGGCTACTTCCTTTTTTAAAAATTCACTCTTGTCAAGCTGTATTTTTAAATTAGCCTTTCTTAACCTTTCGAATACATTTGTCAACCTTTCTATGTGTTCTTGCAAAGAAGTACTGAAAATTATGATGTCATCAAGGTAGGTAAAACATTTTTCATTTTGAATACCCCTAAGGATATTATCCATAGCCCTTTGAAAGGTACTAGGCGCTCCCTTCAACCCGAATGGCATACGCCTGTACATATAGTGCCCCCCTTCAGAGCTGAAGGCAGTTTTTTCCATATCTTCAGGATTCATTTCAATTTGATGATATCCTGAGGCTAAGTCTAAAGTGGTATAATACTGGCTACGACCTAATTTATCCAATATTTCCGAAATATTGGGTAAGGGATACTTATCACCAATAGTTTGTTCATTAAGACGTCTATAGTCTATGACCATACGAAATTTTTGTTTGCCACTGGCATCTGATTTTTTGTTAACAATCAGGACAGGGCTATTCCACGGGCTGGAAGATGGCTGAATAATTTTTTGTCTTAACAAGTCGTCAATTTGTCTTTTGACTTCTTGCTTTTGAGCTTCAGGTAATCGATATGGCTTAACAAATACTGGGTTAGGATTAGATAACCTAATACTATGTTTAACTTGATTAGAAAATGATAATGGGACACCTTCGCAATAAAATATGTCTCTGTACTCGTAACATAAGTTTTCTATCATGTCTCGTTCTTCGTCATTAGTGTGATCAAGTCTTAATCTGTTTAAATTTTGAATTTGTAATTTGTCAATTTCATTAGCAGTACCATCTATGTTTTCTAAGTCGATATCTTTGTTATGATGAATGGAATTTAATTCGTTAGTTGAAACAGGTTCTGCATAAATAGCTTTATGTATAATCAGCTGTACGGGATTTTCATTACTATTCACTATAGAGGTTATAGCCTGGCCATTTGAAACTGTCACGATAGATGCAGGAATAATTACACCTGACTCGAGTTTTATATTATTTATTATGCCTATGTTGGAACTACAGTCTATAGGAAGTTTGACTATTGTTTCACATCTCGCAGGCAGTATTATGTTATTTAATTCTTGTGGTTTCGAGTTACATTCGCGATGTATGTCGTCGTCACATGGTAAATACAAGGGAATGCATGTATGCTTCGTTACCAATTTCCTATTATAAAAATCTATTTTAGCTCCCAGTTGTTTGAGAAGGTCAGTACCAATTAACCCATGATATTGATTATTAATGTTAAATACATAGAATTTAAATTTAGCTCTGCCTGTTTTAAATATACTTGGTAGAGGAATTTTTAGAATTTCATTATGAAAACTGGTTTGGTGAACAGATTTAATTTGAAATTTTTCATGCTCTATAAATTTGGAATAAAAATTATGGGCAATATTTTCACATAACAGCGATTTCATCGAACCGGTGTCAAGCATAAGTCGCATTTGAAATGAGGGGTTGATTTCGACCAGTATATAAGGCAATTTAGGGTGGTTTACAGAATTTATCTGTACTATATTTTTTTGTTTAGTTCGATAACCTGAATAAAATTTTGTTCGATGTTATCTGTTTGTTCAAAAGCTGCTTCAGGTCTAGTTTCTTCTTCGTACGTTTCATGATTCGTTTCGTCAAAGTAACGAGCGTCATCTTCAGGAATTGTATAAGAGTGTGTTTCTGAAGGATAATTTTCATAAGATTCGTCATAAACAGGGTTGTCTGATTTAAATTCATGTTGAACCTCTTGATGGTATAATTGGGTAGGTGATGACTGTGCGTTAGGCCCGTTAGGACCTCTCGGATGAGTATTGAAATTTCTAGATGACGTTTCCATAGGTTCGGGCTGGAAATGTTGTCTAAAATTTGGATTGGGACGTGTATGTATCGAGGAATTTTTTGCAGATACCTCCATAGGTGTTGGCCTATAGTTTGGTCTGAAATTTGGATTTGGTCTGAATACGTTTTGTGTCAGCTGTTGTGGGGGCTGATTACGTAAATTTAAGGGCTTTCTGTATGTGGGTTGGTTATGGAATTGTCGGGGGTGCGTAAAATGCGGAACGTTATTTCTATTATTTTGCTGATTCTGTATGTATTGAGGTTGTTTATTTGGTACATTTGAGTTTTTAAAATTTGTGGATTGATTGTGGAGATATTTCATTTGTTTTTCTCCATATTGAAAATTCTCTTCTTCCAAAACAAGCGACATAGCGTGTTCTAGATTAGTCGGGTTTTGTAGCCTAACTGCTAACCCTAGTTGACCACTCAAACCATGTAAATAGGTTTTCAGTGACACTTTATCGTAAAATTCATTTTTAATTAAACGAAATGCTTCGTTTGCAGTTGTTAGTCTTACTTTTGAAGCTAAAAGACTACGTGAGTCTTGTATTCTCATACCGAATTGGTATGGGGTTTCTCTAGGGTCTGGCTTTAAGAGCAAGAGGTCCCTAGCTAAACAGTCTTCGTCTCTCTGGTCGCCGAAGTATTGTTGCAATAATTGTTTAATACGAGGCCAATTTGTGGCATCTTCCCTACTACCTATCAATGTTCTAGCTCTACCTTCTAATTTACTTATTACTATTCTAAGCATCCATTGGTTATTTGGATTGTCATCATTTGTTCTATCAACAAATGAAGTGAGAAAATTTTCACACGCTGAAATAAATAAAGCTAAAGTATGCTGGTCCCCATCGTATGCGGGAATAGCATTAATGTGATAATTTTGTAATTGATTTGCCATAATTTGATTGTTATTTGAGCTTATTGTATTTTTCTCTGTTACTATAAGTTTGGGAGGTGCTAAATTAATTTTTACTTTATTATTAAAATTGTCAACTGTCTCTGTTTCAGAGTCTGACATTAATTTATTAATCAATAATTTAAATTTGGGTAAAATTTTAATTAATATTTCCCGTAATATTTGCTTCTAACTTTAATCGATTTTAGATTAAGGTAGGACAAGGAAATTCAAAGGAACAATGAAAGCACTTACGCCAATGTGAAGATGAAGACGATTTCTGTTCTTCTTTGCTTCAGCATCATAAGATACAGCGAATAAGGCAGACAACTTCGTAGGCAGAAGTTCCGTATCAAACCTTATTTTCTCTTATGATCGCTCGCGCACTCACTGTATTTTTAATTGAAAGTTACTTAAATTATTTTTATCAACTTGGACGATGCTGTTCTTTGTTGACTTTGAAGCTGGTTCTGAGTTTTTAACGATAAAAATCGAAGTGCGGACTTTTGCGATTTTTGTCAAAAGGGCACTAAACTCATCCTACCGACTGCGCCACTTAGAGTTGTACTTCAATTGAACTTCATAAAGTTAAATTTATTTACTTGAAGTTACAGTACAACGATATATATATTAAAATTTAAATAATATAAAAATTACAATAAAATACATATGAGTAATCTAATACCATTAAGGCTGGATGGCAAAGACTAACTGTTGAATATTAATGTTCGACATATATTTATAGACTATTAATTGCTGATCAATTTCCCCTCGGTAATGTCGCTGCACTTCAACCGGACGCTGAGTCGACGGAAAAGCCGGTGTAGCGCAACGTACCCATATGTGCTGACAGTAGTCTTGGTGTGTGTAGTATACCGGGTGGTGCAACCATAACTCGCGTTGTGCATGACTACATCATTCCAGCACATTTTCTTATATTCATTTTAAAGGTTTCATTGTGCTATTGATTTAAGCACCTTTAACAGCAAGAAGGTTTTAAATGTTAACACACAAGTAACGTACACTTTTAATATTACCATTACCTATGTTGGCACAGCATTTTTATCTGTTAAAATAGGCACTTTATTTAAATTTTAAGTTATTTAAAATTAGTGTCAATATTTGGGCACCGACTACACTATGAAGGACAACAAGCAACGGACGGTGAAATTCCGTTTAACAAATGATGTTTCCCATTTATTTACTATGAGGTGCATATGTAATTTCCTCGCATTATGTGCTTCATATTTATCTATTTATTGATTTTACTTGTGGTTAAAATTATACATCATGCCTTACAAAAAAGCGATGCTTGTATCAGTGGCGGTTTTAGGCGTATGCGACGTCGGCGGCCGGTCTGTAGTGCGTAGAATAGGTAGGTGCTGTAGTCTGTAAAGTGTCCTTAACCGTAACCTGTTTTAAACGCTTTCTTAAGTAATTAATAATGTCTGAAAACGGAAGAGAAAGGGGTAAGGGAATGAAAACCTGCCTAATATGAGTGAAGCCATCATGACCAGAGATCAGACCATAGATTCGCTGACTTCAAACTCGGAAAAGTGTGAGAGTGACAATAGCACTCTTCGCACTAACAAAGACTGTGCACTTAATGACGATAACATATCCGAACTTACAGCCGTCTGTCACAATAACGACATTACTGTAACTATTTGCGTAGATTCTGGTAAGTTGATGTTTACGATTTCTTATTATAATATCTAACAAAATATTTTTATTATAGATCCAGATAAATGGACTTTTCCGTTATCTGACAATCAGCGATGTTATTTAGTGAATAAAGGTCCTCAGACGTTAAACCTGTCAGATGACTCGTATCCTAAAGATGGTAATAAACTACATTTTTCTAATTTTTATTATACTACAATTTTAAGTAATGGAGAACATCAAATTCGACGGTGGCTCGTCTACTCGGAAGCTACAAACAATGTTTACTGTTTTCCCTGTAGGTTATTTTCAAAGTCGAGGACTCAGATTGTGGAAAAAGGATGTTCTGACTGGAAATGCTTAACTGTCATATTAAAGCGTCACGAAAATACCAAGCAGAATTTAGAAGGTATGTGTCAGTGGTTTGAATTATCTCAGCGCCTAAAATTAGAGAAAACAATTGACAAATAAAATTATAAACGTATACAAGATTCAAAGAAAAAGTGGAGGGATTTATTTGAACGATTGATTGAAGTAATTAAGCTTTTATCAAGTCACAATTTGGCCTTCAGGGGTCACAGAGAGTCTTTGCTTTTAGAATGTTCGGGAAATTCTGGTAACTTTATTGATCTATTAAAGCTGCTTGCAAAATACGACCCTGTACTTGCTGAGCATATGCACGTAGAACAAATGACAATAATTTTACGATTCTGTGATGTATCCTTTTCTGGTAATATCGAAGAGCATTTCGTTGGATTTGTTTCCGTAATTGAAACTGCGGGAGAAAATTTGTCTGAAGTTGTATTACAAAAAGTGAATAAATTTGGTCTTGATATTCAAAACTGCAGGGGCCAAGCATACGACAATGGAGAAAACATGATCGGTATAAATAAAGGAGTAAGGACACGGATCTTAAGAGTCAACCCACGAGCCTTATTTACACCGTGTGGTTGCCATAACTGGAATTTATTGTTAGTTGATGCAGCCAATTCCTCTACAATTGCCAAAACATTTTTTGGATTTGTAAATAAATTTTACACAGTTTTTGTGGATCATCAAAGCGTTGGAACATCATCAAAAATAAGTTAAAACTGACATTAAAACCTTTATGTGATACACGATGGGAGAGCAGAGTTAAAGCAGTGAATGCCATTTTACATCAATTTGATAAGGTTGTGGAAGCGGTTGAGACTCCAAGAAGTAGACCCAAGTTCAGATACCCTGAGTGACTATAGTGCACTTTTGAGGGAAATGTTAAGCCTAAAGTTTGTGTTCTCTCTACATGTTTGGTATGATATATTGTCGAGAGTGAACAAAATCAGTAAAATTTGGGAATCTACTGAAAATAATCTCCACGTAGCTGTACAGTACTTGAGTAACTTTTGTGAGTGGATCAAAGTTTTTCGAGAGGCCGGATTTGATACAACTTTGGTCGCAGTCGAAGAATTTATAGAAAGAAGTCAATATATGCTATACCTTCTCATTTCAAAGAAAAGCGAGTTACCAGAAAGAAAAAAATGTTTGATTATAAATCTGTTGACGAACCGTTACAAAATGCGAAAGATCACTTTCGAACTATTTTTTTCTTAACCTTGATAGATGGAGTAATTACTGGTATCGAAAGCCGATTTGAGGCACTTAAAGAACACCATAACAATTTTGGATTTATGTACGACTTCAAAGCTTAAATAGAAATGGATGCCGAGTTTTTGCATAAATCTTGTAATAATGTTAGTGATCTACTTCGAAGTGATAAAGATTCAGATGTTAACTCTCTGGAACTATTTGAGGAGTTGTGTATTCTGCGAAACAATTTGCCAACGATAAAGGAAGATGGTGTTTTCAGGACAGTTAAAGATTTAAAGGAACTGATTCAATTCTTTATTCAAAACAACCTGGAAGATTTGTATCCCAACGTACTGATTATTACCCGAATAATATTAACAATGCCGATAACCACTGCCTCTGCGAAACGTAGCTTCTCTACTCTAAAAATCGTTAAAAGTAATTTGCGTACGACAATGACACAAGAACGACTTTCAGCACTTTCCATCTTGTCAGTAGAAGCTGAAATTGCAAAAAACACCAACTACAAAGAAGTTATTGACGAATTTGGTAGTAAAAAAGCCGCAAAATCCTATTGTAACCACTGATGTATCCATTTTCTTAAGAATAAAAATTGTCATAAAATTTGAATTGCGATTATTTGACCATTTACTTAAAACTGACGATAAATTTGAAGGGTCTCGGAATGACACTGCACTACACGTACACCTAGTCTAGCACCGATACTTTGTATTATTCATATGCCTGTGAGAAACTGACACATGAACCAAAAAAACCATTGCGAGAGATATATTCATATCTCCAATATAGCTTTCAAAGACAAACAGAACATGCTCGATTTCAAGATTTGTTACAGTTAAAGTCACACAAAATTTTACAGTTATTACAAATACGTTGGCTCTCCCTTCATCTAGTTAGGTTTCTGGAACAGTATGAAGTCCTGAAATTATATTTTCTAGCTGAAACTTTTGATGATGTTACGAACTCAGCATTTATCACAACTATAATAAATAATATTGTTACAAAAGTTTATTTAGAATTTTTGAAACATGTCTTGCCAATTCTTACAGATCTCAATAGAGAAATTTCAGTTAGGATCGCAAAAAAAAATCATCTCTTGACTGCCTCTTATTAAATTTTACATTATTACATAAAATCAGATTACTTAAAAACAACAGATATAGCTGCTGTCGATTGCAGAAATCCTAGACATTTTTTGTAACTGGAACAGATTGATTATAGACCGAAAGTAGCATTACAAAAACCGGTCCTTTCGCAAAACGACAAACATACAATTCGGATTAGATGCCTAGACTATTACTTTGAAGCGGTAGAACAGATATCCAGACGTTTTCCCTTTAATTGAAAAGATGTGGCAGTTGTAAGACATTGATCTTTTTTGCAGCCGTCAAAAATAAAACAAATTAATTTTTGGGCCTTGCTCCAAAAGAATAATAAACCGCAATCAAAAAAGAGTGACAATATGAAATAACCGATGTATTAAGACATAATAAAAAATGTCAAACTAAAGATTAAGAGACATTTACTAGTAGATTAATTAATTAATTAATTAATTTATATATATATATATATATATATATATATATATATATATATATATATATATATATATTATTATTAATATTATATACCCACGCACGCACAAACAGCACACCATTTGGTCTCGCTTTTAACACTTTTTGTGTTAAGGATTAACATTTTTATGTTATTGCTGAATTTGACTATCAGTGGAACTTACAAAATCAGGATACAAATTCTCAAAAAATACATATCGTCGTTAGGCTGTTAATACCTCCGATGTGACAAAATCGGCGAAAATGAGATATATACACCACGTGAAACGTCTCGTCAAACCGCATCGAACTGGCGAAACCTCCAATGTGAACTGCAATACATTCTCACGTAAACATTAAAAATGCATGTCTCCAATGTGACGTGTTCAAAAATTACGATAGTAATACATCCAATGTGCCCAGTAGGTTACATCGGAGATATTATTACTGCAAAGTGATTTGCTTTGCGTTGTGGTTTTATTACTTTAAATTATATTATTTTGAAGTTCTACATCACTGATACCTACATCTTGAAAATCTGTGATGCCAGCGACACCGTAATAATTTTTCAAATTGTCAAGCTCTTTTTCATGCATACTGTCTTCTTGAGAAACTGGATCATTTTCATCGTGTCGATTGTCGCCAATGGCATTTTTAGAACTTGTCCCCACAAGGATTTGTACTTGGAGATCTATATTATCTGCACGACTTTCATGCTGACTACCACCACATAGAATTCCTAAATCTAAATCATTTTGTATATCTGGGTCAGTTTCATAATTTATCACTTCTCCTAGATGTATTATGTTATCTGCAATTGGGTGATCAACCTCAGTTAACATTTCATCGGGACTTTCTTCATTCTCACTGATTTTATCATCCTTTTTTGAAACTGCAGCCACTTCTGTCTCTCTGTCAAGGTGTTAATAATCACACAATGCAATTTGAAGCTACAATTAGCAAACCTTAAAGTAATTTCGATCACACTACCAAAAAAAGGAATACAGCTAAAGGCAGAAGGTTATATGGTAAATCGTAGATTGATTATAAGGTAAATAAAGATGGGGTTATCACACGAAACTTACCTAGACCTGCGAAAAAGATGAAAGCAAGATGTGAGCATAAGGCTCTCAACAGTATATCACCGAAATCCTTTCGATGCAGTTTGCTTATAGAATCAGACAGGGAACGTATTTTCAAATTATTTTGGAATTTAGGTTCATGGGGTGAAAAAAAAAGTCTGTTACAAGCCTAGTTGAAACCCGACCAATTCGAAGAAGACGAGCAGATACTACTCTACAGGAAAGTACGACATTGAAGAAACTTGAAGGCCATGATTATTTTCTAAAAGATGGAAATGGCAATTTTTTTTTGAGTACTCTAAGCTTGGGAGAATATCCACTTAAACGTTGAATAAAAAGCGATATAATACATGACTTCGATTCAGGTTCTACATCCAGTGATTCGGAAATTCGCCTTCCCAATAAACGGCAACGGGTGTGTAAACGGCAAACTGTAAAAGAGCATAAGGCTGAGACTTTTAAACCATGGTTAGATCTTATACCCAAAGTGCCATCACATTACTGCAGAGCCTCGTCAATGTTGATAATTCATTTAATTCAAAGAATCACTCGTATACTGTCTTTAAAAAGTGGTGTTTGGACAATAACAGAATGGAGGTAAATCAGAAGTTGTTTAGTGTTGTTTTAAAAGATGAGAATATCACTATACATAAACCTCGCAAGGATTAATGTGATATTTCTGTTGGATATAAATGTGGCAATATAACCGAGGAAGACTATAAAACTCACAGAATTAAAAAAGATGCTGGAAGAGATGCGAAATAAAAAATGAAGGAAAGTGCAAACGACGAACGGGTGGTGACCATGGATTTACAAAGTGTTCTCACATGTCCTAAAATATTAGCTTCACAAACCTATTACAAGTTGAAACTACAAGTACATAATTTTACAATTTATTCACTAAATGATAAGAAAGTCACTTTATGTGTATCGAATGAGGCTAATGGTGGGGTCAGCTCCAATGAGTTTACATCCCGTGTCATTGATTATCTATCTGATATACCAAATACATTTAAAAGTGTTATACTTATATCAGATGGCTGTAACTATTAAAATAGGAACAAAACACTTGCAAGTGCTCTTAGCGATTTTGCAAAAGAAAAAACTTGATCTATACAGCAGTTTTATTTAGAAAAAGGTCACACGATGATGGAGGCTGATTCGGTCCACTTATTTTCGACCTCTAATATATTTACCCACTGACTTCATTACACGCATGAGGATGGCACGACCCAAACAGCCCTATGAAATACATCATCTGGATTACACTTTTTTAGGCAATATGACATGCCATCAAACTTTAGTTCAATTAGACCGGGAAAGAAGGCAAAATATCCGGTGGTTGTAGATATCAGGCAACTAAAATATTCGGCTACAGGTGAGGTATTTTTTACACTGGATTATTCTGACAATTTTTGGGAAACTATGCCCTGTCGTCGTGAAAATAGAAGTATGAGTACCATTCAAATCTTTTCAAGACACAACCATCAATTAGTGACGACAAGTTCAAACATCTCCATGAACTAAAGCTAGACATAGACAAAGACTATCACGCATTTTACGATGCTCTACCTCATGAGAAGAAACATAAAAAATGAATTTTTCCAACACATGAACAACAATTATACAAAAAACTCAGTTGTGTTGTAAAAATATCAACGACTTTTTCATTAATAAAGATTTTGTGTCAAATATTTATGCTTGTGTTTCAATCACAATATTGAAAAAAACCCTATGTACATCTATCAGGATTCAAAACTTGCTACAATATTTCTCATGTGAATTCGTTATTCACAATTTCTCCCATGTGAAAAAATTGGGAATGCGAAATTACTCCAATGTGCAAGTTTTCTTAATTAGCCGCATATAAGTACTTTCAAGATTTGTAAGTGACTGCTTAAAACAAAATGAGCACTTTAAGAATCAGGGTTGTGCAACAAGATTTGATGTATTTTCATTTTTCATTAGAAAAATCAGTTTTTTGTCCCTCCTGTAAAATTTGCTTTTTGTCACATTGGAGGTGTTAACAGTCATGCGACGATATACAAAAATAATACTGGTACTCTTAGTCTTGTCATTTTAGTAATCACAGGCATTTGCATTAACTACTATCTAATTACAGTCAAAATACTCTTCGGTGTATACAAATTAAGGATGGCTAAAACACAACATGCTGCAATAACAAATCATACATAAACAAAAACTTCAACTTATCTACAACATTAATAAAAAAAAATCTCGGGACGCAGCAAGTGCGTTATGGTAGTGAATTTTCATTAAAATGTTTTTATTGCAAATATGTGTGTTTTCTTTTTAAGAAAGCAGCCATCAATTTTGGTTACCAGTATAACCTATATAGAAAAAGCAGGCATCAAATTTGATTACCAGTATAACATATATAGTAAAAACAATGTGCCATGTTTCATCAAAATAACTTGATTGTTTGAAAACGTACAGAAATTTCCAAAAGTAAACCAAAAGTGTTACTGAAAAAATTCGTTTCCTGGTCAACCTTATAGGTTAATAGCAAATTGAGCTTTTCAAATATGAAGCATTATTCAAAATTCGCAACCACAACGCACTTGCTGCCTCCAGAATTTCTTAACTTACAAACATGCATTATATTTCGATGGAAAATGCAAAAAATAAGGCGTTTTCGACAAAAAAAAATTATTTGTATCACCAACGACTTATGGGCCACCCTGTGATTGTCGCAATAATTTTTTAAGATGTAGCTCAAAACACCGTATAATTAATGTAAACAATATTTTTTCATATCTTGTATAATAACGAATATATTGAGCTTTATTGATTTTTTACGAAAATTCGACAAAAATTATATACCATTAAACAATAAACTCTATAGCTAAGGCTACTGCCAAGCATCAGAGAAAGGGTCTATTAGAAATGAATTTTCTGGAAATATTTTAGTAAAATGAAGGACAATGACGGTTGAAAGTAAGAGTTCGGTGTATGTAAAACATTCTTCTTGAGACATTTTCTTTCCATAGATCGTATTAGATTCAAGTTATTTGCCTAAATGTTGCGAATTTTGACGTTTTCAATTGTCACTTTGACGTTTTGAGGAAACCCCCAATTTATTTTTCTTTAAATGCCCATAACTTTTTGTCTTTTGACCCACAGAGCTAAATTTTGGTACGTGGCACACCTATAACGATATAAACCAGCTTACCAAATTTGGTTGCCCTTACTTTGTTAATTTTGGAGATATAAATATTTTGCGAAAGAAAACACAAATTTTTCCGGGAAAACCTCGGCGGATTTTCCTGGCTAACAAAATTATCCAAGCGACTTGCGAAAGGAATGTACTCACCAATTTTGACGTTTAAAATCGCAATTTTGACGTTTTGAGGAAAATCCAAATTTATTTTTCTTTGAATGCCTGTAACTTTTTTATCCTTTAACCTACTGAGCTAAATTTTGGTAGGTAACTTGCCTATAATAAAATAAATCCGCATATGAAATTTGGTTGCCCTTACTTTGTTAATTCTGGAGATATAAATTTTTTTGGAAAGAAAATACAAAATTTTCCGGGAAAACCTTTCTCAATATTTATTACTGGTTATCATTAACATTTTAAACAAGGGAAGAATGTAAGGTATTTTAAGTAAATATGATTTACAGTTTCACAACATCGACAGTAGAATCTAGAAGCGAAAATGCGAATGACCTGGAGGTTGACTCAAATACCCAATTAGACTTGACCCAAACTAAAAATATAAATGATAATAATGTAGTCACCCTCAGTGTATTAGATAATAAATCCAAATCTATTATGCGTACTCCATCAATTACAGAAACATTTAATACAATGAGATCATATAAGGGTATGTTATCTATTGCTGGACTTGTTTTCAATTTATTGTTTTTTTACATTATTATAAAGAGTAATAGGGGCTATGATAATTGGCTAGACTTGAAAAAGTAATGTAGTATTGTTATTGTTGTTATTGGTTACTTAAATATTAATTATATGTATTTCTTGTTGCAGAGGGGGGATCACGTTATGCAACCATATCCCGTTGCATTTTATATTACATTTGCAAAGACTGCAGACCTTTTCACTCTGTGGCTGGTGCGGGATTCAAAAAGCTAATGCGTGAACTAGCTCCATGTTACAAAATTCCACATCCAGATACTTTTAAAGCTAAATTGAACCGGAAATATGAAGCTATGACAGCTTTATATCAGGAAAGATTAAGTTCAGCTCTTCATATTTGCCTAACCTTTGATATATGGACTGAAACAATGCAAACAAAAAGTTTTCTTGGTGTTACCGCGCATTTTCTCGAAGGTGCACACGAACAATTGTCATATATTTGTATAGCAACCAGACAACTTTCAGAACGTTACACAGTTGATTATATTAGCCAGCAATTACAAGATGTAATGAAATCCCGGAAAATAAAAAAAGAACAGATTGTTGTTGCTGTTACTGACAATGGTTCAAATGTTGTTAGTGCTGTTATAAAAACTTTTGGGAAAAACAAACACATTCCATGTTTTGGCCACACAATTAATTTAATTGCTGATAGTGTGATTAAGGAGCCCACAGTTTTGCCACTTATAGAAAAAATTATGAACTTTGTTAAGTGGGTAAAACGAAGTGTTGCAGTTTCTGATAAGTTTAGCAAAATGTAAATTGAAACTGGGATATCTGAGGGAAATATAAAAAAACTTATCATAGATGTACATACAAGGTAAAACTCCACTTTTTATATGTTAAATAGATTTATTGAAATGGCCTCTATTGTAAACCAGCTCATTATTGATGACATGAATGCACCTAATATGTTCAGCAATGGAATTTAATTTAACAAAGCAAATTATATCTCTACTAAAGCCACTGGAATTTGTCACTAAGGAAGCATCTGGAGAATTGTGTGTTACAATTTCAAAGATAATCCAAATGGTGAACTGTTTAAAATTACAAGTACAGGATATGACGTCAGATATGGAAATGATTATGACAGTAAAAAGTAAATTACTAGCAGAAATTCAAAAAAGATTTGACCATGTTGAACAGAACCGTTTTTTGTCTGTAGCAACACTGCTGGACCCTCGCTTCAAGAAAATTAATTTCCAAGACCCAATTGCATGTGCAAGAGCGATAGAGCATTTAAGACAGATTATCACAACGTACGAACAAGAATCATGTGAATCAGATGAATCGACATCACATGAATCACCAACACAAGAGATGGAATATGATTTCATCATAAGCTTCTAGTTCATGCTCAGAAACACAAGAAGCAACAACAACAGCACATCCCTAACGGAATCAGTTAAACACAATTGCTAGTAATTTGTATTGCTTTAAACTGCTTCGCCTTATCCCAATTAATACTGACAGGGCAAGAAAATGTGTGACAATTTGACAAAGGGAAGTCCAAAAGTGCAATTATAAATTAACGTTTCTCATTTAGTTTTGAATAATTTGATTCTCTTTTATTTTATTTATAACTAAAATATAGCTTATTCTGATCCTCATGTATTTCATTTTAAAGCCTAAAATAAAAAATTAAATGATTTTTAAATAACCTAACAAACCCCAACAAATGTCATTTGTCATTTATTAGTATTAGAGTATCGGGTATCGATGATTTCATCGCGATACTTACTAGATATCAATACCAGTCGTAGAGATGTCTGGTAGTATCAAGTATCGATACTTTACGATCGATATCGTATCCCTAGACACAGCCCCGCCCCCCTGCAACGCAGTTCGCAGTCCCCGCCACATACATATCCAACACTCCAGGTGGGGCATTTTGAAAGGTATCAAATGCCCACTTGGCTGCATGTCTTACAGCTGCTGCTAGATGCTTTGATGTAGGAATGGGTAGTTTTGAGGCATCTGGCAAGGTTGGATCTGTACCCATGGCTAACCCGGCCTCAAGAGAGCCGTTTAGATTCCGAAGGTCAATTACTAGGGTGACCATGGCTTACACAATAGGGTCATGAAAACTGATAATAATAACTACAGAAAAAATTAAAAACAGGATTAAGAGGATTATAACTGGGAGACCCTCTGTCTAATCGTCAACGAACCACTAAAGCTTGGGTAAGGCAAGGTGTGTGTGCGCGCGTGTGTGTGTGTGTGCGTGTGTATGTGTTTGGTGGTGTGTGTGTGTGTGCGTGTGCATGTGCGCCACCTTCTCTATAACAATATTCAGAGAGTTCACCGAAAGAAACATTTAATTTGTATTTATATAGGTATTGTTTTCAATGCTCCTGTTGGCTATATGTATCATACAATAGTAAGTACATTAAAACCTTCTTAATGACAGCTACTGATGAAGTCAACTTCGTTGTTGAAATACGTATCTAGCGCATAACTCTGTTATTATTCTTGTGTTTTTTTTTGGGATGATTTCACTGTTTGAGAGCTTTCACTTCCATGTGTCATACGATCTTAGATACATTAAATACCCTTTGAAATGCAAATGTCACTGTTTGAGAGTTTATTGGTAAAAGAACACATATTTTGTCAGGCGGCTTCATAAAATGTATTCTTGAGGTGTTTAAGAAAATACGTAAGAGATCTAATAGGTATTCAAATGCTTGATACATATGTTATGTTTGAGTTTATATTCAAAAACGTTAGAAACTTGTTTCACATGCTCTCTAGAGTATATATTACTTAATACCAACTATACAAATTTATGCTTGTTCTCGTCCGCGGTATTTGTAAAGTAACAATAGGGCGATTCCGCTATAGATGATTTCCGACATGATTTCTTCAATCACGCTATTAGTTGTTTTTTTTTTGTTATTAGTGCAAAGAAGAAAGTCTAAATATAATAATCCATTTATTTTTATTTGATTTTATATCATATCTTCTTTTTTGGCGCGTTTGAAAATATTACCATCCGAAGAATTGGTATAAACTGTAAAATCATAACTAGCAACACTGGCGCGAAACAGTTGTTGTTGACAGTTTGAGGTTATGTTTTACCGGCTAAACGTGAAGTGACAATATTCAATTATCTTCGTGTTCCAAAAAATGTAAGTATATGTTGTTATTTATTAAGAATTATTGACTGCTAGAATACACTCTTAACTTGTTGCACCCGCGATGCAAAAGATATAAAAGTTTACTTTTTTAACAGAAATAAAGAGCTAACGTTCTGAAACTTTGCAAAAGTAAGAAGAAATCAAAACCAAACTTAAATTATTTGTTTTTAAGAGTGTGATGATTGTTAGGTTAAAATAAACGATAACTTAAATTGGTTGCACCCGCGAGCTCGATGTGAGATCGCGGGTGCAACTTTTTTTCACGTAACCTTTTTGTGTGATTAATTATACATTTCGTTGTTTTGATATACCTTGACTAATAATATATGCTGAAGACGATTGATGATATATATTTAATATGTGTGTCTATATTATATTCTGTATTTTTTTACAGAAATATCGGTTAAAATGACAACAGAGCAACATAAGGAGACTGCTTCGCAGAAATATAGGCGGAAATTAAAAGAAAATCCTGAGCTTCATGCTGAACACCTCCAACGGGAAAGGGCTCGTGATTCCAAACGGAGAGAAGTAATGAAAATGAACATGGAGACATATGTAGATTTGAAAATATTGGCTAGAATCAGATCCAAAGAAAGAACGCAGGCAACTAGAAAGCGACGTAAGGAAGAACAACTTAAACAAACATCTACTAGATACAGCAGTCCTCGCACACTAGGGAAGGCTGTGGCAAAAATAAAACGTAATCTACCAGCCAGTCCCACTAACGCAGTGGAAGTTGTAAAAAAATAGCTTCTAAATTCAACATTGCTGCAGTTGACAAAAATGACGCTCCTAAAGCAGCGCCTCGAAAGCTAACGGATGGAGGGAAAAAACTGATTTGTGATTTTTATAATAGGGATGACATTAGCAGACAAATGCCTGGCATAAAAGATGTGAAAACAGTCAAGTCCAATACAGGAACGAAAATGCGAATCCAGAAAAGAACAATGATTATGAGCATTCGAGAAGCCTTCGAAATTTTTAAAGAAACTCATCCTGAAATATCTATAGGCAAGACTGTTTTTTATAATGAGAGACCAGCTCACATTCTGCCAATTAATGATACTCCTCATAATGTTTGCGTATGTACAACGCACTCAAATTATATTAATCTTCTTCTGGCTATTTCGAAACATGCGACAGACTTTCCCAAAACTCACCAAGGGCTTCTGAAACAGGTATCATGTAGTGTCGACAATGAAGACTGCATGTCCAGTACTTGCGATGCATGTAAAGAATTTGTGTTAATTGGAAGGTCTGGATCTTTCAGAACCAGAGACCAAAACAGATCGTAATTAGCAAACCTTTCAATGAAGCACTAGACGAACTACATGACAGCACTGGTAAATTCAAGCTACATTCTTTGTTAAAAATGTACAATCCGATTACTTCCAAAACGCAAAAGAAGGCCTGACCAGTGAGAAAGCTGTCATACAAATAGATTTTGCCTAGAACTACGCGTTAATTAGTCAAGACGAAATACAATCAGCACATTGGTCTCATGCACAAGTCACGCTTTTCACGTGTTGTATTTGGACTACCGACAAACTTCATTCATTGGTCATAGTAAGTGATGAACTAAGTCACAATAAATATACTGTGCATCTCTTCCTGCAAAAAATATTTGAGTACATCAAGTCAGTCTCTGATAACATTACATATTTGTATATCTTCAGCGACAATTCCGCCGCTCAATTTAAGAATCGATATGTAATGGCAAGTATGAATTTACTCAAAGCAGAATATGGATTCGATCACCTCGAATGGAACTTTTTCGCTGCCTCACACGGAAAAGGTGCCGTTGATGGAATTGGTGGAAGTGTCAAAAGATCAGTGTGGATCGCGGTTAAGTCTAGGAAAGCCATCGTTAACAGTGCCCTCGAATTCAATAATTTAGCACGCAGTCTCTCTAAGAACATCATCTTTAAATTTGTAGCAAAGGAAGAAGCTAAAGAAAAGATAGCCATGCTGGATGATCAATGGGAAGGGCTGAAAAATATACCAGGTATTCAATCCACACATTTCTTCCAATCTGAAGAGGCTAATAACATTTCTGTGGCGCGCACCTCACTGTCTCATTTTAAATGCACATTGGTTTTGAAGCCGCCAAAACCCACCGCTAATACAGATAGTGATTGGGCCGATGACGATTTGGAACCTCTTACAAATCACAAATTACGAAAAATAATTCCGGGTCCTGATATATCTGTTCCTTCAGTTTCGGATCAGAGCAAATCTTTATTGCCACTTAAAAAGAAATTGCGCGTTTCTGATGTTTACAGTGATTTACACACTGATTCAGACAATGAATTTATAAATGACGAAACTCCATCAACGTCTCTTCAAGCTTCAAAATTATCACCAGAAGCATGTCCTGAAACTGCTACTGTCCAAGCTACTGTCGTACCGAAAAATATTTGCGCTGGTGTGTATGTGCTCATACAATTGCTCTGCAAAACCGGCAAAAAAAAACTCAATATCGTTATGTGGGGTTGTGTCAGAGTGATATGGATGAAGATGGAGAAGTTAGAGTACAATTTATGACGACGGTTGGTGGCAAACGATTTACAGAAATCGTTAATGACATAGCAAACGTGCAATTTGATGATATTACCGCGAAGTTGGAAGCGCCAAAGAAAAAGACTGATGGAAATAATATGTTCATACAATTTTCGGCAATTATTGACGTATTTCAAAAGAAATAATTAATATAAGCGACAAAAAAGGATTATTGTTAGTAATAAGTATGGTTTGATCTCTTATTTTGTTCCTATATAAGTAAAATTGATGTTTATGTTCACTTAAATTAGACTGGTTGCACCCGCGATAATTTGGTGTTGCACCCACGATTATTAAAAAAATTAATCATTCATTGCTTATTTTTGTTTTGTTTAGAGTTTTTATTTTATGTTCTTTGTTAGTTTAATACATTTCAAAATATTAAATGTATTAGAATTAACAGATTTATGTGTTTTAGTGAATTTTCGTAGAAAAAATTCACTAATGGGGAGATCCCGACTTTTGAATTTTGAAAAATTTTTTGCAAATGAGCGCGATCTAGGGCCCCTAGAACCCATATCCGGGGTCAGTTTCAATTTTTATATGTTTATATATATATATATATATATATATATATATATATATATATATATATATATATATATATATATATATATATATATATATATATATATATATATATATATATATAAGCCGATTTTAATAAAATTTGGCGTGTACCTTCCTTTTGTAAATGGCTTTGACAAGTTCGTTAGTCAGGAAAATCGGACGAGGTTTTCCGGGAAAATTTTGACTTTTCATTTGAAATTTTTTTTTATCTCAAAGAATAATGGGCATATTTTGATATAATTTGGCATGTACCTTCCTTTTGTAAATGGCTTTGACAAGTTCGTTAATCAGAAAAATCGGACGAGGTTTCCCGAAAAAATTTTGAGTTTTCATTTGAAAAAAAATTTTATCTTAAAAAATAAAAAATCTATGATAACCAAATTTGGTAGGTAGGTTTACGATATAAAAAGTAAACTATACACCAAAATTTAGAATTCCATGTTACAAGAAAAAAAAGTTATAATAAAATATTTTGTGCCAGATTATTTCTATGAAAATTCACTACCATAACGCACTTGCTGCGTCCCGAGTTTTTTGTTTGTGATCTGGAAAGGTTGTGCCAAATTTGTTGCACCCGCGATGGCAATTTGAACCTTTCTCCTGGCTTTTAAAATATCATATTAAAATTTTTGTTAATTAATATAAAGTAAACATATTAAAATGTAGTCTTTTAAAGACTAATTTAATTTAAAATGTTTTTTATTTAATTAGGTTAAACTAAAACAGGCGTCTAAATGTTGCACCCGCGATAATGGATTGACCCAATATTTAATGCGGCAATATGTCATTAGTGCTGTTCGCTATTATAATAACTTTGAAACACGGCCGACAGGCTGTCGAGCAAATTTATGATTGTTCTCGTCCAAGGTATTATGCCTAATATATAAAAGGGTTTTAGTAACTAATCAAATGCTTGAAACATATGTTCGACTTTAAAATATTAATTCGCTATTAGCATAGCTGGCGCGTGTGTATCTGTTATTTATTCTATAGAGACCTTGTATGAGAGTGTTGTAAGACATGAAGCACGGGTCTTCATGTCGTCCTTATGTCTAGTAAAGATCTAGATCTATATAGGGGATCCTAATTCTAAGATCTGGTTCTACGAACCGGGGGATTAGTTGTGTCTTCGCTACCTCATGGCGATGAGGTAGAGATGAGCCATGAGGTAGCGAAGACACAACTAATCTCCCGGTTCGTAGAAGTGTTGACGAACTAACCGCTGCTTTGATGTCTCTCAATAAGAATAAGGCTCCTGGCGTTGACGGTCTAACAACTGAGTTCTATCACCAATTCTGGAATTATATAAAGTACAGATTTCTCAAAATGGTGGCTACCTCAATCATAGTTCAACGCTTGCCGCGATCTGCTAGGTTATCCGTCGTTTCCCTATTATTCAAGAAGGGTGACCCTTTGCTACTAAACAACTGGCGACCAATATATGTCAGGACTACGGATTATAAGATTGTCTCAAACGCCATCTCCACCAGACTTAAAAGTAATCAATAACCTCATTCACGAGGATCAAAGTTATTGTGTTCCTGGAAGATCCATTTTCGACTCCCTTAACCTATTCCGTGACGTTATCACCTACGTTCATACTCAAAATAAAAGTGCAGCAATTGTCTCTCTTGATCAGCAAAACGCATTTGATAACGTGACACACAGCCATCGTTTAACACTTTTACCTCTCTGTAACTTTGGACCTTACATTATAAATGCAATACAGCTTCTTTATAATGATGGCATGTGTATGATCAGAACTTCAAAATGTTTAACATCACCTATTTCTGTTAAAAAATGTATTCGACAGCGCCCACTCTCGGGATTCCTGTTTGAACCTCTATTAAACTTGCTTAAAAGAAAATTAACAGGTCTCAGACTGCCTAGTCCCGACCGTCTTGAAGCCCGCTTAAAAGTTTCAGCATATGCAGACAATGTGAATGTCTTAATTACTAAGAAGTGTGACTTTGACAGTCTACTAGAGGCATTTGCGGTATGTTCGGTCAATTCTGGAGCAATTTTAAGTATTAAAATTTTGGGTGTATCCTTCAGGGACATATATATATATATATATATATATATATATATATATATATATATATATATATATATATATATATATATATATATATATATATATATATATATATATTTAGTTGATGTGACTTTGTTGGACTCGATATTTTCTAGACTTAAAGCATCAGCAGCCATTTTCACCTTCTCTATCTTGAAGCGGCATAGCTATCGTCATTAACCAGTTCATAGCACCCACTCTATGGTTTACATTTCAGGTGTACCGATACCAGATGATTTTGTTTCAAAGATAGAAAAGTTCCCTATTGATCTGTTTTGGGTCGAACAGAAACATTGGACAACCGAGCAACATCTATGCTTGTCCATAACGGATGGCGGACGGTTCACGTTGCCAGCAAGGTGAAATTGTTTACATTTTTGTTTGCCTGTAGGTTTTTAGCTTGTAGAGAAGAGCCTAAATGGTTGTTAATGACTCGGTACTTTCTACATTCAGAAATCGTGGCCTTACCTGGCAGGTTCTATTTATGAAGCCGTTTGTCTACCGTGAAAATCATCTTACAAAGTTTCTGGTTCAGGTTCTGAATACTTTGGATTCTATAAAGTTTGGAATTGCAGACCCTTTTTCGTTTGGTAATATCAGTGATTTACCATTACTTGATTGTAGGCTTTTGACAGGATTATCAATCTCTAACTTCTGGTTTAGTATTGGTCTACGAAACAGCGAGGGTTGGCTGGAGTTTCAAGACCTTATTATACCAGAATATAATAGATACCTAAGAAGTAATTTACGAATAAATTAAGAGCAACTTAAAAACACACTTACCCCTCACTTTGAGAATCAGAACAACCTGCCTCATGGCCAGATAAAAGTCATCGCTACATATAGAAGACGAGACATAGTAAGAGAATTTGTCCTTAGTTTCTGTGAGATTGACTCACCTCTAAGTGAAGCTTGGTCTGACGATACAGTACACTGGAAAAGTTTTATAGACCACCCAACAATAGGTCATGAGCATGCCGTAGCATTTCGACTAGGAAAAAATCGTCTTGCAGATTTAGTCTTTCTAAATAGATCAGGTAAAATTGAATCAGATCTTTGTCCTACTTGTCACACAGTTGGATTTTCCTGGCATCTAATCATTCAGTGTTCAAGAGCAAGACATCTTTGGGGCTATATAAGGTCCTTGTTTATTAGGTTTTTAAACAGCGTGCTATATACAGTTTATATATATGCTGGTCTGCCAACGAATTGGGTCCCCAAACTAAGACTTGTAATTTTTTGCTAGCTTAGAAAGGTGCAGTTGTTGAGAAATGAAAGGTGTAACATGAGGAACATTCCAGTATATTTTATCAAGCTGAATTTTTGGCTTATCTGAAACTAGAGCGACATTGGCGGGATCTTTAATGTAGATGACAGCGTCTAGGTCGTCAGTACTTCTAATGAGAACCAATTCTTGTTTCATATTTATCATCTTGCGATAATCTTCAAAAAATCCCATTAAATGTGAAAGAGGAATACAAACGTTGAAATGTCCATTGTTATCAATTTTTAAACGTTCAGCTTCTCTTCCTTCGCTTTTGGGGAACCATCCGGCATTTTGCAACTTGACGCCATCATTAGAATTTACTGATACGTACCCTTTCATAGCTGAAATGAGCCCTACATTTCGCACTGAATCTACCACAACACCGTTTAACTCATAGCGAATTTCTATAAACAGGTGTGTTTCGACATTGTTGACAAAATATAATGTGTTTCCTACAGTTCCATCATCTTTCCTTAATTTACCTTCTATGTAAATACAACTGTTAGAAGGAAGGGTATATGCATCTAATTCTTGTATCAATATTCGCTTTTCATCGTTCTGTTCAAATTGTGAAGAGGAAAATGATTGATAGGTGTGTAGTTGATAATCTACCACGGAACCATCAACAACCACCTTTTGCGCAACGTCTAGAACATTCATTGCGGCTGAAAACCTAACGATTTTAGAAAACGACGACGACGTGCTGTCAGCTGGTTAGACGTTTTTACACTATGGATTTTTCCTTTTGCATTCTTATTTTTATACTCTAGTGCCGGCAAATAGCATTTGGTGTGAGAAACATTATAGCGGACCACCATTTAGCCAACTTTTTTCGAATGCACTTTGAGTGTGACAGTTTCACCTCTAAAGTGGACTAAGTTTCCGTCTTGATCAATAATCTTGATGGTTATATTAGTAATTGTCTTTATGATGGCTGGAAAGTAAACGACATTCTGAGGTCTTTCTATTTTATACCCTGGCGGTACCGTGGGGAAAAACTGATGTATTGTGTGGACCGGTTTACCATTATTATATGAGCCAAAGAAGATGTTGCAATCAATGCATATAGCATTTACTTTTATAATTTCCACAGGCTTCTTCGTTTTATGAACAACGTTTGCTTTCAAAACCTTATTACTGAAGCCTAAAAGTTTGCCGATGGAATTGGGTTTTGGGGAAGTCAATACTCTGACTACATTTTAAAGTTGTTTTAGGGGTGTTGTTATTCGCATTGAGCTCCAATGTTTCTTTTCCCATTTTACTCTGCAAATATTGATGTATATCTGTTATTTCGTAAGGACCTGTTGGAATAATTATAGTCTGTGTACCATAACAAAAGGTATTATTTGTTTTATCTATCTTGGGGATGGCCTTAAATGTTTCAAAATTTGTTAAACCGATCACATATTCTAAATTCTCATCAAGAAAGATTGGAGGATTGAAATTTGAACTTAAGACTGATTGAGATTGGGAAAACGCAAATGCGTAAGACATGATTCAATCGTTGCGAGTGATAAATTAAACTAATGTTTGCTTATTATATAGAAATTGTAACCAGAGGTGCTCACAGTTGAAGATTTTACATTTTGCTGTTTCTAGTAATTATAAGTAATTATATTATCAACTCCATCACTTAAAAAATAATTAACTAGTTCTTGCGGTGGTCGCAAATTGCCATAACTATCGAAGTAGTCGACATTTTTATGTCGTTTTATATAAGCTGTCCAATGCGTTCCTTCATTTGCTTTAGCGTCTAGATTAACAATTCCACACTCCGAATATTTAATTTTTTTGGTAAAGAATCTCGCATGTAAGCACCCCTATTTATTTATTTTTAATTGATTTGCATATTTAAGAATATCGACGTTGGTCAACGCTCGATTTGGAAATGTTATCGGTAGTTTTTGATACGGTTTTAAAAACAAACCCGACCCTTTGTTAAGGTTCTCCATAGCCTTATTATGTCTATTAGTTTCTCTTAAAGCTTTAGCCGCGTTCTTCGCATCTATTACTGTTGGCTATGCTCATCCCGCCTCCAGCTAAAGAACCTAATGCTCCCAAAACAGGTAATAACATTGGTAAAAAACCGCCAATCTTAGGAGATCTTATGATTCTGCTTTCTTTAGATCGTCTTGTTTTTGAATTCACGTCCCTCCTTTTCGTCAAATCCCCACCCTTTTTATGTGAATTCCTCATTTTGCGGAACCCTGTTGCTAACAATCGCTTTAGTTTAACATATGACGGATTCCCTCTCATCATGTCGTGTTGGAAGACGTAGTAATTGTGACAAATTTCGTAAGTAGGTTGCCAGTATATATACTTTCGATTCTACTTAAATCAGCAATGCAACATTTAGCTGTATGTTTCCATCTCGTAAACAACCACTTTTCACCGGCATTCAGACTTGGTATATAAGTCGTTTCTCCCATTTGGGCGATGCATACTGTAACATGAGAGTGGAACAGCAAAAGTTGCAATTACCCATCAAAAACCATAACAGCGCCTTTGGAAGTGAAAAGTGTAATAGACATGGCACGTTACTAGGAAATTATATTAAGAGGGGCATTTTAGTAGACGCATCTGGTTGTGGAAAAACAAATGTTATGGTTTCACTTTTGGAACATGCGAACGGTCTTAGATTTGAAAATATATATGTGTATTCTAAGTTCTTCAACCAACCAAAATATTAATATCTCAGATCTCTTTTACAAACTATGAAAGAGATTGGCTATTCTGAATACGATGACGGAAATCAGATAATCAGCCCTGATCAGATTAAACCAAACTCAGTAGTTATATTCGATGATATAGTTTGTTGTAATCAAAGCATTATCAGCGACTGTTTTTGTTTTGGGCGCCACAATAAAGCTGATTGCTTTTATTTCTGTCAGACTTATTCCACAATACCGAAACAACTGATTCGAGATAATGCAAATTTGTTAATCATATTCAAACAAGATAACACTAATTTGAAACATGTATATGACAATCACCTTAATGTTGACATGCCATTTCAGAAATTTAAGGATTTGCGTTCTTACTGTTGGAAAGAGTTGTTTGGTTTTTTGGTTATAAATAAGGGATTTCCTATCCATTGCGGCATATATAGGAAAGGTTTCAACGTTTATTTATATGGAGATTAAGAAAGATTTCAGTTCATCAGTATATGTCAAACAGGTGAACAAGATGAGTGAAAACGTTACCAGAGAACTTCTAAAAACGAGAAAAGCTTTGAAACGGAAATTGCAAAGTTTAAAAGCTGATATTTTGGAATCTTCACGCAGAAGAAAAGAGTAGTTGAACCTATAAAAAAACTAATTTCTGATATAAAAAACAGAAAAGATCATTCCAAAAGTTAAGCCTAAAGAGGAAAAACAAAAAATGTCTACTCCTACAAACGCCACTCCATCACAACAACCTCAACGCTTATTTGCACCCGAATTTTCGAATTATGTAGTGTTTTCTGCACAACCTGAAATTTCTGACACCTCAGCAAATATTATTGAAAGTACAAGAGCAGATATTGATAGCATGGTATATGATCCATCCTTTATTGTCTATTTACAACAATATTCAGCACTACCTAGGCAATATGTTGAAGAGATGAGAAGAGACACTAATGATCGTTTGTTAAATTGTGTTGATATTTATTATAGAATCAAGTTAGAATATTTTTTATATGTTATCTGCATATTCGGTTACACATAGTAAGGAATGGTTTATTTATTTTAGTCCTATTTAAAAATTCTGAACCTCCCTGATGTTTGCTTCTCTTTTATATACGACATTTTATAAAATATGTTTTGTTTTTCTTGTACTCCTCACATTTTGCAACATTTGCTTATAGGATGCTCAAACTGGCAACTTGATGAACATCCAGTCCAGCCAGAAACTCTTAATGAAAAAAAGGAATATCTAAATAAAATCGCTTTTAAAGAAATTAACGATGACATCAGGGCTTCCTTGGAGTACACATATGCTATGCAACGTTTGTTACTGAACATTCATGTTCCTAATGGGCCATGACATTGAAGAATTGAAAAAAATGTTTTTATTAAAAATGGAGAAAATTATTTTATTTGGGAGAAAGTTCTCTAAGGAACTGCTAACAACATGTAATGAGACCGAAAAACAATTGACATGTGTAGGAATAATAACACCGTTTTTTGGCGAAAACTCGGACAAATTAATCGTTAAAATTGATTAGGTAAGTTATATACCTTTTGTCATTTAGACAATTTCTTACCTTTTTTCGCGATTTAATACCAAATTTAATATGCAAAAAAAAATATGTGAAAGATCTCATAAATTTTAAATGTATGCGTGAGGAGTGTAACCAGTTTTTTAAACATGCTTTATATTTTTAACTTTTTTGTAAAATTATAAAACAAATTGATATGCACGTTGTATAGTAATCATCACAGTCTAAGGGCTATGCCAGTAGGCGCGACCATGAATATATGTCTTTAGCATCGCTCTTCATTTCATTTTAGCTTCGACACCGGATCAATTGTACCAGGTTTTCCTGGTTGTCTCTCTCTGCCCTTTTTTCAAGTATGTGTCCTTCAAATAATATATGCCCAAGAAATTTTGTCTTCCTCTTCTCAATTTCTTTTAACAAACATCGTTTTATTCTCACCTCGTCTAGCACACTTTTATTGGTTTTTCAACCGGTGGACCGTGTCTTTGTATTTTTTCTCCAATAAGTTTAAATTTTAAAAGCTCCAATTCTCTTGATATTTTGCATAGTCAAAGTCCCAAGCTCCATACGTACGACTTGATGAACCTCTTCCTCAGGCCCAAGCTAAAATATGTATTAGTAAGAACAGTACTCTGTATATTGAAAGCTTGCTTTATCATGACAATCCTTCTCAGATATTTGCTACATTTAGCATAATCCGTAATAATACTCCCAAGCTACATTTTTCACTTTTTCAAGTTGTGGACCGTTTAGCTTTACATCCATTTTAGCGGCTCCACTCTTACTTATCTTCATTACTTTCATTTTTGTCATTTTCCTCTTGAGCTTGATTCGTTCACACACATTATCCAGCACCCTTATGGCATCCTTTGCAATAATTTTTTCGTGTCTCCCATCAGCGCCATGTCATCTGCGTGCCTTGTGCAATGGAAACGTTGTCCATTTATTTTGAATCCTGCTTTATTTTTCTTGTTCGGTATATTTATTACAGCAGATTTTCCTAACTATACCACCCTCTATTTAGAATACTAATTTGGTTATAAAAACACCTTGGCTTAATTATATAATCTATGCATGCACCCACATGTACACACTCAGGTACGTGCACACCCATAGAGTATGAAAAATATATCTGAAAGAAGTTTGTCTATATACCTAATAAATTGACAGTGAATCTGTTTTAGACTGAAAAACTAGACGATGTCAAAAGTCCAAATATTGCCCCATGCGTGGTAACAAGTGAATGTAAAAGTGACGTCTTTTTAATAAAATTACAAAAAATAATAAATTACATGTACTTTTGCAGGTTTAAATGGTTGTAAACAACAGTTTTCAGTGTTTGTGGAGAAACAACATATCTGCATTTTCGATGACTTTTTAACTTCGTTGTCGACCATGTTTGCCTTATATTATAATTTTAACATGGCATACCCTCGAAAAATTTCATGTACTTTGGAGTTCATACAGAGATATTTCTTGAAAATAAATCCTGACTTGGTCAGGTCAGGTCAGGTCAGGTCAGCACCAAAAGCAAAAAAAGACCAAGATGAAGATACTGTCGCTGATAAATAAACTTAAAGATATGAAATAGTGCTACAAATGTTTAGTTCTAGAGTAACTTCATTACGGCAATTTCTTTTTTATTTTCTAATAAGACACAGAATACGGAAATGTCTAATTCAAGTTAATACGATTAGGATATTTTTGTTTGTTTTATATTCACATTAGAACATCCTCAATAATTTGTTTATGTTATGTAAATGTTAAATTGTAAGCTAAATTTATTGCCTAGAATCTTGTTTTAATTTTTAGGATAGGAGACACAAGAATTTTGTTATTTATGTTTAGTTATATATAGGTTAATTTGGTTAAGATAATTTTTTTTTTGTTTCCTTTTCAGAATATAAGAGACAATATTTTTCATATAAGTGTTAAAATTGTAGGTTAATTCAATTACGAGAATTAATTGTTTTGTTTAAGAATAGAAGATCCAAAATAATTTTATTATAACTTTTAATTTTGTTTCGTTGCATTGTTAACATATTTTTTAAATACAGTCATAATAAATTTAAGGATATGTAAGTTTTATAACTATTGACAATACATTATGATAAAAAGTTGTTGCTGTTTTATTTTTAAGAATTTACTAATGAATTACTCAAAAATTAAATTGTAGCTATAAAAAATTGCTTAAGTAAATGACTGAATGAAAATGAAAATTAGCAGCTTTATCGCAAACTTTAATGTCAAAATTATATTCTCATTTTGTTAATATGAAGTGACTTAAAACGAGAAGATACACTTGTTATATGTGCTTGTTAACTTTTCCTAAATTAGTTTCTGATTTTTGCAAAGGAAAGAGAAAGCCTTACTTTTCTGAATGCCACGTTACTTTTCACGCCGGCAAGGAGTTGTACTTTATACAGATAAGATACACTGACAGTAGAAATATTTCAAATCAATTGCACTTAACAAAAGTCACTTAATACTTTTCTTCTATATATAACGTTAATTTATATATATATATATATATATATATATATATATATATATATATATATATATATATATATAATACGAAATCTTCATCTTAGCTTTTCACAAAAATTTACTACTTCTGGTATGTTTACATTTAGGAGTTTCATTTCAAAGATCAAGACACAAACGAAGATGGCGTTATCTTGGGTTACGGATCTCATTCTGTTTTTTCTAAACTTCAAGATAGAATACATTATCTAAACAGGGTAAACAGAAAAATCGCACTTCCTAATAGTGACATACCCATAAATAAAAAGAAGAAAATGCCTGCCTGTAAAGCAGGCTGGTCAAACTGGCAGCCTCAAAGTGATATTTCTAATGAAGAAATTGATTTGTTACAAAAAAAGTTGAAGTCAGTTGACACATTTTCTGAAGAAATATATCAAAATCTTTTAAAAACGTACGCTTTTCAAAGGTTATTTCTTAATAAAGTGGATGCACCCAGTATTCAAGCAATAAACGCAGAATGGCCAGTTCTTCTTTTTCAAGAAGGAATTTACTAACATTATAAAATGCTTGTGAATCAAGACATTAGTCTATTGACTGAGATGATGCTTATGAAAAGTGAAAGAATATTTCGTTTTGGTACACAGAAAAAATATATACGAGAATGTCCACAAGAGGACCATAATAAGTTAATAACAATAATAAAGATATTTTCACAATATTTTATCAAAGGTCAAAATATTCTTCTGTATGCTATAAATGTTAGTGACCTTTAATCTGTTAGTAAAATTTAAACGTTTCATATATTTTACCATTATTGCAGTATTATGTATATATATATATATATATATATATATATATATATATATATATATATATATATATATATATATATATATATATATATATATATATATATATATATATATATATACAGGGTCGCTGATAAGTCTGGAAACGGTCGATTATCCGGGAAAATATACAAGGTGTCGAAAAAAGTTTTATACAAAAGTTTTTGGGTTCTTCAATGTCTACTAGGCGGTGATAATTTCATTTATACAGGGTTGGTCATACAGGCGTGGCACACCAATATTAATTTTTTTTTAATGGAACACCCTATATATTATTCGATATTTCAATCCTTCTCTTAATTTTGAGCAACATTTATCAGCAGCATGATGTACATAAACTCAATCGTTTCCGAGTAAAAAATAAATAAAAATAAACGCTATTGTTTTTAAAATCTATTGGATGAAGAACAAAAATAAATGAAAAGTAGAATATCTCCTGAAAACAATCTGTGAGTGTGAAAAGAACCGGTTGCGATGTTTTTAACATTGTTTGGAATCCTATTTTATAAGATGTTCAAAGTGTTCTCCATTGACCTCCTGACAATAATGAATTCGCTTAACAAAACATTGCACTGCATTTACAAGAGCGTTTTGAGGAATGTTATTAATTTCATGCACAATCCTTGCTTGCAACTCTTCAATATTCTGCGGTCTATTTTGGTAAATTAAATTTTTTACATGACCCCACAAAAAAAAGTCAAGCGGCGTCATGTCGGGAGACCTAGCTGGCCATTCAATAGTTCCCCTGCGCCCTATCCATCTGCCAGGAAAGGTTTGATTCAGATATTCCCGTACCTCAATTCCAAAATGAGGGGGTGCCCCATCCTGCTGAAACCATATTTCTCCCGCTGGTAGATTTGGGTCGTTATTGTTCGGAAATAATCGACTTACGTCTGGAACAATTGATTCTTGCAAAAGTGTCAAATATCGAGCAGAGTTCAAATTACCGTGTATAAAATAAGGTCTTATGATATGTCCACCAATAATAGCACACCAAACATTTACTTCTTGCGGTCCTTGGGTGTGAATTTGTTCCATCCAATGTGGGTTTTCGTCTGACCAGTACCTACAGTTGTGTCGGTTGACTTGTCCATTCAAACAAAATGTAGATTCGTCGGAAAACAAAATGTGGTTGGCAAAGTTAAAATTTTGGCGTAACTTCTCCATAATAAGTTCACAGAACTCGATTCTGCGATCAAAATCGTCTTCACTCAGTTCTTGCAATAAATGAATTTTATATGGACGGAACTTTTCCCGCTTCGTAATCTTTTGAATTGAATATCGACTCATATTGTGATTTAAAGCTAATTGCTGTGCCGAAGTTTTCGGATTTTCCACCACATCCAATATTACATTCAAAGAATTTTCTTCATTTGTAACGGTTACTGGCCTTCCAGTTCTAGGTTTATCCTTGATACCGCCAGTTTCGTGAAAACGATGCAAAGTTTTCGAAACTGTGGATTTGGAGATCGATTCCCGCTCAGGATGCAACTCATTGAACATAATCACCACTTGAGCAAAACTTCGTGTTCTATCACCGTACCTTATCATCATTAAAATTTCGATACGTTCGGTTTCACTTAAACTTGCCATTTTGCACAAAAACTGTTGACACTAAATTACTAATGTTTCAAAACTGTTGACACTGAATGAATGTTTGACATTCGTTGTCCTGGAAACATTTTAAAACAAAAGAATAATACTGCGTTTCTTATGGGCATCTTATCTTATCTTGGGATTCCAAACAATGTTAAAAACATCGCAACCGGTTCTTTTCACACTCACAGATTGTTTTCAAGAGATATTCTACTTTTCATTTATTTTTGTTCTTCATCCAATAGATTTTAAAAACAGTAGCGTTTATTTTTATTTATTTTTTTACCCGGAAACGATTGAGTTTAGGTACATTATGCTTCTCATAAATGTTGCTCAAAATTAAGAGAAGGATTGAAATATCGAATAATATATAGGGTGTTCCATTAAAAAAAATTAATATTGGTGTGCCACGCCTGTATGACCAACCCTGTATAAATAAAATTATCACCGCCTAGTAGACATTGAAGAACCCAAAAACTTTTGTATAAAACTTTTTTCGACACCTTGTATATTTTCCCGGATAATCGACCGTTTCCAGACTTATCAGCGACCCTGTATATATATATATATATATATATATATATATATATATATATATATATATATATATATATATATATATATATATATATATATATATATATATATATATATATATATATAAAGAAAGAAAAGTAGTTAATCCAGTAATCTTTTTTAGAACGACGCAGAAATGGATTTAACTATGAATTCTCCGCATATAGTTTCCCTGATTAATGGTAAGCCAGTCTAAATATTTCTGTGGCGTATCGTTGGGCCGACACTCCTTTGGACCGACACATCGTAAAGTCGACACTACAATAAAGCGCTGATTCGACCGAGAATACCGCTTTTTTCAGTATTTGTCTGGCCGACTGGCTCTAATATTGATTTCTGCTTTACATTTTGTTGCAAAACATGACATATAAGCGAAATTGAAATAAAAATAAATTTATATGCGCGCGGGACAATACGCACTCTTTATATATTTAAGATGGCTTACATAATAAAGTTATTTGTGTAAAAAATATGTTGAGTTATTAGATACAAATAAACATACTTATGGGTAATCGATTGTTATATATGTAAATATGTATGAAACTCAATCTTGACTCGCCTTAATGAAAAGGTCATTTTCTAATAAATAAAAAATCGATTGATATAAGATTTTGTTCCATATTTTAATTACAAAAATGTGATTTAAAGTGAAGCCACATATTATTAAGCATTTATTTTCAAGAAAGTTACTTTTTATTTTTGCACAATTGTTTGAAAATTTATGGTTGCGAGGGCAGAAGGTTAAGTACTTCTTTTTTTATAAATGTATATAGGCAATGAAGAAAAAATCATTGGAGATTGAATATGTGGTCATGCCTTTAAAGTTATTTGTGTAAAAAAAAATTGTTGAGTTAGATATAAATAGTTGTAAGCCTGAATTAGAATGTCCACACTCAAAGAAACTATAGAGAATGACAGGCTGTTATTGTCGTAAAAAAATCGAATGATATGTTTTATCCAATTTTTTCATTAAAACAATTTGATTTAAAGAAAAACCAGAATTTCATAAACTTTATATCAATATCTCAGATCTCTTTTACAAACTATGGAAGAGATCGGCTATTCTGAATACGATGACGGAAATCAGATAATCAGCCCTGATCAGATTAAACCAAACTCAGTAGTTTTATTCGATGATATAGTTTGTTGTAATCAAAGCATTATCAGCGACTGTTTTTGTTTCGGGCGCCACAATAAAGCTGATTGCTTTTATTTCTGTCAGACTTATTCCACAATACCGAAACAACTGATTCGAGATAATGCAAATTTGTTAATCATATTCAAACAAGATAACACTAATTTGAAACACGTATATGACAATCACCTTAATGTTGACATGACATTTCAGAAATTTAAGGATTTGCGTTCTTACTGTTAGAAAGAGTTGTTTGGTTTTTTGGTTATAAATAAGGGATTTCCTATCCATTGCGGCATATATAGGAAAGGTTTCAACGTTTATTTATATAGAGATTAAGAAAGATTTCAGTTCATCAGTATATGTCAAACAGGTGAACAAGATGAGTGAAAACGGTACCAGAGAACTTCTAAAAACGAGAAAAGCTTTGAAACGGAAATTGCAAAGTTTAAAAGCTGATATTTTGGAATCTTTACGCAGAAGAGAAGAGTAGTTGAACCTATAAAAAAACTAATTTCTGATATAAAAAAACATAAAAGATCATTCCAAAAGTTGAGCCTAAAGAGGAAAAACAAAAAATGTCTACTCCTACAAACGCCACTCCATCACAACAACCTCAACGCTTATTTGCACCCGAATTTTCGAATTATGAAGTGCTTTTTGCACAACCTGAAATTTCTGACACCTCAGCAAATATTCTTGAAAGTACAAGAGCAGATATTGATAGCATGGTATATGATCCATCCTTTATTGTCTATTTACAACAATATTCAGCACTACCTAGGCAATATGTGGAAGAGATGAGAAGAGACACTAGCGATCGTTTGTTAAATTGTGTTGATATTTATTAAAGGATCAAGTTAGAATATTTTTTATATGTTATCTGCATATTCGGTTACACATAGTAAGAAATGGTTTATTTATTTTAGTCCTATTTAAAAATTGCGAACCTCCCTGATGTTTGCTTCTCTTTTATATACGATATTTTATAAAATATGTTTTGTTTTTCATGTACTCCTCACATTTTTCAACATTTGCTTATAGGATGCTCAAACTGGCAACCTGATGAACATCCAGTCCAGCCAGAAACTCTTAATGAAAAAAAAGGAATATCTAAATAAAATCGCTTTTAAAGAAATTAACGATGAAATCAGGGCTTCCTTGGAGTACACATATGCTATGCAACGTTTGTTACTGAACATTCCTGTTCCTAATGGGCCATGACATTGAAGAATTGAAAAAAATGTTTTTATTAAAAATGGAGAAAATTATTTTATTTGGGAGAAAGTTCTCTAAGGAACTGCTAACAACATGTAATGAGACCGAAAAACAATTGACATGTGTAGGAATAATAACACCGTTTTTTGGCGAAAACTCGGACAAATTAATCGTTAAAATTGATTAGGTAAGTTATATACCTTTTGTCATTTAGACAAGTTCTTACCTTTTTTCGCGATTTAATACCAAATTTAATATGCAAAAAAAATATGTGAAAGATCTCATAAATTTTAAATGTATGCGTGAGGAGTGTAACCAATTTTTTAAACATGCTTTATATTTTTAACTTTTTTTTTGTAAAATTATAAAACACATTTATATGCACGTTGTATAGTAATCATCACAGTCTAAGGGCGATGCCAGTAGGCGCGACCATGAATCTTTAGCATCGCTCGTCATTTCATTTTTGTTTCGACACTGGATCAATTGTACCAGGTTTTCCTGGTTGCCTCTCTCTTCCCCTTTTTTCAAGTATGTGTCCTTCAAATAATATATGCCCAAGAAATTTTATCTTCCTCTTCTCAATTTCTTTTAGTAAATATCTTTTTATTCTCACCTCGTCTAGCACACTTTTATTCGTTTTTCAACCGGTGGACCGTGTCTTTGTAATTTTTCTCCAATAAGTTTAAATTTTAAAAGCTCCAATTCTCTTGATATTTTGCATAGTCAAAGTCCCAAGCTCCATACGGACGACTTGATGAACCTCTTCCTCAGGCCCAAGCTAAAATGTTTATTAGTAAGAACAGTACTTTATCTATTGAATGCTTGCTTTATCATGGCAATCCTTCTCAGATATTTGCTACATTTAGCATAATCCGTAATAATACTCCCAAGCTACATTTTTCACTTTTTCAAGTTGTGGACCGTTTAGCTTTACATCCATTTTAGCGGCTCCACTCTTACTTATCTTCATTACTTTCATTTTTGTCATTTTCCTCTTGAGCTTGATTCGTTCACACATTATCCGGCACCCTTATGGTATCCTTTTCAATAATTTTTTCGTGTCTCCCATCAGCGCTATGTCATCTGCGTGCCTTGCGCAATGGAAACGTTGTCCATTTATTTTGAATCCTGCTTTATTTTTCTTGTTCGGTATATTTATTACAGCAGATTTTCCTAACTATACCACCCTCTATTTAGAATACTAATTTGGTTATAAAAACACCTTGGCTTAATTATATAACCTATGCATGCACCCACATGTACACACTCAGGTACGTGCACACCCATAGAGTATGAAAAATATATCTGAAAGAAGTTTGTCTATATACCTAATAAATTGACAGTGAATCTGTTTTAGACTGAAAAACTAGACGATGTCAAAAGTCCAAATATTTCCCCATGCGTGGTAACAAGTGAAGGTAAAAGTGACGTCTTTTTAATAAAATTACAAAAAATAATAAATTACATGTACTTTTGCAGGTTTAAATGGTTGTAAACAACAGTTTTCAGTGTTTGTGGAGAAACAACATATCTGCATTTTCGATGACTTTTTAACTTCGTTGTCGACCATGTTTGCCTTATATTATAATTTTAACATGGCATACCCTCGAAAAATTTCATGTACTTTGGAGTTCATACAGAGATATTTCTTGAAAATAAATCCTGACTTGGTCAGGTCAGGTCAGGTCAGGTCAGCACCAAAAGCAAAAAAAGACCAAGATGAAGATACTGTCGCTGATAAATAAACTTAAAGATATGAAATAGTGCTAGAAATGTTTAGTTCTAGAGTAACTTCATTACGGCAATTTTTTTTTTTTTTTCTAAAGACACAGAATACGGAAATGTATAATTCAAGTTAATACGATTAGGATATTTTTGTTTGTTTTATATTCACATTAGAACATCCTCAATAATTTGTTTATGTTATGTAAATGTTAAATTGTAAGTTAATTTTATTGCTTAGAATCTTGTTTCAATTTTTAGGATAGGAGACACAAGAATTTTGTTATTTATGTTTAGTTATATATAGGTTAATTTGGTTAAGATAATTTTTTTTGTTTCCTTTTCAGAATATAAGAGACAATATTTTTCATATAAGTGTTAAAATTGTAGGTTAATTGAATTACGAGAATTATTTGTTTTGTTTAAGAATAGAAGACCCAAAATAATTTTATTATAACTTTTAATTTTGTTTCGTTGCATTGTTAACATATTTTTTAAATACAGTCATAATCAATTTAAGGATATGTAAGTTTTATAACTATTGACAATACATTATGATAAAAAGTTGTTGCTGTTTTATTTTTAAGAATTTACTAATGAATTACTCAAAAATTAAATTATAGCTATAAAAAATTGCTTAAGTAAATGACTGAATGAAAATGAATTAGCAGCTTTATCGCAAACTTTAATGTCAAAATTATATTCTCATTTTGTTAATATGAAGTGACTTAAAACGAGAAGATACACTTGTTATATGTGCTTGTTAACTTTTCCTAAATTAGTTTCTGATTTTTGCAAAGGAAAGAGAAAGCCTTACTTTTCTGAATGCCACGTTACTTTTCACGCCGGCAAGGAGTTGTACTTTATACAGATAAGATACACTGACAGTAGAAATATTTCAAATCAATTGCACTTAACAAAAGTCACTTAATACTTTTCTTCTATATATAACGTTAATTTATATATATATATATATATATATATATATATATATATATATATATATATATATATATATATATATATATATATATATATATATATATATATATATATAATACGAAATCTTCATCTTAGCTTTTCACAAAAATTTACTACTTCTGGTAAGTATGTTTACATTTAGGAGTTTCATTTCAAAAATCAAGACACAAACGAAGATGGCGTTATCTTGGGTTACGGTTCTCATTCTGTTTTTTCTAAACTTCAAGATAGAATACATTATCTAAACAGGGTAAACAGAAAAATCGCACTTCCTAATAGTGACATACCCATAAATAAAAAGAAGAAAATGCCTGCCTGTAAAGCAGGCTGGTCAAACTGGCAGCCTCAAAGTGATATTTCTAATGAAGAAATTGATTTGTTACAAAAAAAGTTGAAGTCAGTTGACACATTTTCTGAAGAAATATATGAAAATCTTTTAAAAACGTACGGTTTTCAAAGGTTATTTCTTAATAAAGTGGATGCACCCAGTATTCAAGCAATAAAAGCAGGATGGCCAGTTCTTCTTTTTCAAGAAGGAATTTACTAACATTATAAAATGCTTGTGAATCAAGACATTAGTCTATTGACTGAGATGATGCTTATGAAAAGTGAAAGAATATTTTGTTTTGGTACACAGAAAAAATATATACGAGAATGTCCACAAGAGGACCATAATAAGTTAATAACAATAATAAAGATATTTTCACAATATTTTATCAAAGGTCAAAATATTCTTCTGTATGCTATAAATGTAAGTGACCTTTAATCTGTTAGTAAAATTTAAACGTTTCATATATTTTACCATTATTGCAGTATTATGTGTATATATATATATATATATATATATATATATATATATATATATATATATATATATATATATATATATATATATATATATATATAAAGAAAGAAAAGTAGTTAATTCAGTAATCTTTTTTAGAACGACGCAGAAATGGATTTAACTATGAATTCTCCGCATATAGTTTCCCTGATTAATGGTAAGCCAGTCTAAATATTTCTGTGGCGTATCGTTGGGCCGACACTCCTTTGGACCGACACATCGTAAAGTCGACACTACAATAAAGCGCTGATTCGACCGAGAATACCGCTTTTTTCAGTATTTGTCTGGCCGACTGGCTCTAATATTGATTTCTGCTTCACATTTTGTTGCAAAACATGACATATAAGCAAAATTGAAATAAAAATAAATTTATATGCGCGCGGGGCAATACGCACTCTTTATATGTTTAAGATGGCTTACATAATAAAGTTATTTGTGTAAAAAATATGTTGAGTTATTAGATACAAATAAACATACTTATGGGTAATCGATTGTTATATATGTAAATATGTATGAAACTCAATCTTGACTCGCCTTAATGAAAAGGTAATTTTCTAATAAATAAAAAATCGATTGATATAAGATTTTGTTCCATATTTTAATTACAAAAATGTGATTTAAAGTGAAGCCACATATTATTAAGCATTTATTTTCAAGAAAGTTACCTTTGATTTTTGCACAATTGTTTGAAAATTTATGGTTGCGAGGGCAGAAGGTTAAGTACTTCTTTTTTTTATAAATGTATATAGGCAATGAAGAAAAAATCATTGGAGATTGAATATGTGGTCATGCCTTTAAAGTTATTTGTGTAAAAAAAATTGTTGAGTTAGATATAAATAGTTGTAAGCCTGAATTAGAATGTCCACACTCGAAGAAACTATAGAGAATGACAGGCTGTTATTGTCGTAAAAAAATCGAATGATATGTTTTATTCACTTTTTTCAAGATAGAAAAAACAATTTGATTTAAAGAAAAATCAGAATTTCATAAACTTTATATCAATATCTCAGATCTCTTTTACAAACTATGGAAGAGATCGGCTATTCTGAATACGATGACGGAAATCAGATAATCAGCCCTGATCAGATTAAACCAAACTCAGTAGTTATATTCGATGATATAGTTTGTTGTAATCAAAGCATTATCAGCGACTGTTTTTGTTTCGGGCGCCACAATAAAGCTGATTGCTTTTATTTCTGTCAGACTTATTCCACAATACCGAAACAACTGATTCGAGATAATGCAAATTTGTTAATCATATTCAAACAAGATAACACTAATTTGAAACACGTATATGACAATCACCTTAATGTTGACATGCCATTTCAGAAATTTAAGGATTTGCGTTCTTACTGTTGGAAAGAGTTGTTTGGTTTTTTGGTTATAAATAAGGGATTTCCTATCCATTGCGGCATATATAGGAAAGGTTTCAACGTTTATTTATATAGAGATTACGAAAGATTTCAGTTCATCAGTATATGTCAAACAGGTGAACAAGATGAGTGAAAACGGTACCAGAGAACTTCTAAAAACGAGAAAAGCTTTGAAACGGAAATTGCAAAGTTTAAAAGCTGATATTTTGGAATCTTCACGTAGAAGAGAAGAGTAGTTAAACCTATAAAAAAACTAATTTCTGATATAAAAAACATAAAAGATCATTCCAAAAGTTGAGCTTAAAGAGGAAAAACAAAAAATGTCTACTCCTACAAACGCCGCTCGATCACAACAATCTCAACGCTTATTTGCACCCGAATTTTCGAATTATGAAGTGTTTTCTGCACAACCTGAAATTTCTGACACCTCAGCAAATATTCTTGAAAGTACAAGAGCAGATATTGATAGCATGGTATATGATCCATCCTTTATTGTCTATTTACAACAATATTCAGCACTACCTAGGCAATATGTTGAAGAGATGAGAGGAGACACTAATGATCGTTTGTTAAATTGTGTTGATATTTATTATAGAATCAAGTTAGAATATTTTTTATATGTTATCTGCATATTCGGTTACACATAGTAAGAAATGGTTTATTTATTTGAGTCCTATTTAAAAATTGCGAACCTCCCTGATGTTTGCTTCTCTTTTATATACGACATTTTATAAAATATGTTTTGTTTTTGTACTCCTCACATTTTTCAACATTTGCTTATAGGATGCTCAAACTGGCAACCTGATGAACATCCAGTCCAGCCAGAAACTCTTAACGAAAAAAAGGAATATCTAAATAAAATCGCTTTTAAAGAAATTAACGATGAAATCAGGGCTTCCTTGGAGTACACATATGCTATGCAACGTTTGTTACTGAACATTCCTGTTCCACCTTCTATTAAGGTTATTGAAAAGGAATGGCCCATTCTTCTGCAACCATTAGTAATTCATTGGCATTATAAGAAATTAATGGACCATGACATTGAAGAATTGAGAAAAATGTTTTTATTAAAAATGGAGAAAATTATTTTATTTGGGAGAAAGTTCTCTAAGGAACTGCTAACAACATGTAATGAGACCGAAAAACAATTGACATGTGTAGGAATAATAACACCGTTTTTTGGCGAAAACTCGGACAAATTAATCGTTAAAATTGATGGGGTAAGTTATATACGTTTTGTCATTTAGACAAGTTCTTACCTTTTTTCGAGATTTAATACCAAATTTAATATGCAAAAAAAATATGTGAAAGATCTCATAAATTTTAAATATATGCGTGAGGAGTGTAACCAGTTTTTTAAACATGCTTTATAGTTTTAACTTTTTTTGTAAAATTATAAAACACATTGATATGCACGTTGTATAGTAATCATCACAGTCTAAGGGCGATGCCAGTAGGCGCGACCATGAATATATGTCTTTAGCATCGCTCTTCATTTCATTTCAGCTTCGACACTGGATCAATTGTACCAGGTTTTCCTGGTTGTCTCTCTCTGCCCTTTTTTCAAGTATGTGTCCTTCAAATAATATATGCCCAAGAAATGTTGTCTTCCTCTTCTCAATTTCTTTTAACAAACATCTTTTTATTCTCACCTCGTCTAGCACAGTTTTATTGGTTTTTCAACCGGTGGACCGTGTCTTTGTAATTTTTCTCCAATAAGTTTAAATTTTAAAAGCTCCAATTCTCTTTATATTTTGCATAGTCAAAGTCCCAAGCTCCATACATACGACTTGGTGAACCTCTTCCTCAGGCCCAAGCTAAAATGTTTATTAGTGAGAACAGTACTTTGTCTATTGAATGCTTGCTTTATCATGGCAATCCTTCTCAGATATTTGCTACATTTAGCATAATCCGTAATAATACTCCCAAGCCACATTTTTTACTTTTTCAAGTTGTGGACCGTTTAGCTTTACATCCATTTTAACGGTCCCACTCTTACTTATCTTCATTACTTTCATTTTTGTCATTTTCCTCTTGAGCTTGATTCGTTCACACATTATCCGGCACCCTTATGGCATCCTTTTCAATAATTTTTTCGTGTCTCCCATCAGCGCTATGTCATCTGCGTACCTTGTGCAATGGAAACGTTGTCCATTTATTTTTAATCCTGCTTTATTTTTCTTGTTCGGTATATTTATTACAGCAGATTTTCCTAACTATACCACCCTACATTTTAGAATACTAATTTGGTTATAAAACACCTTGGCTTAATTATATAACCTATGCATGCACCCACACGTACAGACTCAGGCACGTGCACACCCATAGAGTATAAAAAATATATCTGAAAGAAGTTTGTCTATATACCTAATAAATTGACAGTGAATATTTTAAACTTAAACTCGAAATCTGTTTTAGACTGAAAAACTAGACGATGTCAAAATTCCAAATATTGCCCCATGCGTGGTAACAAGTGAAGGTAAAAGTGACGTCTTTTTAATAAAGTTACAAAAAATAATAAATTACATGTACTTTTGCAGGTTTAAATGGTTGTAAACAACAGTTTCCAATGTTTGTGGAGAAACAACATATCTGCATTTTCGATGACTTGTTAACTTCGTTGTCGACCATGTTTGCCTTATATTATAATTTTAACATGGCATACCCGCGAAAAATTTCATGTAGGGTAAACTGGGGAGAGACGGACTGCCGCCTGAGATGGACCACCTCATTATCTCGTTTATTTACCGCTAGATGACAGCGGCGTTAGTACAGACCAATACGCGACGTGGTGTAATTGAATAATAATCGGTCGTGGGCGTCATATTTGTGGGGCTGTTTCCTTAATAAAAGCATACGAACTGCTGAGGCTGTATCTGTGGCACGTACAACTGCGCTGAATCGTGTATCAGTCGACAAATATTTTCAACTGCTTGAGGATACCCTCAGAGAAAGTGACCTTTTTAATAAGCCCTCTAACATATTTAATGTAGATGAGACTGGGTTGCAACTAAATAATAGACCTGGAAAAGTGGTTGCAGCAAAGGGCTCAAAAACTGTATCTCACATATCATCCAGCGAAAAAGGTGAGACAATTAGTGTAATCGCCTGCTGCAACGCTGAAGGGAGTTTCTTGCCACCTTTTTGCATTATGAAAGGTAAAAACATGAAAGCCGAATATTCAAACGGGATGCCTCCTGTATCAGCAGTAAAAATGTCTCAAAAATCCGCGTATGTGAATACCGATATTTTCTTCGTATGGCTCAGGGAACATTTTCTACCGAGGAAACCACAAGGAAAAGTCCTTTTGATTCTAGACGGACATACTTCTCATTGTAATTATACAGAAATGCTAGAGTTTGCCGAGCAACACGAAATTCAGATGTTGTGTTTACCAGCGCATACGACGCATTTTCTACAACCTTTGGACAGAGCTGTTTTCAAATCTTTCAAGAGTCATTATTATTCAGCATGTAATAATTTTGTGAGAAGAAATCCGAATCTCAGGATAAACAGACTTCCAGTTGGTAAATTATTAAGTGAGGCTTGGACATCATCAGCTACAGCAAATAATGCAGTCTCTGGCTTCAGATCAACAGGTATCTATCCTTATTGTCCGAATGCAATCCCCGACTATGCATTCATAACAACAATGACTGAAGATCAGAATAAGGACCCTCAAAACGATGTACCTAACAATCAAAATGTAAGTTATTCTCACCTAGGTATTTTTTATATAATTTCAATGGGTGTTGCTATTTTTTTGTAGCCGGATATTGTCACCTCTATCACACTCCAGAAACAAAAATTTAGACCAGGTAACGAAGAAATAGTTACAGCAAACACAAATGTTTCATTTCTAGCAAATGAACTTTTTCGGTCACCTTTATCGGAACATACATGTAACGTAAACCCTGAAAGTGAGGTAAGCTTGCTTGATTCCAGGTGTGATAATTAGCACAGATGTGAATCGTATCTTTCCAGGTACAAAATACTGTCAGTGTTGGTGCAACAAACAAATTCTCTCCTAAACCTGGCTGCTCAAAAGATCATGATGAGATATTAAACGATGCTTCAATGTCAATTTTTGACGACACATTGAGTAGTGAGTCCCAAGATGAGGTAAACTTTTCTCCTGAAACTGTAAGCAGCACTTACTAAGTAAACTTATTTTTAGGACAACCAGACGCAAAAAACAACTTTAAAAGGCTCAACAAAATATCCATTGTCTTCGCTAAAAAGCAATTTCAACACCAAAACTGATACGTCTCCATGCCCAAATTCAACGGTAACTATCAAAATCTGAAGCATAACATTTTAACAACAACATACTTCTCTTTGTAGGTCCTTCAGCCACATAACTCTCAAAATATAGATGATGACATAACGCCTGGGAAACGACTAGACATCTTACATCCACTGCCTGTCCTTAAACAAAAAGTAGCTGAAGCACAAAAGCGTGGTCGTGCACTAGCTGAAGTTCTAACTTCACCAGAATATATAAAGAGAAGAAGAGAAAAGGAAACAGTACAAGAAAAAAAATTGAAAAAGAAACAACTTGCACAAAAAAGGAAGTCTGGGAAACAAATGCAAGCACGTAAAACGAAAACCATCAAGAAGAAAAAGAAAGCAAATGAAAGTTCTTCTGAATAATCGGAACCTGTTTACGATGAAAGTGATGATTCCTTGGAAAATTTTGATGATAACGATTGCGTTGGCTGTGGCGAATCCTATGAAGCCGCACAAAAAACAGACGATTGGATAAAATGTGTCATTTGTTCCCGCTGGCTCCATGAAACGTGTTTGAAATTTGATGAAATGTGCGAACGTTGTGGCAAAAAAATTAAATCAAGTTCCTTTCGATTATAATTAATCTCGGCTGTGGTACTTTCCCAGGAATATATTGAATTTGTTATTTTTTCCAGAATTGTGATATTTTATGTTACTATGATACCTGTTATAATGATTATTTTGGCTGGTTCAACTCAGCCGATAGGGTGGTTCATCTAACCCCGATAGTTCAGGGTGAGACGGACCACCCTACGTTTTATAAAAACCTTTTTTTTTCAGAATTTACGTTTAAGTTGAGTTTTTTTATAGTTTGTATGTAAAATGTGTTATGTAAACCTATCGAGAGAATATATTGTTTCCGTTCTATCTTTCAAAATAAAAATGCCAGCGGCGCATAGAAAAAGGTGGTTCATCTCTCCCCAATTTACCCTACTTTGGAGTTCATACAGAGATAATTCTTGAAAATAAATCCTGACCAAGGCAGAAAAAGCAAAAAAAGACCAAGATGAAGATACTGTCGCTAATAAATAAACTTAAAGATATGAAATAGTGCTACAAATGTTTAGTTCTAGAGTAACTTCATTACGGGAATTTCTTTTTTATTTTCTAATAAGAAGACACAGAATACGGAAATGTCTAATTCAAGTTAATACGATTAGGATATTTTTGTTTGTTTTATATTCACATTAGAAGATCCTCAATAATTTGTTTATGTTATGTAAATGTTAAATTGTAGGTTAATTTTATTGCCTAGAATCTTCTGTTTTATTTTTTAGGATAGGAGACACAATAATTTTGTTATGTCTAGTTATATATAGGTTAATTTGGTTAAGATAATTTTTTTTGTTTCATTTTTAGAATAGAAGAGACAATATTTTTCATATAAGTGTTAAAATTGTAGGTTAATTCAATTACGAGAATTGCTTGTTTTGTTTTAAGAATAGAAGACCCAAAATAATTACATTATAACTTTTAATTTTGTTTCGTTGCATTGTTAACATATTTTTTAAATACAGTCATAAATTTAAGGATATGTAAGTTTTATAACTATTGACAATACATTATGATAAAAAGTTGTTGCTGTTTTATTTTTAAGAATTTACGAATAAATTACTCAAAAATTAAATTATAGCTATAAAAAAATTGCTTAAGTAAATGACTTAGAATGAATTGGCAACTTTATCGCAAACTTTAATGTCAAAATTATATTCTCATTTTAGTGAATTTTCTTAAAAAAAATTCACTAATGAGGAGATCCCGACTTTTGAATTTTGAAAAAATTTCTTCAAATGAGCGCTAATTAGGCCCCCCAGAACACATATCCGGGGTCAGTTTCAATTTTTATATGTTTATATATATATATATATATATATATATATATATATATATATATATATATATATATATATATATTTATATATATATATATATATATATATATATATATATATATATATATATATATATATATATATATATATATATATATATATATATATATGTATCACACCGATAACTCAAAAAATAATGGGCCGATTTTGATTAAATTTGGTGAATACCTTCCTTCTGTAAATGGCTTGGATAAGTTCGTTAGTCAGGAAAATCGGCCCAGGTTTTCCCGGAAAATTTTGGGTTTTCCTTCAAAAAAAAATTTATATCTCCGAAATTAACAAAGTAAGGGCAACCAAATTTGGTACGCTGGTTTATGTCATTATAGGTGAGGCGCCTAGGGTTGAACACACTGAGACCTCACAGACGATCTCCAGCAAGATTTGGGGAGTAGGCAGATTGAGGCCCCGTAATCGAGCTACAACAACCCAACCTACCTTTATCCACCACTCTAAGGAGTAGGCAGATTGAGGCCTTAGAGTGTCCTTACATATTTCCTTTACCTACCTTTGTCCACCACTCTAAGGAGTAGGCAGATTGAGGCCTTAGAGTGTCCTTACATATTTCCTTTACCCACCTTTGTCCATCACTCTAAGGAGTAGGCAGATTGAGGCCTTAGAGTGTCCTTACATATTTCCTTTACCCACATTTGTCCACCACTCTAAGGAGTAGGCAGATTGAGGCCTTAGAGTGTCCTTACATATTTCCTTTACCCACCTTTGTCCATCACTCTAAGGAGTAGGCAGATTGAGGCCTTAGAGTGTCCTTACATATTTCCTTTACCTCTTGAAAATGGCTCCAAAACAGGAGCCGAAACTTCGAGTTTCCATAAATTCTGGACGCGGTTTAACCCGAGAACCAAGCATGTCTCATATATATATATATATATATATATATATATATATATATATATATATATATATATATATATATATATATATATATATATATATAATACTAAATCTTCATCTTTTTACAAACTGCTTCTGGTAAGTATTTTTACGTTTAGGAGTTTCATTATCACAATTATTTGTATAAATAATACAGAATTTGTTTATAGAATATAAATTGCGGGTTGGGTATTTACATTCCTGACAAGTAGTTTTACATTTAAGGATTCTATATTTACGAATGTGGTGTGTAAAAATTACAAATCGTATTTATACAATATACATTTGGACTTGTATATTTACATTAAGAAATTTTATAATTACATTTCAGTGTGGATCAAATTCAAACGTTATGTAAAATATGAATGAAGGTCAGTAATGTTACCTTACAAGATGTTATTATTACATTCTAGTATGGTAATATCACTTACGTTATTTGTAAAATTTACAACATTTGAAGTAAATAATCAGAACTTAACTGTAAAGTAACATACAAAAATGTGTTTATCCATGACAACGTTATAAGTTTACACATTACCTTTGTAGATTTACTTTTTTTTGGAAAATGACAAGGAGTTTGAGTAATTTTCCACATATTAATGTAATCATACAGATTTGAGGAATTTTACAGTACAACTCATTGGTTGCCAATGATTTATCATGTAAAAATACACAATTATTTTTTACAGTGTACACTAACCTGGAATGAGAGTGAAATGTCGTCGCCGACCAATTCTTCTGCTGATATTTATGACGGCAGAACGCAAGAATCGATAAAAAACTGTCAGAACTGTGTTAAGACAGAAGAACTATAACAGAAGTTATAAATGTCATAGCTAATTATGTTATGCATTAAGGATAATTTCATATAAAGTTATTTCTAAGTATCCAAAAATCTTTCAAGACACAAACGAAGATGGCGTTGTCTTGGGTGACGGATCTCATTCTGTTTTTTCTAAACTTCAAGATAGAATACAGGGTAAACAGAAAAATCGCACTTCCTAATAGTAACAAACCCATAAATAAAAGGAGAAAATGCCTGCCTGTAAAGCAGTCTGTACAAACTGTCAGCCTCGAAGTGATATTTCTAATGAAGAAATTGATTTGTTGGAAGTACAAAAAAAGTTGAAGTCAATTGACACATTTTCTGAAGAAATATATGAAAATCTTTAAAAAAACGTACGCTTTTCAAAGGTTATTTCTTAATAAAGTGGACGCACCCAGTATTCAAGAAATAAAAGCAGAATGGCCAGTTCTTCTTTTTCAAGAAGGAATTTACTAACATTATAAAATGCTTATGAATCAAGACATTAGTCTATTGACTGAGATGATGCTTATGAAAAGTGAAATAATATTTCGGTTTTTTAAACGTTTCATATATTTCACCATTATTGCAGTATTACGTATATATATATATATATATATATATATATATATATATATATATATATATATATATATATATATATATGTATATATATATATATATATATATATATATATATATATATATATATATATATATATATATATATATATATATATATATAGAAAGAAAAGTAGTTGTCAGTAATATTTTTTAGAACGACGCAGAAATGGATTTAACTATGAATTCTCCGCATATAGTTTCCCTGATTAATGGTAAGCCAGTGTAAATATTTCCGTGGCGTATCGTTGAGCCGACACTCCTTTGGACCGACACATCGTAAAGTCGACACTACAATAGAGCGCTGATTCGACTGAGAATACCGCTTTTTTCAGTATTTTTCGGGCCGACTGGCTCTAATATTGATTTCTGCTTCACATTTTGTTGCAAAAGATGACATATAAGCGAAATTGAAATAAAAATAAATTTATATGCGCGCGGGTCAATACGCACTCTTTATATGTTGGCTTACATAATAAAGTTATTTGTGTAAAAAATGTGTTGAGTTATTAGATACAAATAAACATACTTATGGCTAATTGATTGTTATATATGTAAATATGTATGAAAGTCAATCCTGACTCGCCCTAATGAAAAGGTCATTTTCTAATTAAAAAAAAAATCGATTGATATAAGATTTTGTTCTATATTTTAGTTACAAAAATGTGATTTAAAGTGAAGCCACATATTAAGTATTTATTTTTTAAAAGTTATCTTTGATGGCATCTACTTTTTCACATTTTCTAATGCATAGCTGGACAATTGTTTGAACATTTATGGTTCCGAGGACAGAAGGTTAAGTACTTCTTTTTTTATAAATGTATATAGGCAATGAAGAAAAAATCATTGGAGATTGAACCTGTGGTCATGCCTTTAAAGTTATTTGTGTAAAAAAAAATTGTTGAGTTAGATATAAATACATATACTTATGGATAAATTGTTGTTTTTGAAGAAGATATAAATAGTTGTAAGCCTGAATTACAATGTCCATACTTAAAGAAACTATGGAGAATGACAGGCAGTTCTGTTATTATCGTAAAAAAATCAAATGATATGTTTTATTAAATTTGTTCATTAAAACAATTTGATTTAAAGAAAAACCAGATTTTCATAAACTTTCTATTTTTTTCTTTTATTGCCAAATATTGTCAAAAAAGCTGTCTTACATTATTTTTTAATGCTCATTTGCTGAAAATATATTTTCCAAAATTTATTATCAAGTGCGAAAGGTTTAAAAAATATTTAACTACCATAAAATAATAATTATATATATATATATATATATATATATATATATATATATATATATATATATATATATATATATATATATATATAACAAAAATTTTAGATCATTTATATGAACACTGACTTCCATAGCGCACTTTGTCGCGTCCACACTTTTTATTATGAGTAGCAGAATGTTCGCCACATGATTGTACACTTATTTTCTTATTCTGGTTGCATTTTCGCGCATTCACTGTTTTTGGAATACCTAGTAATACTTTAGTTCTTTATAAACGCAGTTCTCCCGACATATTACTTTTTTTGTAATATTAATTGATAACAAATTAAATTGTTCGGTTTTAAATATTACCTTTGGCTTAAATTTTGTTTTTATGCAGCAAATAACATGGTCGTATATAAATACTTTGTTTTATTTGTTGTCATCCATATTTGTATTAGTCTTTTGATTATTTATTTATAATTAATTCTACAATATATAAATACTAGTGCTTTCAGCTTTACCACATATAATTGTAGGTAAGATTTAAATCAAATAGTTCACTGTTATAACCTTAATGCAACGTAAAATTGACGTGTAATGTTAGCTCTGAATTATACATTAACAACTTAAATATTCAGAAATGTATGTATATATATATGTATATATATATGTATATATATATATATATATATATATATATATATATATATATATATATATATATATATATATATATATATATATATATATATAATAATAATAATAATAATAATAAAATTTCATTTAAGAGTTACATGTTAAATTTAATGAAGGTAAACTTACAGTTATTGTGTAATGTTTTAATAGCTTAATTTTACATACAATTTAGCCAACTAAGTTTAAAATTACACCTCTTTTAGTGAATTTTCGTAGAAAAAATTCACTAATTGGGAGATCCCGACTTTTGAATTTTGAAAAAATTTTTGCAAACGAGTGCGAACTAGAACCCATATCCGGGGTTAGTTTCAATTTTTATATGTTTATATATATATATATATATATATATATATATATATATATATATATATATATATATATATATATATATATATATATATATATTTATATATATATATATATATATATATATATATATATATATATATATATATATATATATATATATATATATATATATATATATATATATATATATATATATATATATATATGTATGTATCACACCGATAACTCAAAAAATAATGGGCCGATTTTGATAAAATTTGGCATGTACATTTCTTTTGTAAATAGCTTGGATAAGTTCGTTAGTCGGGAAAATCGGACGAGGTTTTCCGGGAAAATTTTGAGTTTTCATTCGAGGAAATGCATACACATTTCTCGTGGCTCATCCTCACATCATGTCGATTAGCTACAGACAGGGATAGCGTACACATCCGTTTCGAATGCCGTGGTATATGCGCCCAGAGCATAACTCTCGCGCACCCCCAGGCTGTCGATGTATATTCCTGCCCCGGAGGATTGTTGATACTCCATCCGCGATCCGTCGGTAAAACAGACCAGGCTTGCGGGTTGGAATGCAACCTCATTTTCCCTCCACTGATCCCTACTGAGCATTCTGAAGGTATATGGCCTAGTCAACCTAATATCGTCCTCTGCATTCCGTACCTTGATGGTGGAAATCGAAATTTCCTTTTCCACCTCCTTGGCGACTCTTGCATGTCCTATTATTGATCCCTCTCCGCACCAGTTTCCAGAGTCTCGCAATCTAAGATGCGACGCCATAGCCTCCCTTCTGATACAGATGAGAAGCGGTGGCAGCATCAGCAAGACCTCTAGCGCGGCTGAGGGTGTCGTCCTCATTGCGCCTGTGATACCCAGGATTGCCAGCCTTTGGAGCTTGGCCACCTTCTTGGTAGCAGTTTGGTTCACACCACACCACCAGACCAACGCCCCGTAGAGGGTTCTCGGCCTGACGATCGCAGTATAAATACAATGAAGGATGCGAGGATTAAGTCCCAGGTCCTCTCTATCACTTGACGCAGCTGCCAGTGGGTCGCTACCTCCACCCTTTCTACTCGTTCTCTTTGCGACCCCCATGTTAGGTTGGAGTCCAGAACCACCCCCAGATATTTGACTTCCCGCACTAAAGCTAAATGTTTTCCAAATTATCAACCTAAAAATTCTAAGTTTGTCCCTAAAATGCTTTGCTATCCTGACATTTAAACGTAAAAAATCTAGCCCCACGTTGGGCGCAAAATTATATAACGTCCAACCCATTTTATGCCAATGACAACTCCCAACTTAAACGCAACCTCAAAACAGTCATTGGTATCAGCAAAGTTACCGGTAGGTTAGGTGGACGCCCGCTTTTAAAAACTGGAGACGGGCGGGGTTCCTAAATAAGATTTTATACAGGGCGCCACTTGATTGTTACACCTACCCCCGGATATTCAAATAAGTTGTTAGTTAGATCGTCAAGATTTATAAGTCTTACCTCAATCAATGACCAGTGATCCAACTCCAACCAAGAGCACGCTGGATCACACTGGTAGCTATAACCAATAATACACATACACAGATGAACTCATGTGCATCAACGATTACAGAATCGTAAGGCACCTATATAAATGACCAAATTAACTACACAAATTACTGGACAAGTTTCAGGAGTGAGACTACCTTCAAATAAATCTACTAACCAATTACTACAAAATTTTAGTTTATTAATGAATGAACATCAAAACAAACACCACAATTTAAAATATACATTTAGCAACAAATGTCCTGACCTGAAAAGCATAAACATCTAAGTATCTCAATAACCTGGCTCTCTAAGGTTTCAAACAGTTATCGCTACTCATATAGTAGCTTAATAGCATAGGATCTCCTTAATTAAATTCAACAATTAAGTTTTACCAGACATGCGCACGCTTAGCTGACAAACGTATTCAGAGTTAGGAAATGACAGCTTAAAATATTATCAACGGTCTATTCTGAGTCAGTAAAGTAGATCTAAGGTTCAGCTTTATGGTGATAAAACCCTAAAAACACCACAACTTTTTCAAATGCAAAGCTATTATATAAATGTGAAGCAGTTATCAAACTACTAGATAGCTTCATCTATTTGTTCTTAATGAAAATTGACTATTCACATTAGCGAAAGTAGTGAATAAAATTACTATATCAATTAAAGCTGTTAAGAATTTAAATTATCAAAAAGTCTGGATGCAGCAAGTGCGTTATGGTAGTGAATTTTCATATAAATGATCTGGCACCAAATAGTTTTTATAACTTTTTTCTTGTAACATAGAAATCTAAATTGTGGTGTATAGTTTACTCTTTATATCGTAAACCTACCTACCAAATTTGGTTATTATAGATTTTTTATTTTCTGGGATAAAACTTTTTTTCGAAAGACAATTCAATATTTTCCCGTAAACCTGGTCCGATTTTCCTGGCTATCGAAGTCACTTACAAAAGGAAGGTACATATCAAATTTGATCAAAATCGGCCCATTATTTTTTGAGTTATCGGCGTGATACATACAAGTTATATCACCAACTGTAATAGTCCGTTACAATAAAACTGTGAATCAGCGTTCTCACGGCATGGTTGTTATTGTCGCAGACGTTATAGCAATCTTGCATAAAATATTATATTTCATTCTCCTTCTATGTGCATAATTTACTGTAAGTTTTAGTTAGTTAGAATCTAGGATCTGTACTGTACACATCTTAAAGAATAAAGTTCTCTGTTATTGAATATTGACTGTTTAAAAAAGGTATTATCAGTAATCAATAATATTAGTGGCGCAGTCGGTAGTATAGCTAATCGAATATATTGATAATATTTGATTCGTTTTTACGATTAATTAGCTATCGAATTTTCTAACACACTTGGTGGATTGAGTAGCTAAGTGTAGTGTTAGAGACTCAGTAACAAGTGTTCCAGTGCATCGAGCAACAAACGAACCAGTTCTGAGAAGATACTCCTGTGTGTGCTGAAAGAATATCAGGACCTATGGCAGTATTGATTATTTTGCTGTAAGTACCTTTATGTCTTATAGGGAGCCTAATTCTCATTATAACTCCGATAGTTCGGATTCTGATTCTATCTCATTAGATATAGGAAAAGATCAAAGTAAATTAATTATAAATTTCAATAAATCACAAATAACCAATCAATTAAATATAATTAAAATGGCAGTAAATCAAAATGAAACTCCTGCTCTAAGGTCAGAGTATCTTAACATGTTACCTGAATTTAGCGGAGAAACAGAATTATTACCGCGATTTATAAACATCGCAGAAAAATTAGTTAATAAATTTTATAATTTAGAAAATGTTGAGGACTTTCAAAATGAATATTTGATGTCTAGCATTTTGTCAAAAATCAAGGAAGAAGCTGCTATAAATATCTCCTCCTGTGCTGTCGAAAATTGGGCAGATTTAAAAAGTGCTCTGTTATGCACGTGCGCAGATAAAAGAGACTGTTATAGTTTAAATATTGAAATGACTGAATGCAAACAGGCGTACAATGAAACGCCGTTTGATTTTTATAACCGTTTACAGCATTTACTTAATTTACAAACTGCATATTTAACTACACATTGTACTGAAATCGAGGCAAATATCTTAGTAGGTTATTTCCGTAAATTTGCACTCCGCATATTATTACGTGGTTTAAAAGAACCGATTGGATCTCTTATGAGGACTAAAAATCCTATAGATTTAAATACAGCTTTAAATATGTTAACCAATGATTTTCAATTAGAATTAACAAGGCTGAAAAACCGAATATACGTCCAAAATTTAGATATCAAAATAATCAAAATACTAATTACAAACCAAGGATGCAAAATTCGCCACCTCAATTAACAAATTACCCTCATAATTCTCAAGCTCCTTTTAATCAAAGGCAACATTTTAATAACATACCAAATTTCGCTAGAGGAAACCAATTTCCAAATCAAAATTCAAATGTTTTTAGAGGTAACGAAAACAGGAATTATTTTAAACCTACACCAATGAGTATTTCGACAAGAAATACCTTCCAAAATCACAATTATAGGCAAAATCAGCCAAGAGCAAACATACAAGAGCTACATAATATCGAAGAACCTGACACTGCGGGGCCTTCGATCGAGTTTCCTGAAGAAAATTATTTTTTAGAGAACAGTGCCTCGGAAAACCAAATTTCTCAATAATGAATTTAACAGATAACGCTAGCGAACTACCTTACGTCATCTGGCCGGAAAATAATTTAAGGGTGCTCGTTGACTCAGGGAGCACGAGGTCATTTATAAAACCAGAAATCGCAAATGCATTTTACTCCAGGTCAATTAAAAGTGACCCTTTCCAGGTGTCCACGGTACATGGAACATCTGTAGAAAAATATAGCACATTAGTGCCTTGCTCAAAAGTGTTTGCACAAAAAAAAGGCACGTCACTAAAATTCTACTTATTTGATTTTCATAATAATTTTGATTGCCTCCTAGGCTTAGATAATTTAAAACTATTGAACGCTTCGATAGATTTTAAAACTAATAATCTAATATTCCCAAATGGAAAAGTAAATATTTATTATCATAAAATAGGAAACAATGCTCGTTGGACGAATTGCATAGTAGTACAACCGAGATCCGAACAGGTAATAAAAATAGATATAAAAAATGTTAAGAAAGGCGAAGTGATTATTCCATATACAACAATTAAAAACTTAGAAATACCACAATGCGTTACTAAGGTATGTAATTATAAGGCGATTTGTACTATTCTTAACCCATCGGAAGATGTGGTGACTTTAAAATTCAATGAACCAATATCTGTAGAAATGTTCGATGAATACGAGCAGACACACAGTTCTAATTTTAACACGTATAATGTAGACAATTTTAAGTTCGATTTATCAAAAATTCGCACTAATCACATGAATTCCGAGGAAAAACGGGAAATATTGAAGTTAATAAAAGAATACGAACATATTTTTCATCATGAAAATAAACCCCTAACTTTTACTAATGAAATAAAACATAGAATTCGAACAAAAGATGAAATACCCGTTTACACAAAGTCATATCGTTATCCAGAAGTGCATACAAAAGAAGTGCAAAAGCAAATAAAAAAAAATGTTAGAGCAAAAAATAATAAGACCATCTTTCTCTCCGTGGTCCTCTCCTATCTGGGTTGTTCCCAAAAAACAAGATGCCCCAGGCGAGCGTAAATGGCGTATAGTCATTGACTATAGAAAGCTTAACGAAAAAACTATCGGTGACAAATATCCGTTGCCGAATATTAATGAATTATTAGATAAATTGGGTAGATGCCAATATTTTTCCACATTGGATCTGGCATCTGGATTTCATCAGATCGAAATGTTCGAAGATGACATCCCAAAAACCGCGTTCAATGTGCAGAATGGCCATTATGAATTTTTAAGAATGCCGATGGGCTTAAAATGTAGTCCAAGCACGTTCCAGCGCGTAATCGATAATATTTTACGTGGAATACACAACGAAAAATGTCTAGTTTACCTGGACGACATTATAATTTTTAGCACTAGTTTACAAGAACATATATCTCGGTTACGAGACGTGTTCGAGAGGTTAAGCAAAGCAAATTTTAAAATACAATTAGACAAGTCCGAATTCCTAAAAAAGGAGGTAGCATATCTCGGACATATTGTGACGCCATCTGGCGTAAAGCCCAATCCAGACAAAATTAAAGCTGTTAAAAATTTCCCTATACCAAAAAATACGAAACAATTAAAAGGTTTCTTGGGACTTCTGGGATATTACAGAAGATTCATTAAAGATTTTGCTAAGGTTACAAAACCCCTTACTAAATGTTTAAAGAAAGATGCGGTTATAGATATAAAGGATCCCGATTATCTAAATTGTTTCAACACGTGTAAAGAATTATTAATTAACGAACCGATCCTTCAGTACCCCGATTTCACAAAGCCTTTTGTACTGACTACAGACGCAAGCAATTATGCTATTGGTGCTGTATTGTCTCAAGGAAAAATTGGTGTCGATTTACCTTGCGCTTACGCGTCAAGAACCTTAAATACCTCCGAGACAAACTACTCAACGATTGAGAAAGAATTATTGGCAATTGTGTGGGCTGTAAAATATTTTCGTCCATATCTTTGTGGCAGAAAATTCCAAATAGTAACAGACCATAAGCCACTTCAATGGCTATTCTCGTTAAAAGAGCCAAATTCTAAAATGCTTAGATGGCGCCTTAAGCTTGAAGAGTATGAATACGAAATTACTTATAAAAAAGGAACATTAAATAAAAATGCGGACGCTTTATCCCGTATAGAATTAAATATTTTAAATGACAATAATGCACAAGATTCAAGTGGCATATTTAAATACATGGAGAATTTTAATAAGGAAATTCAGGCTAAGAATACCGATAATCAAGAAACGCAATCTTTAATTGTAGAAGTTGAAGATATAGATAATAATGTCGACGATGACATAACTATTCATTCAAATCATGAAAATCCTGTAATTGGAGTACCAGTAGTCGAGTGTCCAGTTAATTTTGGTAAAAATCAAATAATTATTTCAGAAGTAAACTTTTCACCATCAGTACCTGTAATTGTAAAATTATTCAAAGATAAGCAAAGAATGTTAGTGCAATTTTCAAAGAATAATGCTGAGAAAGAAATTATTAAATTTTTAAAAGATTACATAGTGCCAAAAGTAAAATATTACTTATATTTTGAAGATCCATTGTATAAAAAATTTAGTACTGTCCTTCAGAAGTATTTTAAGAACTCAGAAATTAATATGATTAAGTGTACACAAAAATTGATCGATATAGTAAACGAAGATGAAATTGTAAATACAATTCAAAATTATCATGAAAGTAAGACTAATCACAGAGGGATTGATGAAACTGAAAATCGAATTAAAAATAAATACTATTGGCCTAATCAAAGGAAGTCTATTCAAACCTATATTAATGCATGCGAAATTTGTCAAATAACAAAGTATGACCGACGACCATTAAATTTAAAATTTAATGTCACGCCTACTGCAATAGGACCTTTTCAAATATTACATATTGATTGCATATCACTCGAAAATGTATAATTTTTAACTATAATTGATTCTTTTTCAAAATATGCACAAGCTTACAAATTAAATTCTGCACAAGCTATAGAAATAGTAAATAATTTAATAAAGTACTTTACACATCACTGTATACCAGAACAAATTATACTGGATAATGCAGGTAAATTTAAGAGCTCTGTACTTAGAGAATTATTTGAGCTCCATAAAGTAAAATTACATTTTATTAGTTCACAGCATCCAGAATCAAATGGACTAATTGAACGCTTTCATTCTACTCTAATTGAGCATATACGGCTTTTTAATAACCAAAATGAATATAAAAAAGATAGCACAGAAATAAAAGTAAATTACGCATTGTTAGCCTACAATAATACAATACACTCTGTAACAAATCTTAAACCCTATGAAATAATAACTGGTCATTTGGGAATAGATTCCCCTTTTAATTTAGAAATAGATAAACAAATTGTTAATAACTATATAGAAAACCACAAAGGGAAGATTAAACTTCTCTATGAGAATTTAAATAAGAAAATACTTGAGAAAAAACAAACAGTAATTGAAAAGTGTAACATGAGTAGGGAAGAACTACCCGAAATTCCGGAAGAAGTATTTGTTAAAAATAAACAAAAGCAATCGAAAACCAAAAATAAATTTAAACCGGAAAAAATAACTACAGTAAATACCGATTTAAAAACCGCAAAAATTAATCCTAAGCATCACAATACTCATGAAAAAATTCATTTATCAAATATCAGAAGGCCGAGAAAACAAACTTATAAGTTTAAAAATCTTCCAGGTCCCTCTCAATCGGACAAGGAGCAGAAATAAGAGACATCAGCCATAACCTTGGCTTATTGCCAATCAATTTAGGTCCCGCAAAGTTGCAATGGACAGAACACACGTTTGTACATTATTATGATTTAAAACCTTTATACGATGAGTATAATAATTTAAACACCCAGTATAGTAATATTAGAATTAGTGATGCGTTTATAATCTAGAATTAGAAAACTATGAAAAGATAGTTCAATATAGCCGTAGTAATATTAACGATAAGATAAGAAATATTTTTACTCATTCTAGTAATATTAGAAATAAGAGAGGTCTTGTTAATGGACTTGATACATTAGTTAAATACGTGACCGGTAATTTAGATGCAGCAGACGGCAAAAGAATTAATGATATCTTATTACATTTACGTACAAACCAGCTGCGATTACAAGAACAGTTAAAGATGCAGTATAGCGTTAGTCATAATATTATACAAAAATTCAACACCACAATTGGGGATATTAGGCATAATCAGATTTTATTAAAATCAAGAATACTCGAATTAAATGAAATAATTAAAGGTGTGGCTACACATCAAAATGTTCTTTTTGCTAAAGACTTGTATAATAAATTAATCATGCTGTACAACATTATATTTAATTTACTACAAGATATTGAAAATTCTCTCACATTTTGTAAACTCAACACTATTCATCCTAGCGTAATGAAACCTCATGATTTATTTTTAGAATTACAAAAGATATCCTCATTTTATAACGAAAAATTTCCTTATGAATTAAAATACGAAAACATATTAAATTTTGAAGCCATTATGAAAATTACTTGTAAATTAGAAGGTGATATAATACAATATTTTCTTTCTGTACCTATTGACTATGAGGAAATATTTGAACTTCACTATTTACTCCCAATTCCAACAAAGTACGAATCAGAATTCGTAACAATAATTCCTGATGTTAAATACTTATTGAAATCAATTAAAAACCTCAATAATAAAATTGTAAAGGCTCTCAGTGACATATGTACCGAAGGCGAAATATTTCACTGCTCGAATAAAATACAAACTAACCATAGGGCCTTATGCGAAGAACAAGTGCTCACCACAGGAAACTCTTCTCAATGCCAGTTCATCAAACTGGACATAAAAAGCAACAATATCGAAATCATTCCTGAAATAAACCAATATTTGGCAGTATTTCCCACAGAAGAAACTCTAGAAATTAATTGCCAAAAAGAAACAGTCACCAGAAAACTTAAAGGAATCTACTTGCTGAAGGAAAAGGGTTGCAAGATATTCTTCAGACAACAAGAATTAACATTCCTGGAGAAAACATTTGGAAAACCGTTGTTATTTAACGAGTTGTCACTAAAATTAAAAGAAGAGAATATACCCACACTCAAGATAGACTTGAAGACCCTCAACCTGAAAGATATTTCAGCACATCCCATCATACCCATTTCAGGAGAGTTGAACCCAAATTATTACACCCCTAGTTTATGGACAATAGTGCTTTACATTGTGTTCTTAATTTTGATTATCTATTTTTTCGTGAAGTGGTTTCAGGCTCACAAAAATAAACAGGTGTCAGCTGATGAACCAGAAATTCAACCGGCACCCGGCAGGTCAACAACTCAGCTTCCAGGAGGAGCTTCGTTTTTAGGATGGGGGAGTTATATCACCAACTGTAATAGTCCGTTACAATAAAACTGTGTGAATCAGCGTTCTCACGGCATGGTTGTTATTGTCGCAGACGTTATAGCAATCTTGCATAAAATATTATATTTCATTCTCCTTCTATGTGCATAATTTACTGTATGTTTTAGTTAGTTAGAATCTAGGATCTGTACTGTAAACATCTTAAAGAATAAAGTTCTCTGTTATTGAATATTGACTGTTTAAAAAAGGTATTATCAGTAATCAATAATATTAGTTACATACATGCATATATATATATATATATATATATATATATATATATATATATATATATATATATATATATATATATATATATATATATAAATCTTTTTCACCTCCAGTCCCGTTTAGGGCACCCTTTCATCCACCGGAAAGAATAATGTAAGTGAACTAAATTGAACATTCGCAAGCATAAATGGGTAACAATATTTAACGATTTGTTTATACATAATTTAGATACACGTTTAGCACTCAATAATATCTCTTTAAAAACAGTACTTGTTTGCCTCTTTCTGTTCGTAACATGTAGCGGTAAAGTTAAACTCCAGCGACGTTGTCAATTGTACAGAGCTGTATGCTACCCTTATTATAAATTCTGATCACCATATTTGTGTCGTTCGTCATGCCTAGTCAAAAAAAGTTAAACTCCAGCGACGTTGTCAATTGTACAGAGCTGTATGCTACCCTTATTATAAATTCTGATCATCATATTTGTGTCGTTCGTCATGCCTAGTCAAAAAATAGATGTCACTTTGGATCAAACGACTACCAATTCGCGGTAAGTACAAATCTATATAAATGAAAATTAAATGTCGTTCGTTGGTAAACGCATCACTTGAGAACGGCTGGACCGATTTGGCTAATTTTATTTTTAAAATGTTCGTAATAGTCCGAATAAAGTTTTTAGCGGGAGAAGAATTGGAAAAGTGGTCCGGAAAACTCGAGAAAAACTGTAAGTGCTTTTTTCTCCAATTTAAATTCGCTGCGTGCGCAAATGTCGTTTGACATATTGAAATTTGGACAGGACAACGTCTGTCGGGTCAGCTAGTATTATAATAGATTTTCAATGATTACTTATCCTTATTGCTATAACGTATAGGTTATACAATTCACAAAAAAAAACCGCAAGATAAAATTTGTAATATAAGTTATTTTGTCTATTGTCATCAAATACTATATTTTTTATTAAAAGACCAAATATTTATATTATCCTTTTAACACTTAAAAGGATTGTCACTTTCACTTTTTCACATACTGTAAAATTAACATAAACTGAGCTTGTGGCAATGTATTTGAGCATGTTAATTGTCTACTCAGAGGGGGCGAAAAGCGTTGGGTTACGTGGCCATGCGATGTTGGGCTCGTTAAAGTTCCTTACCCTCCTTGCAGAAAGGCAGGCATTCAGCAAAATTTTCAGGATAGTGAGGTGAAACTGCTCCCTGGCGTCAGGGTGATTGGACATAATAGCGGAAATGGACCGACGTTTAAGAAACAAAACAAACACACACACAACGACAGCGTTACGGCCACACCTAACCTAAAGTTTCTGATAAACACTGTTCTCATAAAAAGCTAGACAATTGATATAATTTAATTATACTACATATATACTAACTAAATAGAGTACACGTTAATTACTATAAAGGAATATTTAAGTTATTTTTTCTTTTGTAAATAACAATTCAGAGATAAGTTGCTTTAACAGTTGCTTTACATTTAAGTTGTAGTATGTATAAAAATGGTTAATATTTATAATTTTGTAAATATAAGTAGTATAGACCTTTGTAACGATTGCGTTTCGTTACTATTTTAAATATTCAAAATGAACCCGTAAGAGACTTAATAGCCGACAATCCAATATATGTAGGACAATTCATGTTTTGATTTCAAAATTTTTCATTGAAAATTCGCTAAGAAATTTTATATCGTATCACTCGTACTGAATTCCCTATAATATACGTCGAAAAGCAAGCATTGAAAGACGTTGCATTTTTGTTGGGCAAAATGAATATCTCTATTGTCCTGAAATTCTAGATAAATAACAGAAGCTTACGTAATTATAATGAAATCTAGAAAAACGGTTACAGAACGGTGGACCCAGTCCATTATTATTTGAGGTGTGTATAGAAGTCGTCGTGGTTTCGCCACCGATTAGAGATCTCGTTTTATCTCATTCGAAGAGAGGAAGCTAGAAAGAGCTCGCGCACAGCCACTAACAGGTCACGGTCAATATTGTGAATTTAAATAAATAGTACTTGACATTGTAATTAACAGATTTTTGTAAAATATTTAACCGGTACATTTTTTAATACTTTTCATTGACAATCATTAAAGTAGAAACTTCATAGTAATATTTTTCTTAAATAGAGCCTCACTCAAAGGACTTGCCAGTTATTTCATTGAAAAATCAACCGAACTGATTGACGAACGTCAAGCAATTTAGATGACAATTTGTATTTGCGTTTGAGCTGTAAAATACAGCATTGGATCCTTAATATATATCAACTATGTAATGTTAATATTTTTGTAAACTAAGACCATTTTATTTATTTATTTTGTCACATGCCATATGAAATGATAATTTCTTTTTATTGAAATTCTTGCTGTTTATTTGATATTTAGTTGTGTATGAGTTAATATTTGTTTGAAATTTGCCAACCATGTTAATTTAATTTTGCTTGCTATCTCAAATTTATTTATATGAATAACTTTAATGTTATTGTAACATTAACATATCTGTTTAATTGAAGAGAAATTCCTCTTTAATATATCTCCTGTTTGGCAGCAACACAATTAATAAATTCTAATTATCGTTTATCTAGATTCCTTAAATTTAATATAACCAGGCCCTTGCCTGGGGCGCTCACAAATATAAGACTTCAGGCAGAGCAACACAGAAAAGAGCGTGAGTCTCAAACCATATCAACAGCTGCCAACCTCCTAAAGTGTTTCTAGTCTTAATAATAATAATCTGATAGATAGATACTTTTAGGGTAGGGCTAATAGACAAAAGTGACCTCACTATCAAGCAGATTCAAATCCATTTGAGGTCAATCACAATATACCACGTCTCCAGAAGAGTTTTTGTTTGAGGACGGTTACACCTTTTGAATTAGAAAACAAAGATTGAACACATCGCTGTGATCACTGTAGTTAAGCAACGTCGAGCACGGGCAGTACTTGTATGGGTAATCAACTGAGAACACCGTGTACTGTTAACTGCCCTCGGAAGGCAATGGCAAACCACCGAGTATATTTGCCAATCAAGTTTCCTTCAGCAATCAGCGACCCTTAAGTTGAGTATTTCTTTATACTTATTTATTTCTTTTTTTTTGGATAAATTAGTAAAGTAAATGAATTTAGTAAAAATTGAAGATTATAAAATGGAGTTTTAATAAAAGTAAGAAACAATATATTTAACTGGGATAGTTTTAAATTAAACCATCTCAATGCGTAACGGAGTAGGCGTGTTATGTTCCTCGACTTACAGTAAAATTAACACAAATTAAAAAATGTTCTTTTTGTACAGGATGATTAACTTAACATTTTGCCCACCTTACTTTTTCATTTTTTTGGAATTGAAAAAGATCATTAACACAAAACTTGTAAATAATTCTCATTTTCTAGTTTCATCCACATCTAACATAAAACAACTAAGCATTGCCTTTTAGCGATAAATACAAACTTAAATAAACCAACCCTAGTTATTTATTTTTAATAGTGATAGCTTGTGCTAGTGATCGTGCAAGTACAGTTGCAACTTTGACAGTAAAAATTGGGGTATTCAGTAGAATGGCGACAGACGAAGTTTAGTTTGTAGCACGAAGAGATCGATTGATTAGACAATTTAGAGAATAGTACCTGAAAAAGCATAAATGGGCGCAAATAGTTACTGCTTGCTCTAATAAAATGAGGGAATGCTCAAGATGGCTCATATAATTCCGTCGTCGCGTTGGACATTCCAGCTTTTCGTTTTTTAAAATGCTTGATCGTACTTTATTAATTTAATGAGATGGTGGTATCTACAAAAACGATTAGTGGGTACGATGAAGAGAAAAAAGCATATATAGCTCCGAGTTTGGCCATGCATATGGGTACCAACTTACAACTAATATGTGAGCTCACCATACACTTGTTACTCAAAAAATATCCTGAATTTAAAAGTAGTAATTTAGCAAGTAAGTTAAAGGAAAGAAAAATATTTCAGTTTCTAGTAAACAGCCAATAGAACAACGAGGTGTCTTCTTACGTTAATGATCAGAATCTAAAATTAACACACAAAAATGTTAGACAACCAGGACAGCTAAACGGCTTCGAAAGTATATATATATATATATATATATATATATATATATATATATATATATATATATATATATATATATATATATATTGCTATAGATAGCAAATGATAGGAAATATTACGAAATTTTAATAGGAAAACGGGAAATTTATGCATACTAGTATATATAAAATAAGTGTATACACCCTAATGTAGCAATGAAAGAGTTTTGGCAGGAGATGTCAACGCCCGACATGAATGTCAGTGACCCATGTAGCAACCCTCGATGTTAAGTTACATTCGAGTAATAAAAAAATTATATATTCTAGAAATATCCACAAAGAAACCAAGAACAATGCTTCAGTTTTGTAGGGAGAATGAGATTGTAGATAATATAATTGTGTAGTTCTGTTGATTTTATTGTATAAAAAAAATTAGATATGACCAAGCTAGCTAAAGACTCACCATAGTGAAAGAGCGGAGGTCATTTATAAAAAACAAAGGTTTGTAGAATATTAAGGTGATGTGCGCGTCAGAAAAAAACGTAAAAAGACGTTAAAGGTTTGACGGAAAACTTAAACACAGGTGTGTGACGAACAATAGCGTTTTTTCACCTGTAGGAGAGTTAATAAAAGCAACGGTCCGAGAGGGTCCGGGGTTGTCTTGTCTTTTCCATCCAGTGAAATCATCTGTATCACTTTACCAGACCAGGTGATCATCGTCATAACTAAGATTCCAGAGTGCATCGAAGTGAGGGTATAAAACACCTCCAGAGTGCTACGACTATGGAATAAATATATATCAATATGTTAACGAAGTAAATCCGTTAATAATCAATGGCATGGACAAATGAGAAAGATAATAATAATTAATCAAGGTCCGTATTAATGGAAGAACAATAAATATTCCAATGGAAAATATGTCAGTAAGTGTTACCTTTTCTTAAATTGACCAGTGCGGGTGGAATTTCACCATTTTTACAACAACAATCAAATATTTTTGTGCTAATAAATTTCAAAAACAAAAATTTTGTTTGAAATAAACGGAAAGAGACCGTTCTGTAGAATTATCGATGTATATTGATTATGTAGTATCCATGTTTAATTAATTGTGTAATTAGTCATAATGTTACCAGAATGTTTTTTTTTAATAGGATTTTTCAAGTTATATTTATGTAAAGAATGTTTTAAAATATCTCTTTGTATTTAACAAGTGTCATATCGGCACAGTTAAATGTTTTAATAGGATTTTTCAATTTATGTTTATGTATTGAATGCTTTAAACGTTTCTGTTTGTGTTTAATGTGTGTCAAATAGACACCGTAAAATTTGTGTAATAAATTAAATGGAATGTATAACAGATTGTAATTAACGGAAGTATTGTTTTTGGTTGATATTTAATCAGCAAAATTGTTATATAGCCATCTGTGCAAAGCGATAGTAATTTTGATCAAGTGAAAATCAATAAATGAATTTAAATAACACATATTAGTGAATTTTAATTAGTAGAAGCTAGCTGTAATTATAGGAACCCAACCTGATGATTAGGACGTATGTTCTCAGCTCTATAATAAATTTTTGCAGGTATATGCTACCCATAAAGTAAAGTAGAATACCATAGCAATATATATATATATATATATATATATATATATATATATATATATATATATATATATATATATATATATATATATATATATATGTTGTCACGAAGTGACGTAATTGTCATTAGATAATCTAATTAGTTAACAGGGGAATAGATCCGTACCATCTGTATTTAATTTAATTTATTTTTGTTATTAAAACATTCGTAAATGTTTGATAAAATATAGTTTCGAGAGCGGGGCAGGCATGGTACCGGTGTGTTATCGCCCAAGCGAATCCTTCGGTATGCGAAGCAATGAAAGCAGGGACAGGTGGGCTGGTCCACTGCATCGACCTACGCGCACCTCGCGGCGCAGAAACTGTGAACCGTGCGAGAGCCGGCGGGTCGGCTGTGACCCGTTGAACAATTTAGTTCTCTTTCAGCAGTCGCAGGGGCCGTCACGGAGAATAACCAGCCACCGTCCAGGTCTCGTCTAGAATTTTGTGTGTTTCTTTTAGCTTTGAGTACGTCGCGTCGACGACGGAACCAGCAGGCCGGCCGTCAAAGAGTGAGAAGCAGCCACTTGTTGAGTGCACCGGCTGGGAGGAGTTGAGAGCGGTGACCGACGACGAACGCCGGCTTCAGCGGGCCGCTCGTTTTCCAATTGTTCGAGGTAGGTCGTTGTCTCTATACCTGTACGGTGCAGGGCCTGCATGAAAGGGGTTTTCCACGGATCGACATCTCTCTCTCTTTCGGCGGACACCTGGGCGCGCTTGGTAGCCTTCGCCAGAGGCGACGTTAAAAGTCCAGGTGTGGAAAAGATATTGAATGTTGTTGTGTTTGTCAGTGGTTTTATTTCAGAGAGACGGCCGCAAAGGAGCTTCGGATAAATAGGTCCATCGTTCGCTTCTGTCTGTATCCGCGGAGCGCCCTGGGGGAGCCGGGGCTCGCGTTCCTGGAGTCTTGCCGAGAGCGCGAGAGCACTAGCAAAGCGGCTGACTGCACGTTGATTTGAACCCGGGGAGCGGTCTAGCCACGGTCAAATCACCCCAAGGCGGTCTCCCGTGGCGCAGCTCTCGTGCTCCTGGATCTGGACGACAGCAGGGATATTTTGGGCTGCAGTAGGTCTCCACCACTCCTGGCGATCGAAACAGTCTGGCCATACCCAGTGTACCGACCGGCCGACCGACATTATTGGGAAAACCTTGTCGTTTTCAGTCTTCGGGGGAAAAGCTTTCTTTGTTTCCGTCGGGAGGCGCAAAGGGTTGCGTTCCTGTGCTGGAGTCTTCCCCCGAGAACGCGAGAGCACCAGCAAAGCGGCTGACTGCACGTTGATTTAAACCGGGGGGGGGGGGCGGTCTAGCCACGGTCAAATCACCCGAAGGCGGTCTCCCGTGGCGCAGCTCTCGTGCTCCTGGATCTGGACGACAGCATGGATATTTCGGGCTGCAGTAGGTCTCCACCATTCCTGGCGACCGAAACAGTCTGGCGATACCCGGTATCCCGACCGTCCTGAAGACACCGTTGGGAGGTTGTGTTTTCTTTTAACTTGATAGCGAGGACCTCCTTTATTTTGTCGAGGGAAAATTAAGTGATCGATCCCGGGATGCTCCTGCCCGCTTACAAGACGCGAGTTTACCACCCCTATTCGTGATACCGTCCGTATAACTCGCGAATATTTCAGTTTCTGCCTCTGGTCTCTAATAAATTGATTTGTTGTCAAATAAGTTAGTTTAAACGTGGGGTATACCGGGAGAATCCCTTGTGTAAATATTTCTTTGTATATATTTTGTAAATACTTCCCCACCAATACTTTTGTAAATAGATTATTTGTTTTACACGGTATTTCATTTAAAGCTTCCCAACCAATCCACCCCAACGTAATACGTAACATCCTGATCTCTAATACATAGGCCATAATTAAGGAGTCCCGAGGGACTTCGCCTGAGGACTTAGGTGAACCCTGTCTCCACTGAAGTTTACCCCGGGTCCGTGTAGCTGTAAATAGCAACCGAGGACAGATATATAGTCCTGAGGGAGCGCAGCGTCTTCCTTTAAACCCACGCTGCTGGCGCCTGAGCAAAACCCGTAAAAATCCGTATTGATAAGGTTATCCCGTGGGAACCTCCCCATATTAGGGAAAGATAACCTTATCCCGATTTGACCCCCTCACAATATATTATATATATAACTGCATGAATCTCGCTCCGACGCCTATGGGTAGTGTCCTGAAGAATATGAGATATTTCCGCCAAACGAAATGTTAATGTTTGTGTCGTTCAACCTTCTTAAATCGTTAGTGACCAACTATTTGCAAAAGAATATAAAAAGTCTGGACGCAGCAAATGCATTATTGTAGCGAATTTTCGTAAAAATGTTTTTAATGGCAAATGTCTTCTTTTTACAAGGACATTTGGTTAACAGTATAACCTATATAGAATTAACAATGTGCCATACTTCATTAAAATAGCTTTGTTGTTTCAAAAGTACAAACATTTTCCGAAAATAAACTTCCAGAAGTTCCAGAAAAACTGGTCCGATTTTCCTGGCCAACGAACCTCTTTAAGCTATTTACACACCTGACAATATATAATTATTCACAAACAGCTTTGCTGCCAAATTTGAAAAAAAATGATGAAAATTTCTTTCACAAAAATTCATTCATTCGACAACTTTTTTTCTTACAATAACTTCTAAACATTTATTATTCGTTACCAACATATCACAAAAATCTTAGGAAAAAGGATTTCTACGGAAACAGTAAAAACATTTCTGCAGACACATTTCAAATTCAGCCACTATTTGAGAGTACCTGTATACGCCAGCTCGATTTTTTTGACGAGTAATACAAACAAAAAGCTATCTGAATGCATCATTTCCATAGGGCTCCACTATCTATTGATAAAAACGTCGTATCACAATTTGTAATATGTGTTTGAAATATGTACCAAAAACGTGAAAAGTTGCAAAACAATTGAAATTACTCAAAAACGATGAACGCTATCTATTTTTTTCCTTACAAACATGCATTATAATTTGATGGAAAATACAAATATGCAATAACATAAGGGGTGTTCTATTAAAAAAAAATAAAGCGTGTATCACCAACGACTTATGGGCCAGCCTATAATTGTCAAAATAGGTTTATAATATACAGCTCGAGACACCCTATAATTAACGTATATACTTTTTTCTCATACCTTGTATAATAACGGATATATTGAGCTTTACCGTAGAAATGCGTCACCCTGTATATGTGTAGGCAGGCAAAAACTGAAACTGACCCCGTATATGGGTTTTAGTGGTTCTAGTTTACGCTCATTTGAAGAAATCTTTTTAAAATTCATAAGTCGCAGTCTTCTTAATAACGATTTTTTTCTACGAAAATTTGCTAAAATATAGACTATTAAATCATAAACTCTATAGCGGAAACTACTGCCGAAGCATCAGAAAGAGGGTCTATTGAAATAGATTTTACTAAAATGAAGGAAAATGATGGTTGAAACTGAAACTTAAGGCTTTATAAAACACTTATTACGAAATTCCTTCCAGAATATCCGTATTTGCTTCAAATTCGTTGTCTGAAAATTGCAAATTTTGACGTTTCAAATAGCGACTTTCACGTTTCAAGAAGAAAAATTATAAAATTTTCAAAATATGTTTTCTGCTACTTCCTGACCTTTTTGCGCCAACAAAACTTAACCGTTGTATGTAATATTCAATTGGTTTTGTTAATCACACAAAATATTTTGTGTTCTTGTGCTTTTCTGGGATCACAAGTGACACCCAAAATGTTTTTTATTATTTTTATTTTAACCTAGAGATCTGAATTTTGGTGTGTACGGTAAGTCTGACAGTAGAAACGTATATGTCAAATTTGGTTGTCATAGCTCTGTTATTTTCAAAGATACAACAATTTTCCGACAGAAAACCCAAAATTTTCCCTGAAAAACTGGTCCGACTTTCCTGGCTAACGAACTTATCCAGGTCACTTACAAAAGGAAGGTACGTGCCAAATTGCATCAAGATCGGCCCATTATTTTTTGAGTTATCCGTGTGATATATATATATATATATATATATATATATATATATATATATATATATATATATATATATATATATATATATATATATATATATATATATATATATATATATATATATATATATATATATGTGTGTGTGTGTGTGTGTGTGTGTGTGTGTGTGTGTGTGTGTGTGTGTGTGTGTGTGTGTGTGTGTGTGTGTGTGTGTGTGTGTGTGTGTGTGTGTGTGTGTGTGTGTGTGTGTGTGTGTGTGTGTGTGTGTGTGTGTGTCTCCCCTCATTAATAGAGTTGTGAATATAAGATATGTAGGGTTATTCATCCTCTGATGACGCTAACTTGGTTAGTGAAACGATCGTCAGGTTTTTTAAACGTGTTGCGGTGATTTGGGTTCTTCAAGTGTGCTTATTAGAGGTGTCTTCTCTTGCTTTGGATAATTTATCAGAAAAAAATTGAATTAGCCAGTTATGCTGCCGCTAAGGAAATATGTAAACAGGTTTAAAAATTATATTTAGAAAAGCGTTGAAAAGTATTTTAGTATATTGAAAAATGATAATACCAACAGAAGCTTTTAAAAAGTTAATTGAGGTTTCGCTAGCCTCTAGGATATTATTTAATCGTAGAAGAATTGGCGATGTTCAGCACCTCGAAACTAACTCCCATTTAAGAAATTCTACGGCTAGTTGCCAAACCGAACTTTAGACCAATTGACAGAATCTGACAAAATAATAGCTAAAAGTTATAAACGCGTGGTAGCTGGTGGAAAGGAAGCCGGGCAATTATAATACTGTTTCCACCAAATGTACAGGGGTTTATAAGCTTGCTGCTTGCCATTATAGATAGAGAGCTGGCTACGTAGAGGTATGGGTGACTCGGTGCAGTGTAAATTTTAGTATTTACAGGTTCGGTTATTACCGACGTAGCGTGAGACGGGCCGCAAGAAGGCACTCTGGAAGAATAACGCGAGGGTAGAAGGTTAAATATGCAATTTTTTACGTTGACTAAGTGCTGAAAATTTGCAGAATCATCGGAAGTTATACAAATAAGTACAGAAAAAATTGCCAGAAGACTAGGTGGAAGATAAAGACCCGCCAGAAGGCGCTAATGTTGTGAAAAAATTTGCAATAATTATGTGATGCACTTCTGGCAATTTATATACTTATTCTGTGATTCAAAACTGGATTACCTGCAAAACGCCAGAAGGCTAAGTGGAAGAATTACAAAGATATTCGCGATACTATGAGCGTCGGCGGCCCACTCTATGGATATTTTTTTTTAATAATTTATCTCATTAGGTACATTTCTGGCGATTTGTCAACATAATTTACAATATTTTCATATACTATTACTCGACTGTCAGAAGTAAATTTGAAAGACATACGTATTTAACGCCATAATTTTTTTAATGATAAAATATGACGATTAATTTTATATCTATCAAAATGAAATTATTGAATATTTGTCGAATACAAATATTAGATTATATTTGAATTTTCAGTATACCGTCATAACTATATTACTATATATAATGTATTTTTCATTTACACTTAGAAATTTTCTATTCCCAATCGTTGTCGCCATTAGCTTCCACATATCCAGGTATTTTTCTTTTGAACATCTGCTCTAATGCTATCTCTCCTTTTCTTTCTTTGTCTCTGTCTGTCTCACCTCGTCTTATGCTCGTACAGGATATGTATTTGCCTAGATATTTGTGTTGGAGGGGAGAGTGACGCATTTTAAGGAATGTGAGCGGTAGTTTAGCATGAGATTTGGACGCGTACAGTACAGACCGTTAGCGTGTAATTATTGTTATATATCTTTCGTGTATTTATTGTCATATTGCGTTTCTAAGCAAGACAAAATAAATTTCAATAAATTCTGCATGTTCCAATATGAAAATGTGCCTGATAAAGTATAGCCCTTCACTGAAGAAAAATTACGACACTCCCATGAAAAACTGCGTGTTCGTAAAACGTTACAAATGTAATACAGTGACATTGATCTTTCTGATCACGTCACTGCAGTTCATGGATATCATTCCATTTGTTGTAAAAACTTCATACAAAAATTGAAACTCACCCCGGATATGGGTTCTAGAGGTCCTAGTTCGCGGTCATTTGCAAAAATGTTTTTAAAATTCTAAAGTCGGGATCTCCCCATTGGTGGATTTTTTTTTAATACGAAAATTCACTAAAAAGTGATGAAATTCCGAGAACCCCGGCGTCATTTGCGAGTGTCTCATCAGGTAAGTTGAATTCTCTTTGCATAATAACCATATTAATCTTATTCGTCATATCTATCGTTTCTCAGTCAAAAATAACATATTACTAATATTGGCGCGAACTTTGGCTAAAATTAATAATGAAAAAAAAATTGATAAAAAAATTATATAAGTCGACATAACAACGGACTATCAAGACTCGATGCATTTTCGCAACAATTAGAACCGTAGACCGGTTTCGCTCTCATTAGAGCTGTTCAGTACGGCATACTAATTGTAGCAAAAATGCACCAAAAATAACACGGCTATCGTATAGCCAGTCTTAAAATACTCAGTAAGTGGTGGACGTGCCGCCACCTAGTTGCGGAACATAGTAGTATGCTGTCACGCCAGCTCCAAATAACACAAAGTGTTAAAAAAATAGAGACTTGATACAGCTAACTTACAATTTAGAAAATTGTCAGCCCTGGCCCATTTCTACCCCAATATAGGGATAAAGTATGTAAGACTCGATGCATTTTCGCAACAATTAGAACCGTAGACCGGTTTCGCTCTCATTAGAGCTGTTCAGTACGGCATACTAATTGTAGCAAAAATGCACCAAAAATAACACGGCTATCGTATAGCCAGTCTTAAAATACTCAGTAAGTGGTGGACGTGCCGCCACCTAGTTGCGGAACCTAGTAGTATGCTGTCACGCCAGCTCCAAATAACACAAAGTGTTAAAAAATAGAGACTGGATACAGCTAACTAACAATTTAGAAAATTGTCACTTACTGAGTATTTTTAGGACTATTATCTGGCCTGTATAGATATATACATATATTATATTATTTTTATTTTTTAAATTAGTAGCTCCGTCAACGTCATCAACTTTGAATGTAGGAGAGGAGGGTTTTCCTGTTGAGGAAACATCACGTGAAAAAGAATCAACTGGCGAAGATCGTGTCGGTCGCAACGTCCAAAGGATACTTCCTCACTCTCTCCAATGACCGTTGAGGAACAAGAAACAAGTGGTGAGCAGGATGTCAATAGGTTTTTTTTTTGCAAAAAGGCTCGTAAAGTTGCGAATTATCATGTTATACCTTTGTATAATTCCACTGATGACTAGAAATTAAAAAAATATATTTTACTCAACGCTGTTGGCTTGAACGTTCGTTAAATGCAAGATAGAGTAATCTTTAGGAATAAGTGATACTATTCAATATCATAATCCGTGTAAAACCTTATATTTTTAAAAATATCTGAAAGCGCCGAAAGTTTCTCGTACCCATTGGCATAAAACTAGAGATTTGCATAAGGCTGCTTACGGAGAAGTGTGTAATTACGTGGAGCAAATTATTATTGAAAAAAGCAGTCACAATTATTACAATATTTAACTGACATATACAATGAAATTCTCGACAAACTACACAATGAAGAATTTGGTGTTAGTAGCGTAAAATACACATCACAGCAGCTTTTTGAAAAATTACAAAACACTTATGCCGATAGAATTCAGATCATTATATTACACAAGAAAAAAATCATTGGTCCTACAGATGGCTGTGTTATTGATGAAGACATTTACTCGCGACTGGAAGAGGATGAATTGTTAGCACGCGTTGCTCTTAATTTGAGGAAAAAATATTATATTTAATTAAAAGACCATTACCAGGCAAATTAAACAATGGTGATATAATAGCAGGGCAATGTGAAATTCCGGCTGCTCATGATTTTAATTATACAAGAAAAAAATCATTCGCCCTAAAGATGGCTGTATTATTGATGAAGACACTTATTCGCGACTGGAAGAGGATGAATCGTTAGCACGCGTTGCTCTTAATTTGGGAAAAAAATTAAATTTAATTAAAAGACCATTACCAGGCAAATTAATGAATGGTGATTTAATCCTACATTAGACGCGCGGTCTACAATCGTAGACCACACCCAAATAAACGACTATAATTGAGGCGTTGAGAACAAGAGTGGCCTAACCCACAAAATTGCCTTTTTTGAGTTATCTGCATTGAAAGATACAAATTAGCATGTTCTATCAGGCAAGACTGGCCCACACAACCTTTGCTGAATAGAAAACAGATGGCACCACAAAACGTTGTTATTGCATCAAAGGTTACATACATTTGCTTAGTGTAAAAGTGGCCCAACCAAGATCAGAGTGGGTTAGGCCATTCTTGCTTTTTGAAACTCAGTTGACGACACATGCTTTTGGCTTGGTTTGTTATTAATACAGACTCTAAAGTGTTACTTAAAGCGTTTATTCAAGTGCAGTGTTCTCACAATTACCCTGCTCAGTCCAGATTAACATTATTTTAAGAATTATACCATATAAAATGGCTGAAAGAATTGATTGTGATGGTAAGTTTATTCTTTCTGCTATTTTAAAGATTTTGAGGTTAGGATATACACTTTTTTATAGATGATGCATTAGTTGATGATCCATATGTAGATAGTGGATCCGATTATCAACCAGGAGAAGAAAATTCAGATAGCGGTAGTGATGCATCTGAAATAAATGAAGTTGATGTATCCTTAACTAAGCGGCGTAGTCGTAAACCAGTGAGAAATGAAGGCGACTGGGCTCGGAACATTCGCAAAAGAAGCAGAGCTAAAGGTATGGCATATACAAATAGCAGAAAACAAAAAATTGCTGCAAAACTATTCGTGGATAAGCCGTGCAATTGTCAAAATCAGTGCAATTCAAAAATATCTAGTGAGCAACGCTATGCTCTTTTTCAGAACTTCTATAGCTTGGGAGACTTTGATCTACAGACTGCGTATCTATGTGGACAAATTACAGTTGTTCAAAAACGCAGGATATATACTACTCATGACACTCAAAAAAGAAAAAATACTAGGATTTATCATTTACCGAATGAAAATGGCCAGGACATAAGTATCTGCAAAAAATACTTTGAAGCCACTCTGCAAGTTTCAGACGGACGCCTAACAAGGGCTTTAAGGAATAAAAGTGAAGGGCTACCACCACCTGTAGATCTTAGAGGCAAAGCAGCAGCAGCAAACAAAACACCGCACGACAGAGAATCGGAAGTTATGTGTTTTATTCGTAGGTTTCCTACTTACGAATCTCATTATAGCAGGGCAAAAAATCCTGATCGGAAATATTTAGCGCCAGATTTGAACATTTCAATCATGTATTCTCTTTATAAACAAGATCATGAAAATTCAGTTTCTGCTTATGTATTCAGAACAATATTCAATACTAAATTCAATTTGCATTTTCACACACCTGTGACAGACAGTTGTAGAAAATGTGACAGCTTTGAAGTTCAGCTAGCTGCCCTAAATGATGGCGAAGAAAAAAGAAACATAGAAATTCAAAAAGAACTACACATTCGAAAAGCTGAAATGGCAAGGCATGAAATGAAAAGAGATGGTGAAACAGCATCTCTGGCAGAAAGCGATACAACAGCCATTGCCTTCGATTTGATGAAGACATTACCAACACCTGTGCTTTCCACTGGCATTACGTACTACAAGCGCCAGCTGTGGACTTATTGTCTAGGGATACATGACTTAAAAGCGAACAAATCAGTCATGTACATATGGAACGAGTCTGTAGCCTCAAGAGGTCCCCAAGAAATTGGATCTTGTATAATGCATTATTGCAAACATTTTGTTCATACCAGCAAGTTGATAACGTATAGTGACCAGTGCGGCGGACAGAATAGGAATATCAAAATGGCTTCCATATTACATTATATTGCATGCTCACCTGATTACACTGTAGAACAAGTTGACCAAAAATTTTTGGTATCAGGGCACTCATACTTACCCTGTGACCAAGATTTTGGGTTGATCGAAAAACAGAAGAGGTATCATCCAAACATTTTTGTACCCGATGATTGGATTCCTGTGATAAAGAGTGCAAGAAAGAAACAACCATTCGATGTAGTAGTCATGGGCACAGCTGATTTCAAGAGCTGTGGGAGTCTGTTATCATGTATCACTAACAGGAAAACTGATGAAGATGGAAACAAAGTTGAATGGATGAAAATGCAATGGTTATCGTATTCTAAATCTTCAAGGTTCGTATTTTCTTTCAAATACTCTAACAATCCAGAAGTTCCATTTTCAAAAGTAAATGTTGCGAAAAGGAAGGTAACGCCATTACCAATACAGCTAGAGTGCCTTTATCCAAATGGGAGGCAAATCGACAAGAAAAAAATGGATAATCTTAAAGAACTTCTTCCATATGTGCCTCCTGTTCACCACGCCTTTTATGAGAATTTACGGTCATCTGTAAATGCAGGGGACAACTTTGGCTATCCAGAAGATGACACCGTGGATATGGAGTGAAAATATATGTCTGACACCCCATATTTTCGTGTTGTTCAGCTGTGGTTTCAGAATGAAAAGTCACTTGAAGTTTATTTTTTCTACTTATGAATGTAGTTTCTTTGTATTTTGTTCTGATTTGTAATACCTTTTATACCAGTACTAAATAAAAAATAATAATGAATAGAGTAATTAGTCATTTTGGGATAATAAAAAAATATGTGCGTAGGTAAAAAGCACAGGATGCCCATATAAAGGTGTGACAAACGTGACCTAACCCATCAACTGGTGGAAAGCAAAAGTGGCCTAAGCAACAAAAATTTTTCCCTTATTTGTTTCATCACAAAATAGAACCCACTCTATTTATGTAGTCTATACCATAGATCCATCTTCCAAAAATTATCACCACAACACCGTTGAATAAGCTTAAAAAAAACTATAAAAAAATAACGAATTTTCATTCTGGTTTTACACTAATTGAGAGTAAGTGGGGTTAGGCCACTTTAGCGCTCAACGCCTCAATTTTAGTAAACTATCTACTACGCAAGCGCGTCTTTGAGCAGCCGTTTGTTACATGCGGCTCTATCGATTCAGTGTGTAAACTGAAGCGGAATAGAGTGGCGTCGATAGTTACGCAAGTTTAAACAGGGTTGGTCTACGATCGTAAACCGCGCGCCTAACGGTACTAGTTTTTTGTGGAGAACCAAATTTCTTGTTTTGATAATTTAGCACAAAGCAGGTAAGTGGTGTTTCTTCTTGCATATTAATATACAGCATAGTGTTAATAATTATATTTTGTTGGTTAGTTATAGTGATTAGTTAAGTATAATTGATTGCTAAAACGTGTAAATTATTGTTAGTGTATGACTTTATTTTGAGGTTATCATTTTATAGGTAATATTAATTACTTGTTTCAGAGAAGTATGTCTGACTCAAAGAAAAGGCGCGTAGAAAGTAGCAAGGATCCAGATGTATGGGCAAGATGGTTTGAAGTGGTATCTAGCGGAGAGGAAAGTCCATTAGATCAAGATCAGGAAGACGAAGAACCATAAAATGAAAATGTAGTGGAAAAAAGCGATCACGACATGGACTCGGAGCTAGAACTAATATCGGATGAACAGGAACATTTATCAGATACTGATCATGAACAAATTATGGGTGGTAAATTTTACACGGGGAAGGACAAAATAACTAAGTGGAGAAAACAGTGCGGTAATATACAAGTGCGTTTGGGAGCTCATAATATAATAAGGCATTTACCAGGATCAAATCCTGAGCCCGGCAACGCTGTCTGAAATTGACTGTATAAAACTTTTTATTAGTGACGCGGTCATCCACATAATACTTCCTTAAATAAATATTATATATATATATATATATATATATATATATATATATATATATATATATATATATATATATATATATATATATATATATATTGAAAAAGTTAGAAATATTCGAAAGAGATCGAGATGCAAGACTGACCAATGAAACGGAAATAATAGCTTTGATAGGAATTTTGTTTTTGATAGGAACATTGAGGACTTCAAGGAAAAGCGCGAAAAATATGGGATAATTCCAAAGGCAACGGAGTTGAATCATGTTACCTCGCGAGGAGTGAAAAGAGATTTAGATTTTTGATCCGCTGTCTAAGGTTTGGAGACGTAACCACCAGGAACGATAGAAGCTAAATAGATAAATTAGCCCCCAATAGGGAAATTTTTGAAATTTTCCTTGCTAATTTTCAAAACAACTTCATAGCTAGCGAATACCTTACTATAAACGAACAATGACTGGCTTTCAGAGGACGCTGCTCATTCAAACAGTATATACCCAACAAACCAGCGAAATATTGTATAAAGTTGTTCGCTCTAGTCGATGCCAAAACTTCATATACCTTCAATCTCGAGACATACATGGGAACCCAGCCAGATGGTCCTTATAAATTGAGCATCTACGCTGAGTTTGTTGTACTACGATTAGTACATCCCATAGATGGAACTAATCGTAACATTACAGGTGATAATTGGTTCACAAGTATTCCGCTGACAAGAAAGTTGTTACACCAAAAAAAGGTGACGTATATTGGGACTATGCGCAAGAATAGTCTAATAAGAAAATAGCTTTCAAGAGAATATTACAATGGTCTTGTATTGTCCAAAGAAAAAAAAATCAGTTATTTTCGTGTCTTCGATGCACCACGACAACGGAATTGATCCCGAATCAGGTGATGCCAAAAAACCAGATATTATAACCCAATATAATAAAACTAAAATTGGTGTAGACTTGGTGGATCAGTTATGCGAAAAATATAACGTCGCAAGAAACTCGCGTCGTTGGCCAATGGTTATATTCTATGACCTCTTGAATATATCTGACATAAACGCCCTTTGCGTGTATAAATCGAATAATCCCTTAGAAAAAGTTGCCAGAAGTGAGTTCATTGGAAAACTCTCTTGAGAACTCATCAAGCCACAGGTAGAGGCTAGATCAAAGATTGTCTCTTTGCCAGTAGAACTGAAAAGGCGGGCGCGAATTCTTCTTAAACTCGAAGCGCTTGTACCCCGCCCCCCTCTTCAGCAAAAATAAAAAAATTACGTCGGACGATGTCATATGTGTCCTCGAAACCGCAACAAATCCTCAAGAAATGCTTGCGTAAAATGCGGACATTATTCTTGCAAGGAACACATGGCGGATATGTGTACAACCTGTTTATCTGAGTGAAAATATTGCCATTTTTTATCTACCGTTATATTGTTTGTTAATAAGTTTATTTTTTGCATTTAGCGCATTTATGTTAAATTGTCATATGTTCCTACCAGAATATTTTTTTAAATTTTTATTGTATATCAATTTTTATTTTTGTTTCAAACTGGATACATGCTAATAAATGTATAAAAACGTGATATTCTGGTATTTTTTTCAGACAATTATATAAAAATATTTAAAAAGTACATTTCTGACGAAAATATATATATATATATATATATATATATATATATATATATATATATATATATATATATATATATATATATATATAGTTTTCAATGTTTTTTAATAATGTGTGTCATAAGGTGTCATATGTTGATAAAACAAAATGCTCTACATATGTATACCGCGCGACTAAACTTGTCACAAAATACCGCGCGCCTTACGTAGGGTTAATAGCAGGGGAATGTGAAATTCCGGTTGATCTTAATGATTTTATGAAACTTTTATTATGCGGCGTTGACTCTACAACACAAAACAGTTCTTATCGTATGCGTAAAGTTAAATCTATATAACAAGATATTATTTACACTATATTTAATGGTAAAGTGAAAACAGCCAAACATATGTCAAGTAGAAATGTCAAAATTATTGTGCTGGAGAATTATAGTTTTTGTGGAGATTTATCTACAATTGATATTAAGATATAAATAAAAGTCAATAGAAATATATATGGCTACTATGGAGGAGTTGGTGGGACCCGCTATAGCAAAAGAAGCAAATTTAAGAACAAAGTGACATTTATTAACATAAGTTTTGGTGATAGAAGGAGTTTGGAAACATGCTAAAGGAAATTGTGCCAATACAACAACAAGCATAGCTTATTTGTAAGATGCGATGAATGATTGTAATTACAAATAAATAAGTATATAACATTAGGAATGACTCTGAAAAGTATTACAAGTAGCAGAAAAGCCGTCGATCTTATAAATAAATTCGGTCATTGCTGTAGTTATAATATCATTGAGGAGCCTGAGACAGAAGCTACTTTTTCTGCATGTAGTAGTATCAATATTTCTCCTGAAGATGCAATACTTACTCAGAACTTATGTACAGGTGTGGCGTTCGATAATTATGATCGGTTTGTTGAAACCTGCACCGGCAAAGACAGTTTGAACGATACTGTAGGAATTTTTTATCAAAATTTTCAAACAGATGATGACTATACACCTCGTGGAAGTAATGATAATGTAGAACCACCATCACAAAAAAAAAGATGAACTTTAGTCGCAATACTTCCTGAATTAAGCCAATACGTAAAAAAACCTCGTGAAAAGATATTACCAATTGATAGTGAGTTGCGCGTAATAACGTCAGATATATATATATATATATATATATATATATATATATATATATATATATATATATATATATATATATATATAATTTTTTTAAGAAATTAGATCTCGTGCGGGTTCTGTCACATTATTGTAAAATATCAAATACACCAATGTGGGTGGGTTTTAATCACAAAATTACTAAAGACCAAAGCACCAAACAAAAAATTTCGTATATAACTCCGATAAATTTATCTCCGACAGATAAATCTGTTGTGCATGAAACAATGAGGCAAACTCAACAAATCGGTATCGAATGTGAACAGAACTACATGCAAGTGACGTACGATTTGGCTATTGCAAAAGTTGATTTTGCAATCTAATAGACGGAAAACCCCAATTTTAACAATATTTTCATTAACATGGGTGCTTTCCACGTAATGATGTCATATTTCAAGGCTGTTGGAAAATTTATTGATGACTGCGGATTGACCCAAATAATGGTCGAAAGTAATATTTTAGCTGGTGGCCCCGTGAATTGATTTATAAGCGGTAAACATTTTAATCGATGTAAAAGATTGCATTCATTGGTATCTTTAGGCTTACAGGTCTTACATGTAGAAAAGTTTTTGGAATCAAGTGAAATAGAAATTATAGACGATATTAAGCAATAATTAACGGAATTTCAATTGAGCCAGGTTACCGACAATGAAATATGCAACAGAGAACTCTCCGATATTTTACAACGATACTCTAAATATAAACAGCAGACACTTACCGGGGTTCACGGAAAAACAGCTCAATTTTATGCGATGTATATCGAATTTATTAATTATTACTTGATGTTCAATAGAAGTATTCGCGTTGGTGATTTTGATTTATACAAATAAATGATGCCCAAATCATGTAATCTGTTTTTTGTTTTTAATCAGAATAATTACTCACGATGGTTGATAGCATATCTAGATAAATTATTGACTATTGAAGAAACTCGTCCACAACTTGCTGCAGAGTACAAAAAAGGAATGTTCGGAATAAAAATAACAGATCATAATTTCTCACAACTCCCTATAGATTTGATATTAGAGCAAACTGTCAATGCCGATGCAGCGAGAAGATTGACCGGCATTACACATTTTACAAATTCAATATCTGCTCTACAGCGATGGTCGAAAAGTCATAGCATAAGATCGACGATTACTTCTTACGTTTATAATATAAAGTGGTATTAAAAGAATTAAAGACACAACAGCCGCTTTAGAAAAACACACGATTGTAAATGATTCTAAAAATTTAGATTCATTCATCGCAGCAATTAAACAGAATGTCAACCCATTCAATTGTTCAGAAACGAAAGAATTTTTTTAATTTAATATCAAAACAGGTCGTTGCGTATCGGACCTCGTGACTGATTTTCTATTGAATATAGAAGAAAATGGATGGACTACAAGAGTAATTTATATCTGAATGTTCACAAGATGATAGTAGATTCGAAGCACCAATTAAACAAAACAAAATTTTAAACTTTGCTAGTTGCAATAATAAACGAAAAACAACCGTCAATAACAAAGTACGCGAGGTTCGCATGCAACGCGATCTCTTTGGCCGCATGTTGGGTATTTCGATGAAGGAGGCAGCAGATAATGAGGAAATGCTCTTGTATCCGATGAGTCCAATACCCACATCATTGTTCATTTAGATGGCACTATTTGTAAAACCGAAAAATCGGCTTTACTTAAAATTTTCCGAAACGTCAGCTCGTTACCTCCCGCAATCGATGTCATAATTGTTGATGGCTTCTTTTCAATTCGTTGTATCAAAGACGTACCAAAGTCTTTCGGGAATATATGAAAACAAATTTACAAATCTTTTGCAATTATCATGCTCCAAGTATACACATAGTTTTTGATCGTTACTGTCTGCCTTCAATCAAAGATTATGAGCGTTCCTTGCGAGGTTTCGAAGCTGACTATGAATACGTCATGTCTGGTCCAGAACAAACGCGTCCAACTGACTTTTCGAAAGAACTTCGAAATGACAAAGTTCAAAGAAGCTTTGGTCGATTTTTTAATTGGACACTGATAAACTCAAGAAGTTTCTGCCTTTATTAACAACAAAACAATTGTCCTAAATTATATAGACTGCTATTTATACAAAGTAAACGCTGATGGTAGTGTCATTCGCACGAGGAAAACTGAATTTTGTTGCTCTCCACATGAAGCAGCTGATACTAAAATAATATATCATGCGTTTAAAATTGATTTAAATTCAAATATAGTTATCAAATGTTCCGATACAGATATTGTTGTTATTTTGTTAGGTAACTTACATAAAATTAAGTCAAAAGTTTGGATCGAATGTGGAATTTCCGATAAGCGTGATGTTATTGATGTCAATGCGCTTAATGGATCTCTCGCATCAGACTTGTGTAAAGCATTACCGGGATTTCCACTATAACCTCGCATTCTATAGGAAAGGAAAGCAACGTCCTTATAAAATGCCTTTGAAATCAAAAGAGTACCAAAGATCATTCGCTGATTTAGGAAATACAGATGCAAATAAAGAAAACACTTTCTCGATCATTGTTTATTTGAATCATTTGTTTCTGACATGTACGGTGTTGAATCATGCGATAAAGTAGATCACCTCCGATATGAATTGTTTCATCAAAATTATACAATAAAAAATGTAAATAAGCCTTTTCAACAACAAAAAAAAACAATATAAAAACTTCGATGCCTCTTGCTTGCCACCTTGCAACGTTGAATTACGTCAACATATGGAGAGAACGCATTTCATCGCAAATATATGGACAAATGCAACTTTGTTTGATCCATATGAATTGGAAGCAGAGAATAGCGGATGGATATTGGATGAATCTACTTACGAATTCAAAGGACCACAATTGCCACCATCTGTCAAAGACGTTCTCACTGATAGTGAAACTTCGGAAGGTAATTTCGAATTTAATTTTGTCAATTTATAAACTCAATAAAATTATTAATTTGTACTTTCAGCTGACGATGATGATATGATATATAACAGCGACGATGACGTTGAATTTGATGACGATATGGATGGATGGTTTATGGAACAGACTAATTTTATATTCGATCAATATTAGCATTAGTATTAATATTCGCGATTCATTATAAATATCCAATTTGCGTTACATATATATATATATATATATATATATATATATATATATATATATATATATATATATATATATATATATATATATATATTGTATTAGGCATATAAATAAAGATCATTTTCATGTTATTGTATAAAAACAATCAATGTCTTCCGAATTTACTTCTGACAGTTGAGCAATAGTATATGAAAATATTGTAAATTATATTGACAAATCGCCAGAAGAGTACCTAATGAGATAAAAAATTGATCCATAGTGTGGGCCACCGATGCTCATAGTATCGCGAATATCTTTGTAACTCTTCCACTTAGCCTTCTGGCGTATTGCAGGTAATCCAGTTTTGAGTCACAGAATAAGTATAGAAATTTCTAGAAGTGTACCAAGTCACATAATTATTGCAACATTTTTCACAACATTAGCGCCTTCTGGCGGGTCTTTATCTTCCACCTAGTCTTCTGGCAATTTTTTCTCTACTTATTTGTATAACCTCAGATTATTCTGCACATTTTCAGCACTGCACCTTATGACTTAGTCAACGTAAAAAAAAATGCATATTTAACCCTCTACCCTCGCGTTATTCTTCCAGGGTGCCTTCTTGCGGCCCGTCTCACGCTACGTCGGTAATAACCGAACCTGTAAATACTAAAATTTACACTGCACCGAGTCACCTGTACCCCTACGTAGCCAGCTCTTAGACTAAATTATGGACATAATTACTTTAACCTCCAGTCTACACCCACCTTTGAGCCACAGAAATTATTTAACATTGGGGATAAAAACTTTGATACCAATTCATATAACAAAATGAACGACGAATCCGAGAGCTTTTATTTTAATGAAGATATAAATTTTCGTCACGACGCCTTGGACGAACAAGTATATATTGTAGTTCTATTGCCAGCAAACTCCAGCTATCTTTTATCCCTATACCTAGTTTCAGTTTAAAAACATTAATTGACTCAGGTGCTAGTAATAGCATTGTAAACCCAGGCTCTGCATACAATCTTTTTTAGTTATTTCGTTAACCACTTAATGGGTAGGCTCATATCTCACACGGGCAAGCTGTAGGGATACTTTTGCGCCAGGTCGTATCCAGGCCGGGCGTGGCTCACTGGCTAATTTTCACCAGCCCGTACCAGAGACGGGGTTACTGTTTAAACTTTGATATGACTTGAATATAACGTACATCATACGTGCAACTCATTCTACTTTTTGATTTCTGGAACATAAGCTGTTTCTTTCATACGTCTACCGAAACACAAAGGTCGCCAGCATGCAATTTCTTGCATTGCTACTCAAATATAGTGTTCAGAATCTTGAAATTTGCCATAGATTTTAATGACTAGCGGACAAACAGATGCCTACTTTGAATTTTAAATATTTTCATTGTTGAAGGAGTGACTTTTCTGTGGCTTGCACTTCTATTAGTTGATGTTCCATGGTTGAAAATACATAATACATTGAGTACAGTTCTTCCAGGTGTGCGCTGCATTTGTTTCTTTTATTTCACATTTCGCTTTTGTTTCACATTCTTGCAGTCCATTAGTGCTAGATTGTGTGTTAGATTGTGAAATTTGTACAAGAGAATAATAACAAAATGGTAAGTCCGAACAATACCTATATGTATAAAGTGACTATGCATGTTTTGTAATTCTTCAACAGGAGAGGTTAGATGTTCAAAATGATAACGAAAGTGACTCAGATTTTGAATATGGAAATTTATCTGAAAATGGAGAGTCAGAGTCAGAAGATTATAGTAGTGAAGAAACAAGCAGCGATGACAAAAATATTTTGGATGCAGCACGAGAGTGGTTTCTAATAGGTGTCTCTCAACCGCCTCTTGCCCCACCGAGATTTCCATTCACCGGGACCCCTGAACCAACCGTTGATTGTAATCACCTGGATATTCTTGGATATTTCCAACTAATATTTGATATTAAGCTAGCTATAATGATTGTTACGGAGGCAAATAATTATGCAGAGCAAACACTAGGCAACAAGTGGCAACCAAAATGGACGCCACTCTCTTTGGATGAATTTTGTATTTTCCTGGCTATCAATATGCTTCAAGGTGTAGTGAAGAAACCCACAGAAAGAATGTATTGGTCAGCCTCACCACTCCTAGAGTCTCTAATGTTCCCCAAACTTCTCTCTTTGAAACGATATTTGGCCATTAAGAGATACTTACATTTTTGTGACAACCAAAAATACAGCCCTGAAATTAACCCAAATCCAAAACTTGATAAGACCTGGTCAGTTTTTGATTATGTGAATAACAAGTTCTCTAGTGCATACAAACCCGAACTAGATATATCTATGGACGAAAGCCTTATGCTATATAAAGGCCGGCTGGGGTGAGTCCAATACTTGCCACTCAAGAGATCACGTTTTGGAATAAAGTTGTACATAGTTTGCGAAGCAAAATCCGGCTATCTTTATTCTAGCATAATTTATACAGGAAGGGAACTTTCATCTATGATGAATATAATGAATGGCTTATTTCATCGCAAGTGGTATTAACACTGATTGATCCTTTGTTAGATCAGGGATTTTGTGTAACAACAGACAACTTTTACACCTCACCTCTGCTGTCCGATTTCCTGATAAAACATAAAAACGACATTTATGGCACATTAAGAATAACACGAAAAGATATTCCATCGGATTTTCGAACGAAAAAACTAGAAAACGGTGAACTTGTAGTGCAGAGAGGAAAAGTGATGCTACTCAAATGGAAAGGCAAAAAAATGTTTGTTTAATTCAACTATTCACAACACAGAACAAGTACCCGCAAACAAAAGAGATAGAGAAGGTAATGCAATCCTCAAACCAAAGATTGACACGTACTACAACGACACTATGGGAGTCTGGATCGTTTAGAACAGCACCTACATGATTACCGCAGTACCAAAAAAGTGGTAAAAGATATTACAAGATATTCTTTCATTTACTAGACCATGTCATATGGAATTCATTCATTTTATATAGAAAAAGAGTGGGACTAATAGAGCAGCTTATCTCAAAATATCACAGCCCTATACTAGCAAAACAGAAAGGACGACCCAAATTACCTGGGCCCCTAAGGTTAACGGAGAGACATTTTCTGGACTTCATACAGCCAACTGAAAAAAATTCCAATCCATCGAGATGCTGCGCTGTTTGCTGCAGTAAAAGGGATGACAAAGGAAAACGGGTCAGGAAGGAAACTAAGTATCACTGCAAAGACTGCGATGTTGGCTTGTGTGGGATACCTTGTTTTAAAATTTGTCATACATAAAATAGTTATTAGAGTATTGTGTATGTATGTATATATATATATATATATATATATATATATATATATATATATATATATATATATATATATATATATATATATATGTATTGTAACTTATACAACTTATACGAATAGTATAAATTATACGACTATCGTGTCCCCAAACTGTATGGAAAACGTTTAAGGTCAACCTTCAGCTCTAGGCAAAAAAAATAGATTCTAATTAGATTTTTCACGTTTGCATAACAACACAGCAGCGAAAGCTTGATGACTGGGTGACAACTGAATATCACGTATGTTTTAGATCAATTAGTTGAATTGATTATATGGTAATAGTTAAAATGTTTACTGAAGTACAAACTCAGTTGCTTAATATGAATCTGTATCATCTGTTTTCTCATTGAAACGATTGCAGTTTAAATAAATTACGTATTAAATAAATTAAAATAATGCACTATTCGTTCTAGGAGTAGGGGTATTCCGGGAGACTTGCACCTTTTAAAATTCAACTTAAATTTCGCGCTAATGAAACGCCAAGACTGTCATTGGTAGAGCGCGGAAGGCCAATCACCAGCACGCCGCCATTTTTTACAATGGCCGGTTTGTTTGGCTCTCAGGTTCGGAAAGGTGTTTTTGTTACGGCGGAGTAAATTTTATTAATTTATGTATTTTTGAGATTGCGGCCGTGTTTACAGAGGTACGTATTGTGTGTTATTACTATTGTACTGCCTGATTATTGTAGTTTGACATGTGCTAAGTGTTTTTTCGCTAAGAGTGATTGTTTTTTCTGTGAGTTTAATTTAATGTCAAAGTAGTATATGCGGGAGGCTTGAGCCATGGCGGGTGCAGGAGATATGCTCAGTGGTCATGTCTCCCTCTATAGTGATTGTATGAGGATATTTGGAGTTTTATTTTATAGATATAGAAATTTAAAACTTTTTGACTAAATTTAATAACAATTCGGAAACCTTAATACGCGAGTCCTATTTGTATTTTGTTTTTTTTTTTAATGTTTACCTAATCTTATTTTCTCTCACAGGTTAATTGCATGAAAAATGTCTTTTCGATACAAGCCTTCGGAAACAACACGCAAAAGAAAAAACATATCATCACAGAATTAGAAAACGCTATACGTGAGGTAAAGGAGGGTGCATCTTTAAGAAAAACAACTATTAAGTATGGAATCGATAGAAGTACACTAAGACGTTATAAGTTGAACGAACAAAAATTACAAAAATTTGAAGAAAAAAACAGTCAGTATAAATAGTCACAAATATTTACTATTTCTGAAGAAAAATTCCTGGTTGAATATTTACTGTCATGCAGTAAAATGCATTATGGTCTGAATAGAAAGCAAGCATTGCAATTGGCTTTTGAATTCGCAGAGGCGAAATCAAAAAAGTATCCTGGTAGCTGGGCAATGCTGCTGGAAAAGATTGGTTTCGTGATTTTCTTTTCAGAAATGCAGAAGTGAGTTTAAGAACACCTGAAGCCACTAGCTTGTCTCGCGTTACGTGTTTTAATTTTAAAAAATGTTAACGACTTCTTTACAAATTTAAAGATGGTGCGTGAAAAATACAATTTGGAAGCTCAAAATATATATAATTGCGACGAAACTGGATGTACGACTGTTCAAGCATGTCCAAAAGTGATAGCCAGTAAGAAGTCGAAACAAGTCGGACAAGTGACATCAGCAGATAGAGGAACCACCGTAACCATTTGTTTCGCCGTCAATGCGATTGGAAAGGTGATACCTCCTTTCTTTATATTTCCAAAGGTTGGATATCAAGAACAATTTGTTTCGGAAGGACCGGAAGGATCATCTGGAGACGCTTATCCAAGTGATTGGATGACCACAAAAAGTTTTGTGAAATTCCTTCAAGATTTTGCTAAATACTCTCATGCCTCTGAGAACAATCGCGGGCTCTTGATATTAGATAATCATGAGAGCCATGTAAGCGTTGATGCTGTTAATTTTGCCAGAAGTAATGGTATCACGTTGTTAACTCTTCCGCCACACTGCAGTAATAAATTACAGCCCCTTGATATTGCAGTTTATTCCTCATTTAAATCTCGATATAACACAACCATGAACAACTGGATGTTATCAAATCCAGGCAAAACAATTACGATATACAATATTCCTGGATTCATTAAAACAATTATGTCTCAAGCATTCAGTCAAAGCAACATATTAAGTGGATTTGAAAAAGCAGGAATCCATCCATTCAATTCAATTCAAAATTTTTACTGAAGACGATTTGTTGTGTTCTGCCGTTACGGATAGAGAACTATCTCAAGAACAAGCATCAATAAGCGCACCTGTGTGTTTAGAAAGTCAGCTTGTGTTCTCCACCCGATTCCAGGAATCATCTCATCTTAACCAGAATAATATAACAAACCCGACTGTTTCCCTTCAAGAGCCCGAAAATCATCATAATATTGGTGGTTATGGTCATGGTTCTGACTTGGAAAAACATCATGAATGTGCCGACGAGTCGGGTAATGTCATTCTATCAACATCAACAGACGCAAAATTCATTCGTGCTAGTTCAGAGCCATTAAAGATCAACAGATTGCAAGTAGCTATATCACCTTTACCAGAACATTTCATGAATAAGCGACCATCTTCTGCCCCGTCACATGGATATTTATCTCAGTAGCCATCTAATGCTGAGTCACCGATTCGGAAGAAGTCAGCTATTGATTTACAATGCTCTTCTTTAGCTCCTATGGGATCAAGAGACCAAGCTATACTTAATCGGTGCACTAATTCATCACCAATACCATCTTCTTTAAATGTTGAAATATTGACTCCAGAGATAGTGCGACCATTTCCGAAAGCACCTCTAAGAAAGATGGCTCGACGAGGCCGTCAGCCTGGCAAGACCAAAATATTGACAATGACCCCCGAGAAGGAAAATAAAAATGAATGTCAGAAACATATTTGATGACTCCAAACGACCAAAAAGGAAGCTAAAAGAAACTCAATTCAATGTTACGAAGAATGATGAAGTAAAAAAACGAAAAATGAGTATTAAGAAAAGAGTTTTTGAGAATAGCGACACTGAATCAGAAAATAAAAATGATACTAATAAAACTAATAAGAAGGTTCAAGAAGACACTAATAAGAAAGGAAAGCAAATAATAAAAACCAAACAAAATCCTAAACTAAAAGATGACAAAAACGAGAACGTTCCAGGAAAAACTAAAGGAAAGAGAACATTGAAAACTAAACAAGGTTCAAAACAAAAAGCACAGAGAAAGAAAACTGGAAAAGGCAAAAAAAGTTAATGATAGTCAATCCGAGTGTGAAGACGAAGATGTTGTGTACGCTGATAGTTCCAGTAATAGTGATTTTGCAGAAAATCCTGACGTGAATTATCGTTGGTATTGTTTTGTTTGCCAATAAGAAGAAATTATGACCATGTCGTTTATGCCGCAGATATGTCCATGAGATATGTGTAGGACTTACACAAGATATTGATGATTTTATTTGTCGTGAATGTGACCAGAATTTGATATTTAGGTTACCAGCTGTCTGAAAGTAATTATTTAGGCTGATTGATGATACCAAATGACTAGAATAAGTATATAATTTAAACAAAAGGTTAAGAAAGCCAACAAGTTTGATTAAAGAAACGTTAAATGTTTAATTTTGTTAACAAAATGTTTAATAATTATGTTGATTGTGGAATGTTAAAGAATATGTTAAAGTTTTTTTTTATAAGCAGAGCAATAACTGTGTTTCTTTATAATTTCATTTCATTTCGTGATGTTTTGTTTCATATATCTGTGATTTAAGCTGCAAAATGTTTTTATTTTCCCCTTTAAAAAGCAACGTTCAACTCTCCCCAGACTCCGGTTCAAGTGTCCCTAAGGGTGGGGAGAGTTTACTCATATCCCATTTTTTATTCAAATATATATATATATATATATATATATATATATATATATATATATATATATATATATATATATATATATATATATATATATATATATATATATATACAGTGTGGAACAGCCAAATGGAATAAATTCGATAACGGATAAATGAGGACGTGTTGGGAAAAACGCTTGGACACGTCGATTTGTATTTTTAACTGCGCATCTTTTTCAAGAAAAAAAAATTATATAGGGTGCGTCATGTGACAGTGGCCAATACCAACTTTCTTATTTTAAATACAAGCCCCTGTATATTATTAATTTTTTGGATTCTTCAGAAAATTCTAGACATAATTCATGTACAATGTCCTATACCTATCTTCAACTGTTTCGGAAATATTAAGTATTTTCAGATTTATTACAAAAATTAACATTAAAAATAGAAAATTATTTTATTTCACAAATTCTAATAAGAAATACTGATTATTTCTTAATAATTTAAAAAAACAAAAAAAAAATTAATGTCAATGTAGTAAATGTTCAAAATGCTCGCCACGAACATCTTGGCAACATGCTAATCTGGTATAGAAATGTCTTCTAACATTACTCAACATCTCAGGCGTGACTGATCTAATCGCAAGCGTGATTCGTCTTTTTAAGTCATCTAAGTTGAGGGGCTTAGTTTTGTATACAATACTTTTGACATATCCCCACAAAAAGTAGTCTAATAGCGACAGATCAGGAGATCGTGCTGGCCATTCTATCGATCCGCGCCTCCCTATCCACCGATTTGGAAAAATTTGGTTCAGGTACTGCCGGACATTGATTTGGTAATGGGGCGGTGCTCCATCTTGCTGAAACCATATTTTATTGGCAGGAACTTGTGGGTTTGCTGGATCTGGATATAAGTTTGTCAAAGTTGGCACGACATTATTTTGGAGCAGTTCTAAATATTTATCCCCATTCAAGTTGCCATCAATGAAAAAGGGACCTACGATATGATTTCCAACAATTCCTGCCCAAACATTAACTTTTTCAGGATATTGCGTATGTTCCTCTCTCATCCAATGAGGATTCTCATTAGACCAATAGCGGCAATTTTGACGATTAACATGACCGTGAAGTGTAAATGTGCTCTCATCAGAAAACAAAACATCTTCTAATTGGATCACATTGTTATCTAACATTGCCATCATTTGTTCACAAAAATACGTTCTCCTATCGAAATCGTCCTCCATGAGCTCCTGAGTTGGTATCATTTTATAGGGATGCATTTTACTTTCCTTTAATGTTCGAAAAATTGCTGTGTGGCTAACGTTGAATAGTTGGGCTGCTTGTCGACCAGAAGTATGTGGGTTTTCTTGAAACTCAAGCGTAATATCCAATTTCGTATCATCACTTACTGCATTGGCAGCTACTTTTTTTATCTGTCTCACATGACCAAGCTCGCGAAACTGCTTTTCTATTTTGCTAATTGTTCCTTGGGATACAGGCGGCAAATTTGGAAATTTTTCGTGAAATAAGCGAGACACTTCCATCTGTGTCCGTGTGTTATCTCCATAACCAATCATTTGTAGAATGGTTATTTTGTGCAATTCTGTTAAATGAACCATTTTTCTGATATTATTACGTACAGTTAACGAAATTCAAACGACAATAGCACTGACACTAATCACTACTGTCATGCAGGCAGACAACAAGTTGCTAAGGCTACGAGTTTTATACGAACAGAAAGAAAACTGTTTTTGTTTTTGTTTCATTTCATATCAGTAAAAAGAAACGCAGGAATGGTTTTTGTTTACTTTCTCATTATCAAGAGCTGAATGGGAAATAAGTATTGAATGCAGTGTAGCGAATTTGTGAAATAAAATAATTTTCTATTTTTAATGTTAATTTTTGTAATAAATCTGAAAATACTTAATATTTCCGAAACAGTTGAAGATAGGTATAGAACATTGTACATGAATTATGTCTAGAATTTTCTGAAGAATCCAAAAAATTAATAATATACAGGGGCTTGTATTTAAAATAAGAAAGTTGGTATTGGCCACTGTCACATGACGCACCCTATATAATTTTTTTTTCTTGAAAAAGATGCGCAGTTAAAAATACAAATCGACGTGTCCAAGCGTTTTTCCCAACACGCCCTCATTTATCCGTTATCGAATTTATTCCATTTGGCTGTTCCACGCTGTATATATATATATATATATATATATATATATATATATATATATATATATATATATATATATATATATATATATATATATATATATATATATATATATATATTAGGTATAGATAGCCGGTTCTGAGACCTCCACTTCCTCCACTTGGCTACTGCGCCGGCGCGAGGCGCCGGAGTGACGTCATACAGGGCGGGGCCGGGGGAGCCCCACCCCGCCCCTTGTGGGCAGAAATCCACCCCGCCCACCTGGGCGGAGCCCCATACGCGATCACGCCCCGACACACCCCCGACCACACCCTAACCGCCGCGAAGCGCGGGAGTGACGTCATAGTGACATTACTGGACAGAGAGTGAATAGGGGACAAACCTGAGATGACGTAATCCAAGATGGCGTCGAAGATGGCCGACCAGAAGTGAAAAACGCGGGAAATTTAAATTTTTAAACGACAGATGGCTCCACCTGTCAATGTAGGGAGACCCGCCATTTTGATTTTTGTTGGTGCGACGTATGCAAAGATGGCGGTTTGCGCATGCGCAAACCCAACTTTTTTTATTAAGTAGTGTAGAGGTATAGTGTTTGGTGTCATGTTACTCGTCTCAACGAGTGGAAATCAAATATGACATTTTTGCATGCGCAAACCAACTTTGTAGCACACATTTATTAAAATATTAAATGTATTAGGTTACAAAGAATCTTCATAGTCTTCATCTAGGACGTATTCGAAAGTTGTTAGTTTCTGCAAAAGTTTTCGCAGTTGTTCAAAAACAGTTTCACTCGGGCATTGTATACCAAATATAGCAGGGTCAAAAGGTGCCACCTTGTTTAAGATATTAGTGAATTCGTTAAATTCAAAATATCGTTTCTTACGGAAAAAGTACAACATACTATTGGTGTAGCGAAAACGCTTTCGATTTTTGATGGAATGTCCGGGTAGAGGTCTGATGTAAATCCAGCTTGTAAAGTTGAAAACTTATATCCATAATGGGTTACTATTTGATACATGTTGTCATCATGAAATAGAATGGTTTGACCCGCATAAGTGTTGACTGCTGTATTCAGTTTTTTAATACTTTTAAGCCCCATAATCGCTAATGTAGTATGATAACGAAGGTGAAAACTTGGATAAGCAATCAAAAATACGCCACCATTAATAAATACAACAATATCACGATTTGGTTTTTGATCAATAGCATCCACTTTTACCAGGTTGGAACCCAACGCAGGTATCCAATCAGTGATTAACTTTGGAGCTCCATACGGTGCTTTCATATTGTTTAAAGGTATAATCCAGACCCATTTCATATAAAACACATACAACTTATGATTTATAATTAAGAATGTATTTATTCTATTTATATAGTGAAATACTTAAACCTGTAAAAACATACTTAGGTACTTATGTCATCTTCTAGAGTTTATTTGCAGTGTGCTGATGTTAACAAAGTGCCAAAATATCAGCCTTTGTGCTGATGTTTACAACAATGGTTCGACTAGTTAGACTTTAGACCATATAATTTCTAAAGGTCTGGGTATGACATATTTTAAAGTTGAAAAAACTTTGAAAGTTTGTCTTGAATTAAATCCATTTTATTTTAGACCATCCATAATCTGGGTTGAGGAAATTTGTGTTCAGTTAAAGTAACGTAGGCTACAACATAACAATTTATGATGCTGTGCTGACAGCAGGCGAGTAGGAGACAAAAAACCAATCTGGCAATCTCGCAATAGGCAATAGTGCGCCGAACATTGAAACTGAAATTGAAACGGAGGAAACGAGGAAACCTGTTTGCCGTTTGCAGGACTCACAGCCAGGACTGCAGATTGTTGTGTTTGCTAGTGCGTAGTACCTACCTAGATAATAATTAATAAAATTACATGTAATATTAATTTTTGAATATGAATGACGTATTTAAAGTGGAAACAATTTTTAAAAAGCGTATCAGGAAGGTAAGTTTTCAAAGATGAGCCTGCACAACCTCAAATAAATCATTCTATATCATGTTCAATATTCATGCTGTTATTTTCTAGGGAATCACTGAGTACTAGATAAAGTGGGACGGCTTCCCAGTAAGCTACAATACATGGGAACCAGAAAGAAATATTTTCGATAAAAGTCTCATTAACTCTTATGAAAATAAACAAAAAACTATTTCTGAGACTACATAGAAAAGTAAGTACCTCTTGTTTTGACGACTGTCTTGCTGCAGGAAATAGACTCGAGCACAGGCTTTATTAAATCCTTGTAAAAAGACCTGGGCAAAGGTGCAGTTTAAGCAGGAAAATTCTAATGATAACATGCTTCAACCAGATAAAATATATGATAAAGCTGTTGAAATTTTAAATACAGAAACTGAACACAATAAGACGCTGGAAAATCTCTAAGATGTTCCTAGTGCTCCAAATAAAATGTTCTTAGCAGGTAAGTTAAACACTGATAATGACTGTGTTCAGTCTCCGGTTATTGTAACCAGAATAGCTACATCAAACTGTGGGAAAAGCAAAACAATTTTTGCTATTTTTGTGAAAAGCTCACTACCAAGTTTGCTCGTCATATAGAAATTTGTCACAGCAGTGAACCCGATGTTGTCAAATTAATGAGTTTTGATAAAGGTGATTGGTTCATTATTATCGTTATTAATTTGCAGTAATTCTTACTTAATTTTAGGTGCAAGAGAGCGAAAAAAATTACTGGCTAAAGTAAGAAAAAATGGAAACTTCATGTTTAACACACAAGCCTGTTTTAATGACGGCACCTTAATCACAAGTAGGCCTGAAGAAAATCTTCAGAGAAATATGACAAATTACAAGCCATGCCCTAACTGCAAAGAATTTTATTCAAAACTATGTCTGCGGAGACATTGTTAAAAAAGTGTAATGATCTGGCAATAAAAGGAGATAAATCTTTAATGTCTTAATCAGGAAAACTTCAAGGTCGCATCAACAAAAAGGCAACAGATAATTTAAGCGCCATACTTTCACGAATCCGTGAAGATGATATTTCTAATGAGATTAGATTTGATGAGTTAGTCATGATTTTTGGCAATTACTTATGTTGTAAGTACAGGAAACCCCATTTTCAAACCAAGATACGATCAAGGTTAAGGTTAATTGGCAGTCTTTTTTTCTTCATCTAAAAAAATGAATCGTCAAGTTTCTGACTTTGCGTGTGCGTTACAACCAAGGTTCTATGATGACATAATAAAGGCAAGGTTGCAATGCTAGGACAAAATGTTTATAAATCTCCAGCAATGGCTTTTGCCATTAGCACACTGCTAAAAATGTGCTAAACTCCTTATAAACGAATACATTCAGAAAGACGATGATGATTCGATTAAAAAGGTTAAACGGTTCCTAAACATCAAAAAAAAAGTTGATGAGAACCAGAACGAAATGAAAAGGCTAAAAAGTCCAAAGCTTCCTTCTATGGAAGATATAATGCTATTTAATGTTTTTCGTGAAAAAGAAAGAAAAGATGTTTTTTGTAAATTAAAAACAAATGAATTTAATTATGATAATTTGAAGTATTTATCTGAATTATCATTAGTATCTGTGCAGATTTTCAATAGACGCCGAGCAGGTGAAATTGAACCGTTAATCTTAAATGATTTTCACTCACGCAAGTGTCTTAACGAGGATGTTGATAAATATATATTCAACTCTCTTTTAGAAGAATCCAAAAACTTGGCCAGCAAATATGTACGCCTAGAAATTTGTGGTAAGAAAGGCCGAGCAGTACAAGTACTACTACATTCTCATATATTAGAGTGCATTAATATGATCCTTCATTACCGAAAAAATGCTAATGTATCAGCTGACAATAAATATGTATTTGCTTTGCCAGGAGCCGCTGATAAGTATTTAAGAGCTTGTCTCTCGTTAAGGAAATTTTCCTATATCTGTGGAGCTAAACGCCCAGAATCACTTAAAGGAACAGAGTAAAGGAAACATATAGCTACACGTAGTATATTGTTCCATTTACAAGAACAAGAGGTATCTGATTTAGCAAGTTTCCTTGATCATGAAGATAAAATTTACAAAGAGCATTATCGAATGCCCACTATTGTTAGAATGTCTAAATTACTAGAAATGGCCCAAGGATCTTCAGTGCAGGAAAACGGTGAGTGTGTATTATTTACTTACAACTGCTAAAAGTAAAAAAATGCAATTTGATTTTCAGTGGATTTGGATGAAGCTGAAAGCATGCTTGCTTCCTCCAGTAATTTATAATTAAAAATTGTGGATGAAATACCCACTTCTTCCAACAACACAAACTTCAAAACTGATACAAATCAACAGTCAGAGCCTGGAAAAATACACATGAAAAAAAGAAGTAGTAAGTACAAATGCTCGACATTGTCTGATATTGAAGCTCAATACATGCCTGTTTACATTTAAACAGTACTAACGTTGTATGCAGTGTGTTGCATACACATGTTTGAAAGCTCTAGAAAATTTTCTAAATTAATAATTGTAAAGATATACTTTCTGTCAATATATTATATTTCCGATAATTATATACAATTAAAACTTGATCGTGTCTGTTTTAGCTTCACCTGTAGGCCGAGTGAAAAGACGGTCCTGGAATTCTGCAGAACAAAAAGCAGTATCACATCATTTTGCTTCCTGTTTTATAAAGAAAAGTTTACTTTTTACAGAAGACTCTAGAAGCAATTTAAAAGCTTTCGCCATTGTCTCAACGAAGCCCTTTGCAACTGAGAACATACATTAGCAATCAGCTAAAAAAGAACAACACAATACAGAAAAGTAAAAGAGGTATATATTTCGCATATTCTAGAAGGCATTTATGATGAAGCTGTTAAACTGAGTTTTTGGAAATGCAAGTCATTTCAATTTCACAAACGTTAAATTATTGCGGAGAGTGTCAAAAAACTCTATACTTCATTTTGTTTTGTAAGAGCATTGGTCATTTAGTAGTCTAACAGCCAGTGGCTGGCAGATTTACGGTATTTTATAAAACCTTGTATTTTTTTTTCATTCACTCTCTTATGCCTGTCGTACATGAGGCATGGATTCAAAGTGTCTGCCATGACCTTAGAACCACCATAGCTGTCTGACATTCTCAATTTTAAATAACAATAAGAAATTAAGAAATTATTATAAAATATTTAAGCGGCAGCCTTTATACTATGGCGTTAAACTTTGTCAAATTTTTACACCTTTCATACTTGAGTGACAGTATAGGAACCGCCGGTCGAACTAACGAGCCCCGTCTCATGTACACCGGGCATAACAGAGTGAATGAAGAAAATATGGGGTTTTGTAAAATACCGTAAGTCTGCCGGCCACTGGCTCTTAGACTATAGGGTTCTTACCACAGTAATGATATATATTGGAGCTATGGAACCACTCTTGATTTAATCAAAATATAATTTTCTTAGTTTTGAAAACTTATTTAGAAGGGTATGAATAAACATATAGTACTCAAGCAAAGTTTTTGGGAGGTTCATTGGACTACAGACTAGGGTGGTCAGCTCACGTTGATGGATTGTATGTGCAGTTTTCGACGGCTTGGTATACAATCAAACAGTTGAGAGAGGCTGTTGACCTTCGGGTGTTGAAGTTATTCTACTTTGCACACATGCAGATGCACACTTTAATAATAAAATGGTGGAAATGTTTTACCCCACCAGAGAATTATCAGTTGATGAGTCAATGGTCTTATGGCAAGGCCGGTTAAAATTTCGCCAATACATAAAGGACAAAAGACATAAATTTGGCATTCAACTTTGTTTTGTCTGTACCAAATGGCACCGCACTGAAGATTAGTGTTTATACAGGATCCAACACACAGAAAAAGTAGTATTGTCCCTTTTGGCGGGTAAACTAGATAATGGTAATTCTTTGTACGTGGACAATTTTCGTAATAGTGTCAAACTTACTAAAGACAGAAAAACATACGTTATGGAAACTTTAAGATCAAATCGTAAAGGAAATCCTTCAGAAATAGTAAAGAAGCTAAAGAAATGAGAGCTAGTAGTACAATACAATTCAAAAGGAATATGCATTGTGAAATCGAGAGATATGAAAGAAATATTAGCAATATCAAGTGCCCGTATGCAAAATGTTACTACACAGCGTGGTGAACAAAAAGAAAAGACTAACCTAATAAACAAATCTAATATCTTTATGGCAGGTGTTGATCAATGCGATCAGATGTTATCGTACTATACATGTAAACACAAAACATTAATCTGGTACAAAAAATCGGCAATACATATATTTTAGTGAATTTTCTTTAAAAAAATCTACTAATGAGATCGCGAGTTTTGAATTTTGAAAAAAATTTCAAATGTGCGCTATTTAGGACTCCTGGTACCCAAATCCGAGGGCAGTTTCAGACTTTATATTTATATGTATATATATATATATATATATATATATATATATATATATATATATATATATATATATATATATATATATATATACATACATATATATATATATATATATATATATATATATATATATATATATATATATATATATATATATATATAGTTTAGTTTATAGTTTATTGTTACAATAATGGTACAAAGCGCCTTACAAATAAGTATTCTACTTGTGCTTGCAAACAGCGCGCAATTTAGTCAGTTTTTATCCAAACGTTGATACTCCCAAATTTCTTGACAGTGACACTTTTCTAACTTCACAAATTTCAAATATTAGACAATAATTTACTTTAAGATATTCCTTTTTTTCGGTCTTCAACTCAAACCAATCCATTTTCACACACACACACACACACACACACACGCACGCACGCACGCACTCACGCACACACGCACTCACGCACACGCACACGCGCACACACACGCGCGCACACACACACACACACACACACACACACACACACACACACACACAAATATATATATATATATATATATATATATATATATATATATATATATATATATATATATATATATATATATATATATATATATATATATATATATACATACATACGACCCATATTTGTGACGTCATCGTTGTTCGAGATATGACGTCACCGACAATTTTTTTAAATGGCAACCCCCAATTTCGACCACGCCATTTGAAAGAGCGTGTCATTCTGCGCACATATAGTCAAACATTATGGCTGCCTGATAGTAGCCTAAGAGACCAGGAATGTAAATAGTTTTTTCGTTTTTTTTTTTTTAGTTATCTCTTTAGTTCGTATCTTTTGTTTGGCAAAAGCAGTGTGTTTGAAGTGTTTATTGAGTAGTGACTTTTGACATTTTATAAAAGAATGGTTAAATTAACTGAACAAGAACGAATTGAAATTCTTTGCATGATCGGATTTGGAGACAGGATGCTAACCCAAAAAGAAGTAGTTGAATTGCTCAATGAAACTCATCCTGATCGGTATCCCATTAGCCAAAGCATGGTAAGCAATATTGAGTCTAAATACCGCAACTTTGGGCATGTTCGTGATCTTCTCAAGTCTACTCGACCTTCCAAATCAGAAGATCAACTTAATGTTTTGTTGGCAATACAGAAAAATCACCACTCAACACTTAACCAATTGGCTTCTTATTTCAATATGGCAGCGAACACAGTTCACAAAATTATGAAAAAGCAAATTATCATCCTTATAAGGTATGCCTTGTTCATGAGCTATCTGAGGACGACTTTGATCGGCGAAATCACTTCTGCGAGCAAATGCAAGAACTATGCACTAATGATAATAATTTCGTAAAAAAACCTACTTTTTCTGACGAGGCTATGTTTGTTTTGTCAATAGGCATAACTGTCAATAGGCAAAACTGCCGTTATTGGGCTACCGAGAGTCCCCGATGGATGATGGAGTATCACACCCAACGTCCTCAGAAAATTAATGTGTGGTGCGGCATAGTCGACGGCAGAATTCTGGGTCCCCATTTCTTTGACGTGAACCTTACAGGTGCAAAATATTTGGATTTTCTTCGCGACGACCTTATTCCTGAACGACTAACTTTAATCCAGATATAGAGGAACGTGATAGTAGGTATTGCGACACTTGGGACAGACAGGTAGTGGGGGTGGGAGTGGGGGTACCCCCTACTCCACCCCTAGGGGGCGGAGCCCCACCCCTCTGGGCGGAGCCTCACCTCCTTATAGGCAGAGCCCCACCCCCCTTGTGGGCGGAGACACGCCCCAAGATGGCCGAACAAAAAATGGCGGAATAAAAAATGGCGGAATGAAAAATGGCGGCTTTCGTTTACAGATGGCGGCCTAACCTGTAAAGGTAACACGTTTGACGTTTGTCGGTCACCCTTCCATCGAAACATATGTGACCCGAGCTATTTCGTTTTTAAAGATGGTGGTCTGACAGCTTTAAAGATGTCGGTCTAACCTGTGATAACTTAAGCTGACATATATACCCCTGACATTTCACCTATAGTCTAACCATATGTGACGGAGCTAACCTGGACACTCTTAGTCTAAACATAAGTGACCGAGAGATAATGGTTTAAGATGTGAGGGGGCAACTTACGAAGCGTATCGGTGGCTGCCAAATGTAGATTCAAGGGGGGAACCAATACTGGGTCTGATGGGAGTGTCTGAGATAACAAAAATGTAAAAAATGTAAAACTTAGAGATGATGGGTGTAAAGGTATTATGGTCATGCGCAAAGTAATAATGTTACCAATATATATTAACTCTGGCGCGAAAATTAAAAAAATGTCCATAATGCATACAGCTCAGCTAGCAGTCATTAAGATTTGAACTTGTTTGTAGCAATCCCGATTCTACAGATCTGATTTTTAATTTTGCTTTTAAACTAAGTGTTTGGATCTAATTTTATGTGAAAACATGAATATATATTATTTGGAGCTTTAATGTTAACAAAAGAGAGGTTCAAGCTAATAAGCTCAGGGCCTTAAAGTATTTTAGTCACATTGCAAATAAAAGTTTATTCTGAATGAACAAGACCGGTTTTGGTTTTTAAAGATTGATTTTATATGTAGCTGTAAATAGATGTTTTTATTATTTGGATCAGGAACAAATGTTTAATAAGCTAAGGTCTTATAAAAGGTATATAAATTTAGTCTTAAACAAAAAGATTGAAATTAAAGTTACATGTTTGAGAGGTTCAAGCTAATAAGCTCAGGGTCTTAAAGTATTTTAGTCACACTGCAAATAAAAGTTTATTCCGAATGAACAAGACCGGTTTTGGTTTTAAAGATTGATTTTATATGTAGCTGTAAATAGATATTATTTAGTTGGGATAATGAGGATCAGATGTTCAATACGCTCAGTAATTGCTGGTAAAGTATATAAATTTAGTCTTAAACAAAAAGATTGAAATTAAAGTTTACATGTTTGATTTTATCGTATGTAGTTGTATATAGGTAGCTGTGAATAGATATTTTTAGAGACTTTAAGTACAGTATATAAATTTAGTCATATACTATTACAAATGAAAAGTTTGATTCAGAATGAACCGGTTTAAACAAAAGATTGATGTAACTGTATATAGCTGCATAATATATATTATTTAATTGGGATAATGAGGAACAAAATTACTTACCTTTTGAAAAGACCTTACTACGTACAACTTTTCTAAGTTTCCACAAACTATAATGAGTGTAATCTAAAGTGGATAGATATTTTTATTATTTGGATCCATTGGAGGCTAAGGTCTTATAAAAGGTATAGAAATTTAGTAGGTAACACTTACGCACTTGCAAGCTGTTTTTTCTTAGCAATAAAAAAATTAAAACACTCAAAGGTAAATAAAATTGCTTTATATTGTTAAAAACATTTTACACTCAAAGGTAAATAAAATTGCTATCTATTGTTAAAAAACATTTTAGCGACGTTGAGAGAAGCCTAAAATACACATTATTTAAGGTTGGTAGCAGTAAAAACAAACCAATCTCTCCTGGAAAAAAATTTTAAACCTAATACTAATCAATCTTTTTATATATATATATATATATATATATATATATATATATATATATATATATATATATATATATATATATATATATATATATATATATATATATATATATATATATATATATATATATATATATATATATATATATATATATAAAAGAATTCCCTATAAGTGTTTTGTGTGCAATATAATTTTAATTTCATAAAGGACTATGATGAAGTAGGTGTTCATAAATTTAGCTTAAGTTGTTTTTAAAATATGTCTAATAACCCCAGTACAATTTTTGCGTTAATTAAGAATACAATATGGTCAAACTGTTCACTTTGCGATATAAAGCTAACTGATAATACACCGGAAATGAATGGTTTCAGTTATTAATAGTCATGTGCACAATTCGAGGCCAGGGTCTCTATTCTGTAAAAACGTTGAATTTTACAGTATTATATAAAATGTTTTTCGATGACATGCAACTAACATTTGTAAGATTTCGTGTTTAGGACGTGTGAGAGTGCCTCTTCTGGTAATCAACTATATATTTGAGCAGAATGTCTGCACATTCCACCCTTCGGAGGTGGGCATTAAACCGTCGGGCCCATGCCCATACGATGTTGGGTACGTTAAAGATCCCAACTCTCCTTACAGAAAGGCAGAGGTTTAGCAAAATTTCCAGGATATATAGAAAGAGATTTAACACCTATAAACGTAAGTATATTTAAAATATAACCTTTAGATATGTTTTTCTATTCTTAAAAATATCCGTTATCGATTTTATATGCAGAATATTTTTATAAACATACCTATGAATTATTAGGTTGTTTTTTATATTAAAAATGTTTTTTGTTGAAGAGAAATAACATATTTTCTGAGTTTTTTCATTGAGTTAAAAAATTATGTGGTCCATACATTTTAGTTTAAATTTATTTACGAGATCGCTGACGTCACAGTCTCCATTATAGCGAATTTTCATGTTTATTTCACTTAATGTTTGTCGAGGGGTGTCTTATCTAATTTTTTTTGTTAAAAAATATTTTTGACCAAATTTATCCAAAAGCATCTTTCTGTTACATTTATATCATATAGGTTGTGATAAATTCCTACTGTTAATGGCAAAAAAGCTATGTTTGTAAAAACAAGACCGGTTTTGGTTTTACACAAAGCCTGGGCTATATTCTGAACATTATAGTTATCACGTTTAAAAGTAAGGACTCAGCAGGTGTGTTATGTTACTAAAACTCTTGACGTGGTTAGATTTGGAATATTTCAATAGTAAAATAACGCCTCATAGCATACAAATATTTTCAAAGATGGATCAGCTTCCAACTCATTCTGCATTCATTTAAAAATTATATATCAATACGTTTAGCGTAAAATTTAAAAGAACGATATTATTTAGGTGTTCGAGCTGACGTCACAGTCTCCATTTTAGTGAATTTTCATAGAAAAGCTCACTCTTAGGGGAGGTCTTAGTTTCCGTTTTTATTTTGGTTACATATATACAGGGTGACACAGTTCTATGGCAAAAAGCTAAATATAATTGTTATTATACGTGACACTCATAAGACGTAGGTAATAGCTTATATTTGTTAAACGTAAAAATTAAAAACCCTAATATAAAAAACTAAACACAACCTAACCAAACCCAGTTGGAAAGCTTAGAGATTAACCTGAGATACCAGTGATATACACTTAACCTGAAGCTAAAGAATACGAAATAACATTTAGACAAATCTGTTAATAATATATAACCGAGTAAAAGAAGGAAAAATATGGCAACATTGCTCAAGCTAAGATAAACGGTTTTAACCCCAAACTGACAACGCTGTTTCGCATAGAACGGAAGTCGGGTTGATAATCAGAATTTACCGGCCTAGTTCAGGATAGAAAGTTAGTTTTACAATTATTCTGGGCGCTGTCAACAAAATTTTAACGGGTTATTTCAAAGTAGTAAACAGTTAATTAATAATTTTTCGAATCGTAGCTAATGTGTTAGTGACTAATGTGTATGTGTGTGTGCAAACGTCTGTTTTTTAGTGCAATACGTCAAGAAAAATGTATAGCTATAAACAAACCAGAGAGGACCGTTTTAAGACAAAACTTGAATATCTAGTAAGTAATATACTCTTAAAATATATGTTGTAGCAAATTTTCTTATACAACCTCCTTAACTAATTTTAAAAATAGACAACAATAACATCTTTAATATTGACAAGACGTTCGACAGAGAAAAATCTGGGGTAATCCCATAAATATTTATTTAACATTCGGTGTCTATATAACGAGTTTAACAATTTTTCAAATTATGATATTACACGTCGATATGGACGAATTTAAAAAATTAGCTTTTATAATTGCTGTTTAAATATATATTTATTACAGCTGTGTTACCTAGAATTTTTAAATAGCAGTAGGCGTATAGAAATACCAGTATTGGTCTTATTTAAATCGTCTTAGCATCTAGAATTTTGAAATATTGTGCGGGACGCAGGCGCCCACTAAGTTTTTTCTTTAATGACTCAATCACCACGTGTTTGACCTTACTTAAAACGTCTTTATGTCTGCAATTTAAATATTATGTGAGGCGCATGCGTACAATTAATTTTTTATTTGTTGGTTAAAGTCCTACGTGTTTGGTGTCATATCACTCGTCTAGGTAAGCAGAATTCAAATTTAACATATGTACATGCGTACAATAAATTTTTTATTTGTTAAGTCTTATTGAAATCGGTTTTATTTAAATAATCCGTTAAAAGTAGAGTTGGCAACAATACCTCTAGTGGTAACCACAATATCGCTTCCAACTATGGCTATATTTAGCATTTCCCCGAAATTAATATTGTTAGCCAACATATTTTGCTCGCAGCTGTTGAAATAACCTTGTGAGTTGATCTCAATGCTCCGTTAGCGGTTTCATTTCCTCTGAATGACCTTAAAGTCACACGAAAAAGATACAAACATCGCAAACAAATCCTTGATTACACATGCTATATTTTATTTTGTATAAAATTATGTGAAAAATATTTCATAGGAATTTAAAGGATGATATTAGAAATATAAAATGAAAACATCGTTAATGCCAAAATAATATTTATTAATAGGTTATACTTATTGTACTCTATATATAATCATAATCTTCAACAGCTGGTTGTTGATCGTTCTCTGTATAGTTGACAAGTTTCTGTAATAGGAGTCTCAGTTGTTCGTACAGACTACGGCTCGGGAATTGGATACCAAATATCGATAAATCCTTTTGGCCTATGCTAACTACCTGATTGGAAAACTCATCAAATTCGTAATATTTATTTTTTCCGAAACACATACAATCGGCCATTTGTATACCTGAATGCTCCATCTATTTTAGCAGGGAATTCGGGAGAAAAGGAGTGTATATAGCCTTCTTCTTGTCTATAAAACACAGCTCTAGACTCACTAACGATTTCATACATGTTATCCGAGTGAAATATGATGGTTTTTCCTGTATACGTATTTACGATCGCATTTATCCTGTCAAACTGTAAAGCACTTAAATAGTTGACATCACTGAACTTGGCAATGTGTTTTGTTTGTATGCTGGGAAAATCGACAAGGCTGAATGTTCCATCGTTGGTAAACATAACCACTTCTCCACTAGGCTGTTGATAAACATGTTTAATTTCTGTAAAAGAACCCTTCAAATATGGAAACCAATCTGTAAGAAGTTTTGGCTCTGTATAGGGACCTTTCATATTATCTAATGGTACAACCCAGACCCATTTCTTATAAAACAGATACATGTTATGGTTAATAATAACTAAAGGCCTGATCTTGTCTATATAGTCGCACAAGTCCATATTTGATTTGGTCATTGTTTTAGGTGCTGTTGTGGTCGTATTTGGTTTCGGTCTTGTGGTAGTCTTTGCCACCCTCGTTGTAGTCTCTGTTGTCTTCGCTGTAGTTGTAGTCGTCTGGTTTTGGCACTCTTGTGGTAGTCTTTGCCACCCTCGTTGTAGTCTCTGTTGTCTTCGCTGTAGTTGTAGTCTCTGTTGTCTTCGCTGTAGTTATAGTAGAACGTTGTCCATATAATTCTTGAATCCGTTGAATATCGTCATTAGACATGCTGTTTCCATAATAAGCGAACATAAGAGAGTTTGTGTCGTAAGAATGAGTGAGTCCTAAACCGTGTCCTAGTTCATGTAAAAGCACTAAATAGTACGACGTGTCATTGCCTTCCGATGTATATGTTTGATAGTTCCATGATTTATTACTACTTAGATGGATTTCAATTGGAGTGTTGGCAGCATTCGGAAAATAAGCATGTCCTAAAACCTAATCGCCAAATGGATATCCACATGGTTGATCTTTTAACAAGTAACGATGGTTGTTGTCGCAAAAACTTATCCCTATATCAGCTTCAGAATAAATGTTTGTTCTTACAAAATTCAAATCAATATACTGCCCCCATTGTTTAAATGCTTTGTGTGTTAGCATAAGTATCAAAGGATCTGAATAATGTATGTACCACTTTAATGTTTTCTTTTTCCATATAGGCTGCGAAGTTAAGAAAATGTTGTCTATATCTTTTTCACCACATCGTTTACGTTTCATCAGGTTAATGTCTGAAATAGTCAAGTTCTCACTTTCGGTTAAATTGTAAAGCACGTGAAACATGTTCAAAGCATCCTTGAAAGGCTGTGTATTTTGCAACATTGATGATTGACTATTGTTAAAGGCACCATTTCTTAAGTACCCATATCTGACGAGATACTTGAGAGCCAATTCTCTGTCTTTTTCACTTATATGTTCCCCAAAGGAGACACTTAGCACACATATAATTAACAGTAACTTGAACATAACTGTTTGACTATTTTCTCTATCTAGAGCTTCTATAGGATTCTCCACAACTACTGGAGCAAAACTGATCACTTCTCCTTATTTATACCAGCCACGTCTGTCTCTAGAAGACTACTGTCGCAAAACTGATCACTTCCCTGTATTTATACCAACAACACATGTGTTTCTACGAACACTGGTACGCAAAACCGTCCACCCCTCTTTATATGGTATGCGTGAAGTAAATTTTTCATATTGTCTAGATCAAGTAAAATAATATAACCGAAAGAGCCTGTATTTACATAACAGCATCGGAAAGTAACAACCTTGTCATTAAAAAAAAAGCGAGAAAAGGTCAAATACACGCTATACATTAAGAGATCGCCTGTTTTTAGAATAAGACAGCTCTTGTAACTTTTGGTAGTGTTTGGTAATCTAACATGCATGTCAATAAAGGCTCATGTGGTTGACATGTTTTAATAGTGCAAATTGCTACAGTCGTTTTATGTGAGGGGACTGTTAGCTCAAACTATGTAACGACTGCTTAAGAGTTTTAAACCTCTTGTTTAAGACCACTTCTCTTAATTTTCAAAATATATAAAGCCATAACTTCTTAAGTCGTTTTTAATTTGGTCAGGATATTTAATTAAAACCACTGAATTATAGTATGCAGCCTGCAGATCCAAAGCGTTAGTAAGCAGTTTACAATGAGAATATAGTTTTTAGGGAAAGAATGAAAATCAATAGGAAAAAACTGGAAAAAATTCCGAGCTTATATACGCAAACAAGGTTTTTTACATAAAATGGTTAAGTTACATGAAGGTAACGCTGCTGCGCACCATCCTGTATTTTTTATTTTTAGTGACTTTATTTTTTATTTCGACTTTGGAGCACATACAAACCAAACAATTCTAGATTCATTTTAAATGTATCGTGTTTGGCTAAAAAGCAGCCTCCATCAAATGAAACAATTTTTGCTTCACACTTTCCATGGCAAGTCGTATATTACCACCATCCATACTAATACGAATATAGAAATACACCCTTCTGCCGAATTAAATTAAACCTGTTCAACTTCCCACGGTTCACACTCTAGATTTGTGAATTTCACTACGTAAGGCACTCTTTTTCACTTGTAACGAGCACGATTCACAGTATATCATCTTAACTATTAAACAGTTTACAACGAGAATACAGTTTAGGGAAAGAATGAAAATCAATAGGAAAAACTGGAAAAATTGCGAGCTTATATACGCAAACACGGTTTTTTCTTACATAAAAATGGTTAAGTGACATGTATATGTGGAGCCATTGCTGAAAGTAGTAAAATTATCTAAAAACGTAATATAACTGTGTTTTTGATATGTGTATATTTAAAGAATTTTCATATTTGGATTTTAAATGTACACCTGTAGATCAGTATGAAAAACAATTCGACAGAAATTAGGGAAACATATACTTTTTCATACCTGGTACAATCTCAGTAAATCAGTATTTTTAAGTTAAATGACTTAATGGTAATTAACACGCCATTAGAAGCTTTATAAGATATCAAGTGTATAGTTTGAGACTTTGTGTTGAGATTTATTATATTTGGACATCCTAAAAGTATATAAGTTTAAAATTAAGGTTTATAAGGTGCCAGATCTATTTTTAATTGCTAAACAAAATTATTTTTGTCCATGTTTATCAACACGTACAGTTACATCTATTGCAGCATAATCTAACTGTAGCGTTTTTAGTGAATTTTCTTAGAAAAACTCACTAATAGGAGATCCTGACTTTTAATAATTTTTTTAAATTTGTAAATGAGCGTGAACTATGACCCGAGGTTGGTTTTATATATGAACCATATCAATAATGAATCGCTTGTGTCTTAGCCAGAAAATTAATTTAGGAAAATCTATGATAAACAAATTTGGTAAGTTTATGATATTAAAAGGAGACTATATAGCAAAAATGTATATTTACTCGTTAAAATACAAATATTTTGATGCCATATTATTTCTATAAAAATTCGCTACCGGTGTTAACTTTATCTGCTTTAGTTTTGTTTACTATTTACGTCCGGACGATCTAACACAAGCTTATCTCGACTTTAACAGCTGCCGCGGTTTATAGAAGTAATTAAAAGCAAACAATTCAATCTCCACATATTAGGTTATTTATAATGATTAAGTATAATAAAAAAAAAGACGTGTATTCCCTTTAAGGATCTGTACGCCAACTAACCATTACTATTCAAAGAAATAAACCTATTATTTAAGATATCCTATGAGCAACACTTTAATTTCAAATGTCTGCTAATTACATAGGCATTTATTGGCGAATTTTCATAAAGTTTTTCATTATACTAAGGTATAGATTGTAAAAGCAATACTTTAACCTAATTTAAAAATTTTATTTACCATTACCTATGAGGACTAATTTCGAGCCATCAATATCACTATATTTTAAAAAACGGACAGACACAAACTTCATTGTGAAAGTGGTGTCTTGTTAAAAGACAAAAGACCTCATAAGGTTTATGACATACTTAATAATAATAATAATAATAATAATAACGTCATTTTATTTGCATATAAGCAGAACTTTTAGCCTAGTTTAAAAATGACTTACCTTATTCATGGCAAGCTCTTTTTTTTAACAGCTTCTAGCTGCATTCCTTCTTATCTTTTTTATTTGATTACAGTAAACATCCAAAAAAAAGTTCATTTGTAATACAGTATGGCTTAATTTTGTTCATCAAGTTAGAACCCTAATATTAAATAGTAAAAGTGATTGCAAACATTTCTTTAATTACATAAATTACACCAAACATTTAAGGATTCTTCAACGAAGCCTTTATACTTTTTTTTCGCCATTTAACACTACATTTTTTCTAGTTTATAATTTCCAAATGGTTAAATAAAACACTATTATTCCATATATAGCAATTTATTACCAACATTGTAATACATATATTTTAATAACATACTATTTTTAATAAAATTTATCAGTAATATTTTTTACAATACATATATTTGACTAGGATTACACCAGTTCTTATACATACTATAATACATCTTAACAACTAGTTACTACACAAGGTAGTTTATATTAATGTTGACAAGTGATAACAAGCTATCAACAAGTGACCCTGTCTACATAGATAACTAAAACAGGTGTTATACTATGAGAGTAGGTATGAGAATAAAAACAATTACCCATAAAAAGTGACAAGTAATTGTAAAAAGACATCTGATCGATGTTACTAGCACAAGTTCATCAGGTTGTTACAGAAGGTACCAAAATAATATAGAGCTTACTCATTTTGGGCTGTGGTAAATAGCTATTTTCATTTTAGCACAGCACAGAACTTCTTCAGTTATTACAAGTGGGGTACCAAATAACATAGAGCTTAATAATTTTGATTGTGATAAATGGTTATTTTCACTTTATTCACAACACTGAACGTCCTAAGCTTAATTTAGTAGCTATGATAAATGGTTATTTTCAATCACAGCACATAACTTCTTCAGGCTGTTATATGATAACTCTACCCCAATATTTAACCTACTCATTTTGGCTGTGATTTTTTCAAACACAGAGCTTCTGATTATTAGGCAAAACTCTGTATACAACACTAACTCTTCAATATTTTTAGAGACCAGCAATTAGGTGCCACTTCTTACGAGTTTGTTAGTACCATTACAAACTAAAAAACTGTTTAAATTTATAACGATATTGAATATTAAAATTAGTTTTTAAATGCTGAAGGCTTTTTTAAAAAATCTTATTATGTATCAACTTTGAATAATCACATTATATTGAACAACTCATATAAACATTTAGAGGATTAAAGATAGTAAGGTACATGGTTTCACTATGATGATTGATATGTGATGAAGGTTTACCGGTTTTTCACCTGAGTCATTGTCATTCTAAATGTATCAGAACGAAAACCGGATCCTTTGCTCTGGTATATATTGCTCAGTAGGTGCCAGACGTCTTCAAAAACAACATTCCTTGCTTTGCGAAATAGGAGATGAGCAGCCCCCTTGTCGAAACCTTCCGAGTTAAAGGTAAAACCTACCTTGTCTTCGGGGTCAACATTCTCAACTATATGGCTCACAACATCTTTAATACGATCTTTGACCCACTTCTCTGGATCGTTGACATCGTCAGGTATATTTTGTAGTCTAAAGCAAACACTACGCCTATCAAATTTAAACTTTTTATTGGAATTCACTATGTCTTCAAGTATTTGGAATGCCATTGTTTCCAAGAGTTCACCTTCACAACCGAACTTTTCGTGTTCACTTCTCGGTTAAGAGACTAAAGTTTAACGGCATTTTCACTGTCACAAGACCGAAACCAAAACGGGTGCTTTTTAGTCTTAATGTTCACCTTTCACTGTCACAAGAATTGAAGTTTAACCTCGTCCTATACTCTGTGGGAGCTTTTCGTGCTAATATAGTGTGTTTACCTTGGCTGTTCGTTAAAGACTGAACCTTAGTGGGGTGCTTTTCGTTTATATTTGTTTTATGGCGAATGGGGACCTTAATTTTGAGTTCTAGCTTTTGAATGACTCAGCCTTCTTGTAACGTTCTTTTGACCTTCTTCTGATAACACTCTTTGCAGTAGGTTGTGAAATTATAACCAGATATTCCCTTTCTGTCGGTTGTTAATTCGTAACCTACCTCATAGCCTTTTGCCTTATTACATATTTGACAGACAGGTTTTTTAGCGTCTGATTGACATTCTGAACAGGAACAGGGACCTCCGAAGAAACAACTAGGCATGTTGACTGTTTGACGGTTGAACGAATAATGATTATGGTTGGCTTTGAGACCCTTTTATATTCTCTGCATTGAAACTTAAGAAACAGAAACATGTGTGGATGTTACGATAAATCTTTATATCGTAAGCTATTGAAAGGTTGATGAAGAGGAAGCATCGGCGTTATCGTCGAGTTTACGTTTTTCTTGAAAACCATAGGGCTGCGAGCAGAATGTTTCATCAAACTTACGTTTTTCAGACTTTGGCCTATATATTTTAGTTTCCTCCCTTGTTACTACTTGGTGGTCTTTTGTCCTTCGTATATTCATACTGGTTATCGGAATAGGTTCTATCGATTCAATAGCCATAATCATGTCACTCATGCTAAATACATTCACAAGCTTCAGGGTATTATAGCTTAACCGTATACCTTTTACCTTACAAACCATAAAGTATGTGTGATAATTGGGGCTGAATACAATATAGCTGTAATTTTTTGGCCCTCCGGAAGCAAATATAACTATATAACTTCCTGGCCCATATTCTTCGAGGTCGTCTGTCATTTCGCCCAAAGAATTTCCTGTTGGTACATCCCACTCATCAGGTCTAGAAACATATATTATGGAATCTGTATCGTAGTATAAAACCCTGTCTCCAAGCTTCTCTAAATAACTATAGAGTTTTAAACGAGCATGTGTTGTAACGTAGGCTGCTATGCAAACGTTAACAGTGCTTAGAATGTCGGCGGCTTCATCCTTATAAATGTAGCTAGCGATGAGGGTATCCTCGTTGACCCCATGTATATTTGTGACTTCAATCGCTGGATTTGAGAGCAACTCTTCAAGTTGATGTGGTTGTCTAATGATGTCAACTTTTGATTGATTCTCTCTCTGCCCAAACTTGCCCCTGTAACCATACAATCATGAGTACCTACGTTACAAATTTAATTCCTAATGTATGTGTGGTTACAGGTTAAAATCTCTTAATGTGTGTGTCTGTGGTTACAAGTTCAAATCTTAATGTGTGTAATTAGAGGTTCAGAAAACTGAAAAATTAAGTCGATCTGATTAAATCAATTTAAATTTAATTAATAAGTAATAAATATATACCACTTGTCAAAGGTAGCTAATCTGTGTATTAAATTTGATCAATATAATTAATATAAATCACTTGTATGTAGAATGAAAAAAATAGGTCGAATTTTAAATCATATGTAAAGAAAACGTGTTTTTATTTCAAGCGTTTAATATTACACCAACTGATATCGCCGACTTCCGGTTAATATGGAAGGTGAACGGCCAGATCAGCTGGTGGTTTCAGATTACAGATGGAACTCCGTGAAATATACGTGCTCTTGCACAGTATCAAACACTTAATTAATAATATGCAATATTTCGATTCTTAACTAATATGTTTACAGATGTAAGTGACTTTTTTTTTGGTGTGTATTTATGTTTGTGTATGTATATGTATGTACTACTGTTGTAAGTTCAAATCTTATTGTATGACATGTTAAAAATTTAAAAGTGCGTGGCTACAAGTTAAAATCTTATTGTGTTCAAAAACTTAATGTGTATGTGTGGTTACAGGTTCAAATCTTAATGTGTATGTATGTGTGTTGAAAAGAAACGTTGTACATACCAAAAACTATTGAGCATCAGTTTAGCTAAAGCCCTTAGCCCAGGATTCTTGACGATTTCTCCAAACTCCATCCTAATCCCCTCCTTTTCAAAAAATTCGTCAATATACGCCTCCTTTTCTTCTGATGTTATGCAGTTTGAAGGCCAACCACTTGCTTGTTGCTTCATTTTAATGAACTTGTTCATCATTTTAGTGAACAAACCACCGGTCTTCTCGGTCACATCGTACTGCTCTATTTGATACTGCCAAACCTCATACACTTCAAGCATAACATACCCTTTTTCTAGAGCCTTCTTTACCTCGTCCATCACCCACGTACCAACCAACGCTCTTTGTTCAGTGGTATGTTCGCAGGCACCTTGGTTCATACACACACCACATGTACGACACAGTACAAACATTAATTTCCCATTCATCTTAGTTGGTAGTACAGGGTGATATAAATTTTCTGGAGGCAAGATCTTGCATTTGATGACGCCATTCATACTGGAGAGGTTTAGATGTTTGCAGTCATCACCTATGTGAACTTTTGGATGACCTACTGGGTACCCCTTGTATTTACATACATAGGGGTACAATGAACACACATCAACGTATTTAATTTTTTCTCCGGGTTTTGCTTGTTAGTAAGTCTTGCTGAGTACGCTCATAGCGATTGTTTAGAGTGTCGGAAGGGTCATCGTGAAGAGGATCGTCTCTTTTGTTACTTAGGCTTGTGTGGCCATGGTAGTAACACCCATGGAACTCAAATATTTGTTGTGTCTCTGCACAGAAACCATCAACTTTAACACCTGCTACCAAAGCCTCTGGCTTCTTTACAGCATGCCCGATATTTATACCACGCTGTGCTTCCTCGTATATCAGCCAGAGAGTGGCTATCTTTGACTGCTTATCACAGTCTCGATAGCCACCTCGGGGTATAATGCCTATGGTCTCAGGTAGTAAGAAGTTGCGCCTGAAGACCATATTGCAGGCAGAGACTATGGTGCATGCTTCTGTGAACGGACACACCTTACATTCATCCAGAAACATCTTTCGAAATTTCAAACAGACTTTCCGTAAGATCTCGACGTCACTGCACAATAGTCGATCAAATCTCTCTGCATGTTAAAGTTGTCATTTTGATGTTCTTTGTGCCATTCAATAAGTTTTAGACGGTTATCTTCACTCATGTGGTCTGGGTCGTAGTATTTTATTTCTGGCAGAGGCCCGTTGTAATTAGTATTAGCCAGGGTGTTGAAAAGGTGAGGGAAGTAACCTTTCTTTAGCTCAGGCCCCAAATCGAACGCTTTAGGAAGTACAGCTAATGGCATCGGAAAATAAGTGAGTGAGTCTAAAAATATTACGTTACCTATCTTCATTTTAATAATGCTGGTGCCTCGCATAATCAAATCAACCTTGAGATCTGTCTTTTCCAGCACATGTTTTAGAATAAATTGGTGATCATAAGCCTTTCCATTGTGCGCCATTACCACTAACCTTTTGAAAGCCGGTGCAACACCCAGAACGTATTCTGCAAACCTCTCCAAAGGTTTTATTTTTAAAACTTGACGTCTCGCACAACATCTATAGCATATGAGCACGTCATCATCTTGCTCCATGCAGAGGTCGCAGCGTTGCTGAAACACACATAGGTTGGGTAAATGTATCCTCTCACCATTGGGCCCCTCTTCATCTTGTCTTGTCTCAAGATCGTAAAATACAAACAACGTACCATCTGTTATTGGCTCTCGTTCATCAGGCTTCATATAACAGTAATGGCCAGCAGGTTGATGTTTGGAACACACTCTGCAATACACTTCGTCACACAAATGGTTTCGACCAGCTGTAATTGTCTTGAGACAGTCGGAGCATCGCTTGACATTCTGACAAACACTTGTCGGACCATGAGACCCTGCGGTTTTGTGTGCCTGGTAGCAAAGTTGACCTCTAAACCTACGGCGACAGTCGTCACAAGTTATTTCCTCACGCGTCTTTTCACAAGGTGGGCTCTGCTGACAGCAGGGGCATGTGTCGGCACATCGATGGTTATTTTTATGATCATATGGCAAATGGCACCACTCGCAAAAATAACCGCAGCAAAAGGCAGATTTTAAATTTGTGATGATATTGTAATGGTTAGTATGATGAAGCAGGTTGATTTTAAAAGGAGCGTCAGGACCTTCAAATAACACAGTTCGACCTTTAGAACCATATTCGTAAACCGTGATCTTGTATTGAGTCAGATGTTGAAATTTCTGAAGTTCAACAATACCTACGCCTTCAGTCGGTATTTCTATACCTGTTTCTCTCATTAACTTCTCGACCTCTTGATCCTGACGTTTTCCAATATTTCGCCGTATCTGTCTAAGGTAGGGTACATTCATAAGGTATGTCATGGCTACGATAAGTGCTCTAGGAAGACACATATTGTCGGAGTTGTTAATCCTTACAATTCCCTTTCTCTTACTACACTCCTCTTCAAAGTTGGTGTAACTATCTTTTCGGCCTGCCCCGATGAACGGCTTTACTTGAGTCATCGTCATTCTGAACGTGTTTGAATGAAAGCCCTCCGTATTGCTTTGATATATTTGTCCTAGCAAGTCCCACACGTTTTCAAAAGTCACAATTGATGCTTTTCTGAATGCTAAGTGCGCAGCCCCCTTATCGAACCCCTCCGAGCTAAAGGTAAATCCCACTCGGTCATTAGGTTCAATATCCTTGACTATGCGGGCCACAATGTCTTGTATGCCGTTTTTCACCCACTTCACTGGGCCATTAACATGATCGGGGATGTCATTAAGTTTGAAGGTAACACTACGCCTTGTCAACTTAAAAGGTTTATAAATTAGTGAATGTTTTCAAAACTAAATGCAAAAGGTGCTCTAAGGATCACTAGGTACTACAACCAAAGCGTGGCACACACAACACGGACGATGGCAATCTAACTGGCACAAAACTAGGCAGTATTAAGAGCAACGGTCAAAGGTAGATACAGCCCGAGTAGTATAAACAATAACGGTCGAAGGTAGATACAGCCCGAGTAGTATTCACACTAGCGGTCAAAGGTAGACTGAATTTTTCTAGGATCGAGCTTATATAAGTACGTTGTTACGAGCACCGAGGCTGGGACAAACTAGCTTTGTTTTAATTTGAGGCCCCCACTATTAGCTTAATATGTAACTTGTTTTGCATGTATCTATATGGCTTGGTGTGTCATATTTCTGTATTTGCTTAAATATGCAGGTGGTCTTATGGTAAACAGGCACAGATTTTTTATGGTTTTCTACTGGCGTTGTCCGCACTTACACCGGAAACTGTAAGAAGGTTACAACTTGAGAACGGCAGGAAATGATATCACTCTCCGATACTGGGGAATTTATGTTGGTAAATCAGCAATCATTTGCAGGAAATGATATCACCAACGCCAGATGTTCAACATACCTTGTTGCTAGCTTTGTTATATGAAGGAAATGATGTCACCAGCACCTGATGTTGGACATACCTTGTTGCCATCTTCTAGCACCAGATGTTGAGCATGCCTTGTTGCCAACTTTTGTTATACCATACACAAAAAATATATATAAAATCAATCATGTAAATTTTAAGGTCAGTCTTTGTTGAAACCTAATCCAGGTTTGTTTAATGATCATTCAGAATAAACTTTCCATTTGTAATAACCCATGATATCTACTAAATTTCTATACCTTTTATAAGACCTTAGCCTCCAATGGACCCAAATAATAAAAATATCTATTCACTTTAGATTACACTCATTATAGTTTGTGGAAACTTAGAAAAGTTGTACGTAGTAAGGTCTTTTCAAAAGGTAAGTAATTTTGTTCCTCATTATCCCAATTAAATAATATATATTATGCAGTTATATACAGTTACATCAATCTTTTGTTTAAACCGGTTCATTCTAAATAAAACTTTTCATTTGTAATAGTATACGACTAAATTTATATACTGTACTTAAAGTCTCTAAAAATATCTATTCACAGCTACCTATATACAACTACATACGATAAAATCAAACATGTAAACTTTAATTTCAATCTTTTTGTTTAAGACTAAATTTATATACTTTACCAGCAATTACTGAGCTTATTGAACATCTGATCCTCATTATCCCAACTAAATAATATCTATTTACAGCTACATATAAAATCAATCTTTAAAACCAAAACCGGTCTTGTTCATTCGGAATAAACTTTTATTTGCAGTGTGACTAAAATACTTTAAGACCCTGAGCTTATTAGGTTGAACCTCTCAAACATGTAAACTTTAATTTCAATCTTTTTGTTTAAGACTAAATTTATATACCTTTTATAAGACCTTAGCTTATTAAACATTTGTTCCTGATCCAAATAATAAAAACATCTATTTACAGCTACATATAAAATCAATCTTTAAAAACCAAAACCGGTCTTGTTCATTCAGAATAAACTTTTATTTACAATGCGACTAAAATACTTTAAGGCCCTGAGCTTATTAGCTTGAACCTCTGTTTTGTTAACATTAAAGCTCCAAATAATATATATTCATGTTTTCACATAAAATTAGATCCAAACACTTAGTTTAAAAGCAAAATTAAAAATCAGATCTGTAGAATCGGGATTGCTACAAACAAGTTCAAATCTTAATGACTGCTAGCTGAGCTGTATGCATTATGGGCATTTTTTAATTTTCGCGCCAGAGTTAATATATATTGGTAACATTATTACTTTGCGCATGACCATAATACCTTTACACCCATCATCTCTAAGTTTTACATTTTTTACATTTTTGTTATCTCAGACACTCCCATCAGACCCAGTATTGGTTCCCACGTTGAATCTACATTTGGCAGCCACCGATACGCTTCGTAAGTTGCCCCCTCACATCTTAAACCATTATCTCTCAGGTTAGCTCGGTCACTTATGTTTAGACTATAGGTGACATGTCAGGGGTATATATATATATATATATATATATATATATATATATATATATATATATATATATATATATATATATATATATATATATATCTATATCAGCTTAAGTTATCACAGGTTAGACCGACATCTTTAAAGCTGTCAGACCACCATCTTTAAAAACGAAATAGCTCGGGTCACATATGTTTCGATGGAAGGGTGACCGACAAACGTCAAACGTGTTACCTTTACAGGTTAGGCCGCCATCTGTAAACGAAAGCCGCCATTTTTCATTCCGCAATTTTTTATTCCGCCATTTTTTTATTCGGCCATCTTGGGGCGTGGCTCTGCCTACAAGGGGTGGGGCTCTGCCTACAAGGAGGTGAGGCTCCGCCCAGAGGGGTGGGGCTCCGCCCTCTAGGGGTGGAGTAGGGGGGTACCCCCACTACCTCTCTGTCCCAAGTGTCGCAATACCTACTCGTGATCTTCCGAGAAATTACATGTTCTTTCAACACGATGGTGTACCTCCACATTAGGCAACACCTGTCCGTGCTTATTTAGATGTGGTGCTCCCGAATCGCTGGATGGGGAGAAGAGGGCCGATTAAGTGGCCACCTAGATCGCCAGATTCGACACCCCTAGATTACTTCTTGTGAGAATACTTAAAAAGCAAGGTATAGGTTAATAGACCGGAGAATTTAGGAGATTTAAAAGCAAGAATTATCTTTAAGTAATAAAGGAAAAGTAAATGAAAAATGTATCAGGCTGTCAGAAGAAGTAGAATTTGTGGCTATAGAACATTTTCAATTGTAACTATTTAACTAGTTTTTTAAAATAAGTGATTATGTGCTATGTTTTGTAATAGATAATTTACTAAGTGTTTAAAATAACTTGGACCTTATATTTAACTTTTTTATCCTATTTGTTTTATGAAAGCTTTTTGAATTGGTATAGAAGTGTGCAAAAACAAATGTGAATCTAATGGTTTCACATAACCTATGTATTTTTTTTAAGAAATCTGCATATTTGTGTTTTTAAATTCCAAAGAAATAGATTCAATTTTTAAAAAGATGAGAAAAATGGGAGACTACAATTATAATAAGGCTCATTACAATAAAGTAATAGTTGGAAAAGTAAAAAATCACAATGAACTAAGACCATGTTCCAACTGCAGGGGCTTCTACAGCATAAAAAATCTAAGAAACCATGTTCGATTGAAGTGTTCGTTCGGAGTTTTTAGCGGGAGCTTACGCGGAACAAGCAAGTGCTTCTGTGCGACATTCATCCAGGAGCCAGTAGCGAGCTGGTAGAGCATATATATCCCCGAATAAGAAAAGATTATTTTAAAATCACTACTACTGATCCAACAGTGGTCCGCTTCTGTAACGCATTGGTAAAAAATGTCTAAATATACATAAGCACTATGCTGACATGATCACACAAAATGTAAGATAAATTTGCAGAATTTTTCTTACAATGAAATCAATTGATTCATCTCTTTCCCAAGTAAAAGATATAATCAATGCTTCAATGTATGATACATTTGTTATTGCTATAAAACAACTGGCTGGTGTACAGCCAGATGGTGCTTATCAACATGCAAGCGTTGCAACAGCTGCCTGTACCATAATAAGGCATTTGGCAATTTTTTTACACTGTACAGCTATTAAAGATAATAATAGAGAAGAGATGGAGCTCATAAATAGGTTTATATATTTACTTAGTAACAGTCAGAATGCAAATTTGACCAAAATGGCAACTGGAAGTAGAAGCCACAAGCAAAGGGAAAAACTTATTATCCTTCCTACAGCAGAAGAAATAAACAGCCTTCTGTGTAGTCTAGAGAATAGAATTCTACACCACGTGACAACTCTTAGTTTCACATTTAGTTTGCCTGCATGGATAGAAACAAGCAAACTTACTTTAACCTATTTAATGGTGTTCAATAGGAAAAGACCTGGGGACATAGAAAGGTCTACTGTTATGGAATATAATAACAAAGATTTAGCTGAGTCAGACAAGCCATTTTTTATGTACATTGAGTTGCCACAAAGGGGAAAAAGCCCTTAATTGGGCAAGATATAGGATCGAGGGAAACTTAATAGGTCTACTTCTATTGTATTACCAAAAGGAACTATTGGGGCAATACGCATGATACTAAAATACAGATCGGAAGCATCTGTTCCTCCTGAAAATACCTACTTATTTGCCAATCCATTGCTGAACAGATACAGTTATTTTAGGGTTGATAATGTGTTGAAAACATTGTACAGATTTTAACTTTGATTACAGTAAGTTTACTCCAAACAAGCTGCGGAAGCAACTTGCTACTTACACTTCAAGATTAGAAAGAGATAAGCAAACGATGATAAGTGATTTTATGCGACATACAATGCCAATTCATAAAAATATATACACAGTAACACTGCCACAAACAGATATTATGTCAATGGGAGAAATTTTAGAGCAAGCTGGTGGATTTGTAACAAATACTTTAGGAAATTGTAGTTTTTCAGTTGAAAATAATACTCCAGGTGAAGAGTGACAAGGAAGAAAACGAACATTTTCTAGAATGTAATGCAACAAGAAAACAAGCATCCATAAGTTTTAACACAAGAAGAAAATGTAGAACTCCATCAGCAGTTAACTTGAAAAGATTGCCACTAAGCTGTGTTAAGAGACGAACATGGACCACCCCTGAGAGACGAGCAGTAAGAAAACACTTCTTTAGAGAGCTACATGAAGGGATTATACCATCACAGGCTGCGTGTCAACAAGTTAGAATTGAGAATACGTTAAAGCGTTCAGATTTACAAATTCAAAGTTGGATAAGGGCGGAGTTAAAACGCAAAGAAAGTAAGTTTTAATGTTAGTTTTCATTCTAGTTTTATACTCATACACTGAAATCAGATGGAAACTGGTAATATATTAAATACATATGTATATTTTTGTAGTATTAAAAAGGCAACGTACGACTGACTACTTCTTGTTGCATGTTTTATAGAGCGGGGACCATGAAGGCAAATTCAGAGCCTTGTTGAGATTTAGGATTGATGATGGAGATTCAACATTAAAATATCATCTTCAAACTGCTCCAAAAAATGCCACTTTTATCAGCAAAACAACTCAAAACGAGCTTATAGAATGCTGTGGGGATATTATTGTGGAACAAATTATATAAAAAAAAGTAAAGAAATCGCAGTTTTTTTCGTTCATTGATGATGAAACTAGAGATGCAAGTTCTACTGAGCAGATGACTGTATGCCTTAGATATTTAGATATTTATTTGGGCCTAATTAAGGAAATGTTTGTTGGGTTTGTTGAAGCCAAAGACGAACTCACTGGAGAAAAACTATCAGCACTTATACTAGAAAAACTTCAAGAACTGGGACTCGATTTTTTTTAATTTGAGAGGCCAAGCGTATGATGGAGGTTCAAACATGGCAGGCCATTTTCAAGGCGTTCAAGAGATAATTAAACAGTTGAATCCTTTTGCTTTATACATACACTGCATCGCACCAATTGAATTTGGTTTTAAGTCATGCTTGTTTAGAACCAAGCATCAGAAATGCATGTGGAACTATTAAAGAGGTAATAAACTTCGTAAAAGATTCAGCTCAAAGGGTTCACAAAATAGAAAATATTTTCACTGAACAACACCCAGAAGAGAAGCGGCATAAATTGATAAGCTTGTGCGAAACTAGTTTTGTTGAACGGCATGATGCAATTACATTTTTTTACAAGTATTTGGTTCAGTACTAACCTGTCCAGATGTTATTGATAAAGAAAAGCCAACATCAAAATCTACCTGTCCTCTTTTCTCAATACGTAGATTTGACTTTATCATCGCCCTTCACATTTTGGGAACGACTCTTGACTTAACAAAAAAGTTGTCTGAGGACCTTCAAAGCCCAAATATTGAACTTCAAGAATGGTATGCTATGGCAAATACTGTGATAAAGTTATTTCAAAGGTATCGTTCTAAAGAAATATGCTATAATGGGATATTTGACGCAGATGTCAAAGTGGCAACACAACATGACATTGAAATAAAAAGTCATCGGACTGTAAAGGCTCAGATTCATCGGTCAAATGCTGAGGCTTCGAGTCCTCGTGATTATTACAGAATAAATGTGTTCATCTCATTTTTAGATGCTCTCATTTGTGAAATGAAGAATAGGTTTTCCACAACCAACACTGAACTTACCCAGCTTTTTAGTATTGTCCCATCATTTATAAAACCAGCTGAATATGATGATGAGATCGTAAATGTATCAAAGAAATATTGTGGGGAATCTAGTCCATTTTAATTGTACAATGAAATCGCAATGTGGAGAGAACATTGGAACCAAAGTAAAGGTAAAGTAGAAGTACCATCTACAGCAATCGAAGCCTTCTGCGACTCATCTGTTACGTTTTACCCTAATATAAAAAATCTTCTGCAATTGCTTTGTGTTCTACCTGTTACTTCATGCACTGGCGAAAGAAGTTTTTCATCAATGAAATTAATAAAAAATTACTTGAGAACGACAATGCGACAAGATAGACTCAACGGCCTGGCCCTGATGAACATTCATAAGAATACAATAAACATGGATACTTTGGAGGTAACTATAAAAGCCTAAGAAACTTACCTATAGCTCTATTTTCTTAAATTTAACTAAAACTGTACATCCATTTTAATGTGAGTTTTTTTTTTAAATAATAATTCAAAGTTCCTTATGCACGTATCAATATTTTAATTTATTCACCATTAGGAGATGTGATGAAGCTTTTAAATATCAGATAGATTTGTTTTTATGTTATTATGAGAGTTTTGCAATATTTATCATAGTTTTATTGCAAACGGTAGGGAGGGGAGGAGGATAGGACTTTGAAGTCCTATCCTCCTCCCCTCCAGTTTGGATCTTTTTTGTTTTTTTATCACCTAGTCCTTGATCGAGTGATTAACCGGCTTATGCTTTTCACAGGTAATTGAAAAGTTTGCTCAAAAGCACACAAGGCGTTTGCAGTTCCTCTACTACAGCGACTAGCGATGAAGACAATGACAGTGTTAATTCTCAGACCATCACTCCAAGTCTCCAAACAAAAATTCCAACTGTGTCCCCATCATTATTTATTCATCTCTAGCCAGTAAATATTAAATGTACGATGTACTTAAAAATAAATCCTTTTCAGATTTTTATTCTGCCTTTTATCAACTTTAATGTATTTCATTAGTAAATTAGTAAACAAAACATCCTGAAAACCTTTAATATGAAACACACGTTTTTACTCCATAAAACAACGTTAAACTACTGTTTTGGTCGCTTCATTATATGAAAGTCCTTTCACAAATTACCCCACCAACACTTTTAGTGTCAAATTATCCACTTTTCAAACAGTTCCTTACAAATCCACGTTTTTTCTTTTCTTAGAGCGTCTAAGCATTGAAATGCCCCACCAGCAGACATTTTTCTGAAGACATTACCTCCAACTATTCAAACCCCCATCTTCAAATTCATTATGCCTTATACGCATATGCTCTGTCTTTTATGAACTATTTCATAGAAACAAAAAACTCTGGACGCAGCAAGTGCGTTATGGTAGTGAATTTCTATTAAATGCTTCAAATTTGAATAAATCAGTTTTCTATAAACTTAGAAAGTTTAGTTTTGGTACGTAGTAAGTTCTTTCCTAGGGAAAGATATCCACCAAATTTCATTAAAATAACTTTGTAATTTTTGACGAAAAAAATTTTTTCGAAAGCAAATTTAGAATTTGAATAACTCAATTTTCTATAAACTCAGAAAGTTGAATTTTGGTACGTAGTAAGGTCTCTCCCAAGGCAACATATATAGTCAATTTCATTAAAACAGCTTTGTTATTTTCGGAGAAAAAAATTTTTTTTTGAAAGGAAACTCAAAATTTTCCCGGAAAACCCCGTCCGATTTTCCTGGCTAACTCATCCAAGCTATTAATAAAAGAAAGGCACTTGCCGAGTTTCATTGAAATCGGTTATTTTTTTAGTTATCAGACGGATACATATATATTGCTATAGATAGCAAATATGTGAGAAAATAGAAACAGTATTGTGGAGTAAAACGGGCCAATGTACATAAAATTAATACATCCTAAAATTTAAATGCCCTGTATAATTGTGAGTGTAAAATATGTTAGGGTTAAATAAGAAATAGCATTAGGTAGCAGAATAAAGAACAATGATTTTCTTTTCTTACATGTAGTCGTTAAAATACAATAGAAGAATAGCCTTGTTTTTATTCATAGAATTTTACTAGAATATCACGAGTTTATTTTATTCTTAGGTAGTAGGCACATTTACCGTATTATACATTTATAATATTAAGGAAAAATAAGGTTTTTGTAAATACCAATTTAAGCAAAGACGCAGTGTTAGTTGATATGGATAGTTTTTTTTTGTGCGTGTTTCAAAAGAGTAGTGCAACGGACAAAAAAGTTTGAACAATGGGATAACGAAAGGCCTATGAACTTTGTTACCGAGACACAACGCGAACAGGTTTTTTGTGACAGAGGGAGAGTTTATTTAAGAAGTCGACGGCAGGTCGATGGGGACAATTAGTGACTGAACCTCGAGAAGAATGGACAATCGGTAACGGAACTGCCAGAAGACAATTAGTAACTGTGCTGCCAGAAGTGAAACTAGAAATTAGTGGTGCTGCGAGATAACAATAGCCAACTCATACAATGTATATAAGAAGTACAGATCCCGATTCAACACCCAAGGTCGCTGACGAATGGGTTAATTAAAAGCAGCGCAATTAGAAGAATAGACTATTCATAAATGGGTAAACAACTAGACCTTCAAATCAGCAACCAGCCACCTGCTAGGATCACCTTCAAGACTGCAACTTAGGTGGAAACCGCCTCTCGGTCCACGCCCCACCAGAGACTATATATGGAAGTTACCAGACCACGGACGGACATTCCTACATTGTTATTGCTTGAGTCTCTTTTAACTTGTCATAATTTATATTTATCATTTTTTATTATTATTCATAAGTATTTTATGTAACTATAATCAATAAATTCTTTTAAAAAGTCAAGTGTGTTAACAAGAAAGTTAACTGGCGCAGTCGCAAAGGATAGTGCTGAAGAACCAAAAGTATATTGATTCTTTGCGTTTCAACGCTTAACAGCCAAAGAACCGATCAAGAGAGACGTCATGAAGACAGCAGCAATAGCATCGATTCTGTAAGTTGTTTGCTTCCTTTATTTCATATATATATATATATATATATATATATATATATATATATATATATATATATATATATATATATATATATATATATATATATAGACTGTATTTCCTCATATATTGATAATATTATATGTGTGATAGCGATATTGATAATTTAGAACATTTGGAATATAGATTAAGAAATATTAGTATTGGCGAAATTGATATCGTAGAACAACCCGATATAAATAATTCTAGAAACAATTTAAATATGGCAAATCAATTCCAAGAGTTTTACCTTAAAGCAATCCCCGAATTTAACGGACAACCTGAAAATGTAGGGAACTTCTTAAAAGCTTGTGATCTAGTAATGAACCAATTCTATGATGCAGATAATCCAAATTTATATCTTAACCATTTTCTATTAAATTATATTCAAACGAAACTAATTGCACAAGCCAGGTTAATTATTAACACTAAAATTATAAACACATGGGTAGACTTAAGACGGGCAATTGTTGAGAACTTCACTGACCAGCGTGATGAAATCAGCTTACTAGGCGAATTATTGACACTGAAACAGAGACATAACGAGGATGCCTTAGCGTTCAGTAATCGTTGCAGACACATTGAACAATTACTCATCTCTAATTTAATAACTAATGAACGTAACGAGGGAATTTTAGTATTAAAACAAAACATGTACAGACAACAGACACTGAAAGCGTTTATCGGTGGATTAAAAAACCCCCTTGGTATGGTGGTCAGATCCACTCGACCAGACAGCATAGAACAAGCTTTAAAATTTATATTTTCCGAGGAAAATTATGAATATAGGGACAGATTATTACAACGGTCAAATTTCAACAATAATAACAATAACAGGCACGACAAACAACAAAAACCAGTTTTCCAAAGAAATACCCCAAATTTTAAGAATATTCAATTTCAAAAACCCTTCCAACAACAAAATTATCGTGCACCTTTTAACTATAATTCAAACAGAGCCCAAATGTCTCACCCACAATTTCAGGGGAGCCCTTCAAATCAATACTCAATGAGAAGACCGACGTACAACCCTAATGACAATACTAGAAGATATCCACAGGCTATGGATGTCGGCAGCAACAACACGAGACACACTAATTTCAGCCGACAACAACCCTCACAAAATAGACGAAACAATTTTCCTTCCAACAATTTTCAAAAAAGACAAAATTTCATACCAGAAGAAGTAAACTATAACGAAACGAATAATTCTTTTCCTTTCAATGAATTAGAAAGAAGACAACATTTCTTACCAGAAGAATTAAATTATGACGCAACATATAATGAACAATCACCCTCCGAATTATACGATGCGCAGCATCAAAATTTTCCGATAGCAGGGAGCTCAAAAACAGAACCGTAATAGATATAAATAATTTTAACACAGTATCCCAATTACCCTACGTAATAATAAAAGAACTACCCGGAAAAATACTGCTCGACTCAGGTAGTACTAAGAGCCTTTTAAACCCGTCCATAGCATATAACAACTTTTATAATAAGATTTACAATCACCCGTTTTTAATAAAAAGTGCGCATGGCTACTCCAGCCATAATAATCGAGCCAAAATAATTTTAAACTCACTAACGGACAGTGAACAAGAGTTTTGCCTATTTGAATTTAACAAAGATTTCATAGCTCTTATTGGAATTGACTTTTTGATAAAAAATCAAGCGAACATTGATTTTAAAAACCAGAGACTCAATTTAAAAAATCGAAGCATTAAGATAAACTTCCCTTATACAAGGGATCATGAAGATAAGATGGGTAGTAATAGTAGTAGCAATAACAATCGGATAAGTAGGATTATCAAAGCAAATGATGAAATGAATCACCTTAACGTAAGTAATACAATAGACAGAAGCATTATTGCACTTGAACTCGACCTAGGAAAGCGTAATCAGCCATTAAATGATGACGATGGAAGGTTACAACGAGCAAATGACATAGGAGAAATGTTCACCCACAATAAAGGTAAACGGGATCAAGTTTCATTAAACACATGAATATCGTCGAAATAAAAATGTGAGTGATACGAGGACGATACAAAAAGGTATAACGGATCAAATTCAAAATAAAGCGAATAGGATATTAAATAATTCTTACTATCACCAGAATTATAATAATAATTATACGGGGAGTGTACAAAAAAATATTACAAATCAAATTAGGATAAATCACTTAAATAACCAGGAGAAAGAAATTTTAATTGATTTATGTACAGAATTTCAAGATATTTTTGCAAAAGAAAATGAACCACTGACGCATACAAACGTCATTAGACACAAAATTAGACTAAAAGACGATATACCAATAAACGCCAAACTATATAGATACCCATATATTCACAAACCAGAGGTAGACAAACAAATTAACGAAATGCTAAATCAAAGGATAATTAGGAACAGTCATAGCGCTTATAATAGTCCAATATGGGTGATCCCAAAAAAAAGCAGATGCCAGCGGCAAACAAAAATGGCGGATCGTTGTGGATTACCGCAAGTTAAATGAGAAGACTATACCTGATAGACACCCTATACCAAAAATCGAAGAGATACTAGATAAACTCGGGCGTGCACAATATTTTTCGACCATAGACTTAATTTCGGGCTACCACCAGATTGAAATGGACCCAAATGACATTGAAAAAACGGCGTTTAGCACTGATACAGGCCATTTTGAGTATCCCAGAATGCCGTTCGGGCTTTCAGGGGCGCCTGCTACATTTACCCGACTGATGCAACACGTTTTAAACGGTTTAATAGGAAAAACATGCTTAGTATACATGGATGACGTGATAGTGTTCTCGACATCATTACAAGAACATATCGAAAAATTAAGATTAGTATTCGAACGATTTAGACAAAGTAATTTGAAAATACAGCTAGACAAAAGCGACTTTCTGCAAAAAGAAGCGGAATTCCTCGGGCATATAGTGATGCCAGAAGGCATCAAGCCTAATCCAAAGAAACTAGACGCCATAAGAAAATTCCCAATACCCAAGACACCAAAAGAAATTAAATCATTCCTAGGACTTATAGGCTACTACAGGAAATTTATAGAAAACTTTGCGCATGTCACAAAACCACTAACTAAATGTTTAAAGAAAAACGTAACAATCGACATTAACGACGGAGAATACATAAATGCCTTTAATACATGTAAAGACATATTGATGAATTCACCAGTATTAATACCTCCAGATTTTTCAAAGGAGTTCATTTTAACAACAGATGCATCAAACGTGGCAATCGCAGGGATTTTAAGCCAAGGAGATCCGAAATCAGACCAACCAATAGCTTACGCAAGCCGAACGTTAAATGAAACAGAATCTAGATACAGCACAATAGAAAAGGAACTACTGGCCATAGTATGGGCCACAAACTACTTTAGACCCTATCTATACGGCAGGAAATTCACAATATATACAGACCATAAACCATTAAAATGGCTATTTTCCCTGAAACAACCCAACTCAAAATTATTAAGGTGGAGACTCAAACTAGAAGAGTACGATTTCAAAATAGAATATAAAAAAGGTAAATTAAATAATGCAGCGGACGCACTTTCGAGAGTAGAGATAAACCCCTTAGATGTAGATAACCAATCAATGATAAACAATGTAGACGAAAATGACGACGTTATAACCATAAGCGACGGAGAAACAAGAAATTCCAACGCAGATTCTTATTCCGCGCCGGGCATGCCAATCTTAGAAGAAGAAATAATCAACAGTAAAACAAACCAGATATTCTTTAAAAATGCTGATACCCCGGAGATTTTATCACTCAGAAAAGGACAAAAGGAATTTTATTCACGCCACATTCAATTTAAACGAGCCAAATCAAATAGAACAATTTATCAAAGAATATTGCCTACCACAGAGAAAATATTACTGTCTATTTGTAAATGAACGAGATTATGAAATGGTAAGTTCGGCAATTAATCAAAAATTTAATAACGTAGACTCACCTAAATTTTATAGATGTTTAGAAACTAGAGAAGAAATAAATAGCGAAGAAGAACTCCAAGAGAAAATAGTTCTATTTCACGAGGGAAAGAGTAATCATCGAGGCGCTGATGAGATTTATTTACGAATGAAACGCAAATACTATTTTCCGAATTTAAAGCGAAAAATAGAAGAGTTTATAAAAAGTTGCGAGTTATGTAAAACATGTAAATACAACAGAAATCCGGCGCAAATTTCACTAGAACACACACCCACACCATCTAGGCCTTTAGAAATCTTACACCTAGACACTTTCCAAATTGAAACGTCTCAATTTCTAACAGTATTCGACCCCTTTAGTTAATTCGGGCAAGCATTTCCGATAAAAAGTAAAAATGCAACGGAAATCTCCAAGAACTTAATTAAATACTTTTCCCAATACGGAAGCTGTAAAACAATAATTTCGGACGCAGGGACTGAATTCTCAAATATATTAATAAAAGAGCTATTAAAAGCTTACCAAATTGAATTACATGTGACAACACCGCAAAATCCGATGTCAAACGGACCGATAGAAAGATTTCACAGTACAATAATTGAGCACTATAGATTATTTAAAACAAAATTTAAAGAAATGAAACCAATTGACTTAATGCCTTATTGTATTTTCGCATATAACTCCTCCATACACTCGCAAACCTTAAAACCACCTTTTGAGCTAATATTCGGATATACACCTGAATTATTTAATTATTACCCAGAAGTAATTATCACCCAAGAATATAACACGAAACATAAAGACTTAATGAAAATTATATACGAAGTCATTCAAGACCGAATCGAAAACTCAAAATACAAAACGTTACAACGGACGAATAAAAATACTAACCAACCATTTAAAGAAGGAGACATAGTATACAAAAAGATCCCTCCAGTATTTCACAAAAAACACAAAAACCCTTTTACTGGACCTTATTCAATAATTTCCCTGATTGAACATAATAAAGCCATAATACTAAATCACAGAACTGACGAACAGACAATCACCCATTTACGCAATCTTCGCCTTGCAGGTTCATTCTCTTCACCAGAGTAAAACCACAATTAGAAGACCTAACAGACAATCCAGGCATACTGCCACGCAAACTGGGACAAGCCTTTTCAGAAAACGATAAATGGAGAATGATTCATATACATGACCTAAGACAACTATACGACGACTTTAACAGACTAAAAACTTACTTTGACAACATAATAAGCGTAATGAATGCAGAATACAAATTAGAATACAAAAATTTTATTTTAACAATCAATTTCATCATCAGCAATATTGATGACACATTTTATCGAATATTTCCAAGAACGATTAGGAACAAAAGAGGTATAATAAACGGACTAGGATCGATATTCAAATCAATAACTGGGAACTTAGATGCAGATGACGGCGACAGAATATATAAAGCTCTTGAAATTTTGAGGAAAGATCAAAATCAAGTACATCAACTTTGTAGTTCACAGACATCCCTAATGATAGATGCTATAACAGAGTTCAATAAAACAATAGACAACCTGAACCATAACCAAGAAGCCATAGTAGCGAGAATAAACGATTTGGAATATACAATAGATAGTCTAAAAAGCGACCAACTAACAAATTTTCATAGAGTAAAACATTTGGAATTACTCACTCAAATCAGTTATTTGTTAAATAATGTACTAAACATGATATTAACAACAGAAAATGCAATTACTTTTTCAAAATTGAACACATATCATACGTCAATACTGAAACCGAAATTTATATCAAAAGAATTAGAAAATATTGAAAACCATATCTCAAAATCAAGATTAATAACAAAATCCGACATTTCACTTTACGAAAAAATATTTAACATAAAAACCGTTCAAATTGATTTTAAAATTATATTCCAAATAGATATACCCTTAGTAGACAAATCAGATTATATTTATTATCAATTGTATGCATTACCAGTCCCTAAAAATCCGTATACCTTCAGAATGATTGTCCCTAGAACCAAGTACCTAATCCTTAGCAGAAAACACTACGCTTACAGAAACGAAAAGTGTAGGAATCTAAAAGACCAGACATACTTTTGTGAAAATGACAACCCGACAGCACTTAACGAAAACAACCCATGCGAAATTAAACTGATCAACTTCCAGAAACCGATAAACAATTGCAAGCAAGAACTTGTCAAAAAAACAAAAACAACAGTCTCTAAATATGGCAATACCCAATACATAATAGTGGCACCCGAAGAAACGAAAATCAAACTTAGCTGCGAAGAAAATGAAGAAACCAAAATAATCAGCGGAACAAAACTGGCGACTTTGAAACCCAAATGCCAACTTATCATCAATAACGAAAGATTTAGTTCAGTACAAATGGCATCGGAAACACAACAATCGTTCAATCTCCCAAACATCGAATTGGTAACAAATAAAGCACCCATATTCCCAGACAAATTACCAGAACTAAAATTAGAAAATGTCCAACTGCACGACTTGAACAATATCAAATCCCAGTTACAATCCATCAATGGCAAAATTCCAGGAACCATCGATTTGCCCATATACCACCCTAGTGTATGGACAATTATACTATACCTTGTGATAATAATAACAATAATCACAATAACTTCAAGATACTTCTGGCAGAAATCAAAAACGAAAACTGCTGACTCCAAACCAATTACTGGATTCCCGATGACTATTCGGAACGAACCATAGGCTTCGTTCTCTAAAGGATGGAGGAGATAACAATAGCCAACTCATACAATGTATATAAGAAGTACAGATCCCGATTCAACACCCAAGGTCGCTGACGAATGGGTTAATTAAAAGCAGCGCAATTAGAAGAATAGACTATTCATAAATGGGTAAACAACTAGACCTTCAAATCAGCAACCAGCCACCTGCTAGGATCACCTTCAAGACTGCAACTTAGGTGGAAACCGCCTCTCGGTCCACGCCCCACCAGAGACTATATATGGAAGTTACCAGACCACGGACGGACATTCCTACATTGTTATTGCTTGAGTCTCTTTTAACTTGTCATAATTTATATTTATCATTTTTTATTATTATTCATAAGTATTTTATGTAACTATAATCAATAAATTCTTTTAAAAAGTCAAGTGTGTTAACAAGAAAGTTAACTTGCGACAACTGAAAAATATGGAAGTTGATAAATAAAACATACAAGGCAAGTGCCTGTTAATACCATTATAAAAATTTGTGTAAAGAAAATTAAATACCTGGTACACGGTTTGTGAAGATAGTTAAATAAAAATGGAAATTGATTAATAATTACTGACAAGCTGCTAAATCCAAAAGAAGAACAAATATAAAGTAATAATTACACATCAAATGGAAAGTAATAATTATACATCAAATGGGAAGTAATAAATACACGTCAAATGGAAGGAACAAACAAGACAACATTCAGTAAGTCGTTTTAGGAACTTTATCGAAATCAATATGCTTACTCTTTTTCTATAGTGTGAATAGCTTTTAAGGATATTTTTTTGTCCCATTTAGGATTTCAATGTAAATTTTAGTTCACTAAGGGGGATGTTATATAAAGGCCGAATCATTATATCATAGTTAGATAATTCATTGTGTTAACTAAATTTGATTTGATAAATTTGATATAACCTTTTTTTAATAGAAATTTATTAATTTGATCAATCTGTTTAATTTTGACCTCTATCAAGCAAATATTAATAATATGAAAAAGTAAGGCTATTTTTCACCGTTAAATGAAAAGTAAAATCAAAAGACCCAATCATACATAATTTTTTTTGAAATTCCCAAACACTCAGGAATACTATAATTCATATAAACGATATATTAAAAAAATGCTAGCCCAAGCACAGAACCCTACCCATGAGGTGAGAGAAAAATTTAAAATTCCAGGATCTTCAGTATTTTTTTTAAATAAAGACGCAAGTGAATTCTCATGCTCTACAATTAAAAGTGCTATTAAGGTATAAAATAAATTAAATAAAAGAAACTACAAAAGATACCATAGCAATATATATATATATATATATATATATATATATATATATATATATATATATATATATATATATATATATGTATATATGTATATATATATATATATATATATATATATATATATATATATATATATATATATATATATATATATATAAATTGAAAATGACCCCGGATATGGGTTCTAGGGGTCCTAGTTCGAGCTCATTGGAAATTTTTTTTGCAAAGTCTCACCATCGATACCTCTCTATTAGTGAATTTTTTAAATAAAAATTTACTAAAATATGGAAACGTCAAGTTTAGTCTGCCACAGTTAATATTAAATATGCCTAAGGATTATTAGTTACACTACTGAGTTTTTATAGGTATTTTTTGTTACATGTAGACAGAAGTAAGGCTCAAACTAGAATTTTAATAAACTTATATATACTCGCAATTCATTTTTATGCTTTACAGAGAGTTACAGGCTCAATTTATCTGGCCAAAAATAGTTTATCTTTTAATTATGCAACACAATAAATATAGTTGTGTTGCCAGTGTACATTAATATCCAAATTAAATTAAAGAACACACAGCTCTTTACAAACAGCAATAACAAGATATGTGTTTTTATTTCTAAACCTTCTTATTGTGATGGGGGCACCCTTGGAATACATATGGCTAGGCACCAGCCTGCAAAGCAAGCTCCCAGCTTATTTTGGCTGGTAGGCCAACAAGAAGTTGACCTAGGGTGGAAGATTGTGCTAAATGCTTGAGATACCAGTCATTAAAAAAAGAATTGTATAGCCTAAAAAATGAAATTACATTTGAGCCAAACAAAACAGTTGCAATAAAGCTGATTAGATTTTGTACAGATGTACATGACTAACAAGATAGGTTATTGAGGCAACGAATCAACTGAAATTTGTCAAAAAGTTTTTAATAATAAAATGAAATAATAAATGTTATAGATTTAAGTAAACATTTGAGGATATGTTATTACTTTGGTAACATATACCCGTCTTGGTCTTCTCTAATAAAGTTTTGTAATTAAAATTTTGTTATAGGGTCACAGAAAAAGGACTGGTTGGACAACACCACAAAAAAAATATTTCTTGAATACTTCAATCCATATTATACAAATAAAAATGAAGGGATAAGTAGGTAGTTAGTGTCTGTTCTGGAACACGGAGGAGTGAGTGAGCGAGGTCAAGGCCATCGTCAAGGCCACGGACAGAGCCAAGGCCGACGTCAAGGTCATATTCCAAGGCCATATTATGAGATATAACCTTGAACAAATTCGTCCTTGAAATTTCTATTATATATGTGAATGGGCGATAGCTCGTGTAATTCAGTGTAGTATTAGCAGTCTGTGAGTTCGAGTTTATTTAAAGTGTGTAGGAATACAATGTCGGACCATAATTTTTTAATTAATTGGGACAGTTTACGCAACGCTGCAAATATTCGCCATCGATATGCGTTAAATTATGAAGGAAGTGTTTTGCAAAATCGCCATATTCAAGCTGTAGCATTAATGGATGCACACCTTGGGGCTGTCGACGTGGGTAAAGAAAAATGCCACAAATTTTATTTTATAGGAGATCCTTGCATGAGTTCAATAGTTTGCAGTGATTGTTTGGTGGGAGCTAGGTATGCAGTGTGTAGTGTGTGCGACAAAAGTGTCGTCGTGAAATATCACCTCCATAGCAGATACATATCCCATTGTTCCTATTGTAACGGGCGAATAAAATATAGATCTGCAGAACAGTGCAAACAGGCAACCGAAGTAGGTTTTATGTGTAGTTGTGTAAGAATAAGTCCAGCTGGAAATATAGAAGAAATTGTGAATTGTGTCAGTAGTTAAGACCATTTTAAATTTGTAGAAAATTTAAGTTAGACCTTTCCTATACATAGTTTTTAAATAAATAAATGAAAATCAATGTATTAACAGTACTACTAGTAGTAGTAGTAGTCAGTTAAAATTTTTATTCAATAAAGTGATTAAAATATTTGCAAGATGGAGCATGTAAGCAATACGTCTCCAAGTTCAATAGAAGAGGTCTTAGAACACATAAAAAAGAAGTTAATAGAAGAAATTGTATCATTAAGAACAATGTATGAAACAGACAGAGACTGGATCCATCTGACAGATATAGTCGACTTTTAACAGCTGTTAAAAAATTCCAGCTTGGTGCCCTGTGTTAATGCGCCTTTATATATCACATGGAGCAATCTAGTTGTCAATATCTTTTCTTTAGCCATAAGAAATACTTTTCAAAAATCATCCAAAATTACTTAAGCAAATGTCAAGCTAATCAATAAAGGATTGTTATTCATATAAGCAATGGTCAACGAATCGTAGAATATAAATGATGCAGTGATTTCAGTGCGTTTAAGTATTTGTAACAGTGTTAACAAGACATTAGCAGCACTTCATTGAAGATCACGTCAAGATCATGTACAAAGTGTAATCTAGTTTTCAGCTATACGTATAGGAAAAAGTGTTTTTATTAGAATAATTTTGTATGTTTATGTAAATAACCATATTCGCATTTTGAATGTATTAGTTTACACAGTGTTTTAGCAATTTCTTTAATTAGAAATCAATCTATTTGTGTACTATGAATAAATATTATATATATATATATATATATATATATATATATATATATATATATATATATATATATATATATATATATATATATATATATATATATATATATATATATATACAGGGTGGTCCTCCAGGAGGTCCCACGATCGATTGCGGGAAAACTATCAATAGCAAAAACCTGAAAATTGGATATTACACTAAAGTCGTTGGGGGACACAGGTTAAAAATATTTTCAAGATGGCCACACTTCCGGTTATACCGGAAGTATATGTCGATTCACTTAGTTTAAATAGAACACCCTATATTTTATTGCAGTTTCGGATTCCACAGTAAATTCTGAACACTTTTTGTAAATAATGTTCTATACCTAGCATCAACCGTCCAGAAGATATTTAGATTTTAAGATAAAATTTGACATTTACGGCCAGTCATAAAGATACCGATATTTTTATAATAAGAACATATTGCGTTACAATTTTTAGAATTATCTTGAAAGATATTTCACTTCATCTATTTCCACATCGAGACTAACAATAGAGTATACAGAGTGTCAAAAAAAAATCTTGAAGTTTGCAATAAGAAATTGCAAAAATCTCGCGATTTTCAAACTGGAACCCCCTTTTTTTATAACACTATCGTGTTAAGCTCAAAAAATCACTGATACTTTGTATGTAATTACCTATACCTAAATCAAACGGTTTTCATTTTATTTTGAAAAAACTCATTTCAAAGCCTGATATTTTGTTAAATTTCCTACCATAAGCGTTAGCCATGGCATAAATTGCCGAGTATGTTTCTATGGAAACTTTGACAGTTTGTTGATTAACTAGCTAATAATGGCACGGTTAAATTACACAGACGAAGTTTATTTAAATTTATTTGCTATTTATTGAGAATATAATAAAGCAATTTCGCGAACGTGTGATACATCTGCTGACAAATATCCAGATAAATAAAAACCGTCACGTAAAACCGTCAAACGAATAGTAGACAATTTCAAAAACTGCGGATCTGTCAAGGAAAAGGTGCAGAGGGCTAAACCCGTTGTTGACAACGAACAAATTGAGACAGCAATTTTGGGATATTTTTCCGCATGCCCTACAAAGTCAACGAGGCACTGGAGTCAGGATAAGTTCCATCCTTATGCTTGTTCAGTTGTGCAACATCTAGAGGAAACTGATTTTTCAAGAAGGATGGAGTTCTGTGAATTTATTTTAATGCGATTCCAAGAAAACGAGCTGTTTTTAGATAACATAATATGGACGGATGAAGCAATATTTTCTAAAGAATGGACTTTTCAATCGTCGTAATTCCCACTATTGGAGTGACACCAATGTTCATCTTTCTAGGGAAGGACATTTTCAGGAAAGCTGGCAGTTTAATGTTTATTGTGCTATAAATATACGACGATAATTGGAATGGTAAGAATTAATCCGAAATTCATAAAATACCTTGTGTCAACTCTATTTATTTACTTGTAGGTGAGCGTTATTTGGAAATTTTGCAAAATTTGGAAGTAACTTATTTGGACAACCTTTCATTGAATGAATATAGGCAAATATTTTACCAACATGATGGGGCCCCTCCTCGTAATGGTCACTTGGTTAACAAGATTTTACAATCTCTATTTGCAGATCAATGGATTGCCAACAACGGGCCACACCTTTGGCCGCTTCGATCGCCTGACTCATCTGTGCTCGATTTTTTTATATGGGGTATCATAAAAAATAAAATCCACAACACTGCAGTTTCTACTAAAGACGATTGCATGCAGCGGGTTCGAGAATCATCTCGTGAATTGGATCCGGATTCAATAAGAAGGGCCACACATGAGGGATTGACACGTAGGTGTGAAAAATATCTTGACGCCAGAGATCGCAAATTTGAACACTTAGGCCGTTAATTTTTGTTTCAATTTATTCAGTCCATCTTGTGTGTGAATTGTTTTTTTTTTCTATTATCTGTTTGATGGTTTTATATAAGGTTATATGGCAATATACCTAAAAATTGCTGTCTCAATTTGTTCGTTGTCAACAACGGGTTCAGCCCTATGCACCTTTTTCTTAACAGATCCGCAGTTTTTGAAATTGTCTACTATTCGTTTGACGGTTTTACGTGACGGTTACTGTTTATCTGAGCGCTTCCGTGGCCGTGCAGGAAAGTCGATTCAGACTTTTTAATATGGACTCGGGGGATCGACGGTTCGAGACTTCCCGGCGGCGGATGATTTTTCAAATCACTGTCGTCGTTGAGATCGAGCTCAAGGTGGGAGGTAGGTTAGTTTAAATGAGCAAAAAGGGTCAGGTCAGGTCAGGTCAGGTCAATTGCCAGTAAGCATCTTACCTTTACCTTTTTGCTGTTTATCTGGATATCTATCAGCAAATCTATCACACGTTCGCGAAATTACTTTATAACATTGTCCATAAATAGTAAATAAAATTTAAATAATCTTCGTGTGTGTAATCTAACCATGCCATTCTCGGCAATTTATTTTCCATGGCTAACGCTTATGGTAGGAAATTGATCAAAATATCAGGCTTTAAAATGAGCTTTTTCAAAATAAAATGAAAACCGTTTGATTTAGGTTTGATAGGTAATTACATACAAAGTATCAGTGATTTTTTGAGCTCAACACGATAGTGTTATAAAAAAAGGGGGTTCCAATTTGAAAATCGCGAGATTTTTGCAATTTCTTATTGCAAACTTCAAGAATTTTTTTGGACACTCTGTATACTCTATCGTTAGTCTCGATGTGGAAATAGATGAAGTGAAATATCTTTCAAGATAATTCTAAAAATCGTAACGCAATATGTTCTTATTATAAAAATATCGGTATCTTTATGACTGGCCGTAAATGTCAAATTTTATCTTAAAGTCTAAATATCTTCTGGACGGTTGATGATAGGTATAGAAGATTATTTACAAAAAGTGTTCAGAATTTACTGTGGAATCCTCAACTGCAATAAAATATAGGGTGTTGCATTTAAAATAAGTGAATCGACATCTACTTCCGGTATAACCGGAAGTGCGGCCATCTTGAAAATATTTTTAACGTGTGTCCCCCAACGACTTTAGTGTAATATCCAATTTTCAGGTTTTCCTATTTATAGTTTTCCCGCAATCGATCGTGGGACCTCCCGGAGGACCACCCTGTATATATATATATATATATATATATATATATATATATATATATATATATATATATATATATATATATATATGTCTTTATTTAAACGTTTGCATCTAGAAAGTACTTCAATAATACCTCTGAAATACACTTATGCAAATTTGGTTTCAGACCCCATAATTTAATAAACTGCAGAAGGCATTTTCATAATAATGCTGGTAACCCTAATTACAGCATTAAGATATGATATAATCATGCAGCTGTAACAGGTGAAATCGTACATTGTATAGAGTACAATATATAATTCACATCAGTATGGTTTTTGACATCCGCGTTCAAACTTGGTTTTCTTATTAAACAAAGGCACATATTTTAGAAAAACCAAAAAAATAAAAAACGGTCGTTCGGTAGTTAGAATGTTTAGAATGTGTAAGTGTTAGAGAACGTCTAAATCTTGTGGTAAGTTTTTATAGCTAATTATATTATTAATTGACATTATACAGTATATTTTACAAATAAAGCATTGCTTACCCTGAGATACAATTTCAACAGTCTATTATGGTAGTGAATTCTAAGTATTTTTTTATGAAAAGCATACATTTGGCTAATAGTAAAACATTTGTAGTAGCTTTGATGCAGAAAGTCTGTTTTGGTATTGTTAAAAAAATAAAAAATAAATTTAATTTGTCACACACCTAAATATATACATATATAATTAAGTCTGAGATCTGAGTTATAGGAGTTTTACTTTATATTTATTTTCGCGAAGTGCAAAATTATTTTTTAACCCTAACCCCCCCATTTTTACCCCCACCCCGCACCTCTTTTTTCAACAATAAAGCACCTTAGAAATTTAAACACACAGGGAACCGTGGCTAGCTTTTTTCCACATTTAAACTATAATCCAAAATCTAAAAAAAAACTTAAACTTACCACAACAATTAAATGTAGACACAGGCCTTAGCATTTCTGCCAACCCAAGAAGGTGTTGTTCATGCTGCATTAGCTAGCTGTGCAATGTTAGCTAATGCATCATCATCTTCAGCGGGCATAAGAGCTTCCGTGTCTGCCGAAGACGACTCCAACTGCGTGAAAGGAATGCTTTCAAAAAGACTGTCGTCTTCAGCAGACATAAGAGCTTCCATATCTACCAGTGCACTTGGGGCCGGCGCTATCCCTGAAGACGACGACGATTCCATGTCTAACAGTACACTTGGAGCCGGCGCTGTCCCTGAAGACGACGCCGACACCAATTGTGTGAAAGGAATGTTTTCAAAAAAACTGTCGTCTTCAGCCGACATACGGGCTTCCATGTCTGCCAGTGCACTGGCACTTCTCAGTATATGTACCTCTTTCCAAGGTTGTGTAGAGTGTTGGCGAACATGTAGAGTGGGGGTAGACATGTGCCGAGTCAATGTGACTCGGACAAGGTTTAATGGCTGAATAATATTCACGAATAATTTTTTTTGTTTCATTATACAGAAGTCTGGAGCAATAAATAAATTGTGAAATAAAATTTTCTTGTATATCTTGAGTATATGAAAATGGCGGCAAATAAAGACGCTATTTTTTATTATTATTGATGATGGTTACCGAAGCGTCGTTTTAGACGATACGACGTCGACCACATTATTGGAGGATGTGGGATCCGTCGGAAATGCTCTTTTACAGGATGTGTTGGATGAGTTAGAGGTTTTTTTTAATTTTCCATATAAGCTCATTTTTTACTGGGTTAAATAGTGTAAGACATGTTTAATAATTTAATATATTTCATTCAATAGCAAAATCGCAGGGTTCAAGAGGAAAACAACGAGCATTTAGAGGTATATAGTATTTTTTCTGCATGAAACATTTATTGCACTAAATATGTTTTTTTTTTAAATAGGCCCAGCAAACACGCAACCATCGGCCGTCTGCCGAGATAATGTCGTCTGTACTGGTTCAGTAACGGCAACGACGAAAAGGCGGTGTACCCTTACCTTATTGGCGTTGGCAAAATGCAAATAATATTTACGGTATTCCGCAGTAACTAACCAATGTTGGCTATACAGTGAGAATTATCGCTTTTTCACAGTATCGGCAAAACGCTGGATAAGTGCATGGTAGCCATAATAGCCCTCGTCTGCTCGTCTATCATCGTGAGCCGATAGTGTTGGCGCATGTTCATGGCGCTAGGACAAAAGAAAACATTAAAACTAAAACAACATGGCGTATGTTTATGTGTTGTAGTGCTGTGTGTTTGAGCTTAATTAAAGTAGAATGATAAATGATAAAACGCAAGAAGTTATCTGTCACAAGGCAATATGTAAGTGAATCATTTTTTAATTTATTTATAGTCTTATAGCATTATATTTAATGTAGTATTCTCACAGTATGCAAATCATAAGCACTTGAATGTATAGTTTGTAAATCACGCAAATATTGGTAACCGATTTTGTGTGTCAGCTCTTGTATTATTCACCATTCTTCCTCCATAATTAAGGGAAGGAAGTAACATTATTGAGATTGATTAATTCAATATACCTAACTAGTATTACGCTTTCACCATTATTATTATACTTATTATTTGTAAATGTTTCGTTGTGGAAAATTTTTTGTTGATAAAGTGTCTGATTTTCAGGAACATAGTGAGGAAGAACCCTTTGTGTGAAGATGCCAGACAACAAAAAGGGGACTCATTAAAGTTTTGCCTTCGTATGCAGCAGACAGTGAAGAATATATAGGAGACAAAAATATGTTTTAGGAAAAATATTCTAAGCTAAGCCTGAAATATAACTCAAGTGCTAGATAAAATGTTTTAAGTAGTTTACAGTTGTAAAAGATAATACATTCTCTGATGACGCTAACCTTGTTACTGAAACGATCGTCAAATCTTTAAAAATGTGCTGTGGTGAATTGGGGTCTCTGAAAGTGTACATATCAGTGCTCATCAGTTTAAAATATTCACTTAGTGTTCACCTTCGATGAAATTTCAAACCCCAATTAGTGGACAAACCAGATGGACACAGCGTCTCTTGAAAAAAGACATCTTAGGGAATTGTTCGTGCAGTCAAGTGTACACACTCGCAAATATTTACTTGTTATTATTTTCACCAATTATTAGCTATAAATATTATACAGATCGTGTTTCATATATCTTTAAGTTTGTTTATGCGAGTGCATATGTGCTGAGTACACATGGATATTCGGACCATATGAAAGTATATGTACCTACTAAAATATTATTATTCACTTATTAGTGAATTTTCTTAGAAAAAATTCACTAATGAGGAGATCTCGACTTTTGAATTTTGAAAAAATTTCTTCAAATGAGCGCGATCTAGGACCCCTAGAACCCATATCCGAGGTCAGTTTCAATTTTTATATGTTTATATATATATATATTTATATATATATATATATATATATATATATATATATATATATATATATATATATATATATATATTATATATATATATATATGTATCACACCGATAACTCAAAAAATAATGGGCCGATTTTGATAAAATTTGGCACGTACCTTTCTTTTGTTAATAGCTTGGATAAGTTCGTTAGTCAGGAAAATCGGACGAGGTTTTCCGGGAAAATTTTGAGTTTTCATTCGAAAAAAATTCATATCTCAAAAAGTAATAAGCCGATTTTAATAAAATTTGGCACATACCTTCCTTTTGTAAATGGCTTTGATATGTTTGTTAGTCAAGAAAATCGGACGAGGTTTTCCGGGAAAATTTTGAGTTTTCATTTGAAAAAAATTCATATCTCAAAAAGTAATAAGCCGATTTTAATAAAATTTGGCACATACCTTCCTTTTGTAAATGGCTTTGATATGTTTGTTAGTCAAGAAAATCGGACGAGGTTTTCCGGGAAAATTTTGAGTTTTCATTTGAAAATTTTTTTTATCTTAAAAAATATAATATCTGTGATAACCAAATTTGGTAGGTAGGTTTACGATATAAAAAGTAAACTATACACCAAAATTTAGATTTCTATGTTACAAGAAAAAAAAGTAATAATAAAATATTTTGTGCCAGATCATTTCTATGAAAATTCACTACCATAACGCACTTGCTGCGTCCAGGCTTTATTGTTAATTAAATGGATTCTCAAATTACTGTTTCATTTATGAGTTTGTTTACTGATACTGGCATTATTGTTAATTTTGACACATTTATACTTTATTTATTGTTAATTGCAAAAGTTACTATTTTATTTTATAACATTAAAACGTTTAATATTATATAAGTACTTGGTTTTTATTTCATTTTTTCTATGTCCTATGATATAAGAAAACCGTTTCAATATTCTGATTTTATGTAATAATATAATCTAGCTCTACAAAATTAAATATCGATGAAAATAATGGTCTGTATTAATGGGTTATATTTATAAATTACCAATATCGTTTAACAATTTGATAGGTTCCTTATGTATACTTATTCCTAAATCATGTTGATCAGTATTGGACTATTTAATATATATATATATATATATATATATATATATATATATATATATATATATATATATATATATATATATATATATATATATATATATATATATATATATATATGCAGAATAGTGCTGGTCCTTCATAGTAGAAGTAGTGGGCCACCTAAAATTGAGCACTTGATATAGGTGCCTGAGAAATGCAGATTTGATATTGAAATCAAGTAACTCTGTAGCGTTGGTAAGGTGCCTGACCTGTAATGTATGAGCTGGCTAACAGACCGTTGGCCGGATGCTGGCCGGAGTTTCCTATAGTTACCGGCTCAGCATTGTATTCAAGCACTTCTCCAGCAATGCAAATGCCGGGTACCGGCTATGACGACAATACTGGGCCAGCATTAAAGGTTAGCTGGGGGGGGATTTTTGCGGAAGACCAAATTCAGGAAAATCATCATGAGGTATAATTCCTTTTTTGATTCTTGTTTTTTTATATATTTAATTATAATGTTTTTTATTTATTTTACAGATAGCTAATGAAAATCGAGTTGAAGAGGTATGGTACCATATTTTTTTCACTTAAATTATCATTTTATTTATTGTTAATTTAATTACAGCATCCAGAAGACTCAGGTACGGGTTATGAATCGGATTAGAATTAGTTTTTTTAATTATATATTTTTTTAAATTCATTCAATCTAGATTAGTTTTTTTGTAAAAATGTAGTCTGTAATAAACAAATAATTCCTAAATTATCATTTTTTACCTTAATCATAATCAGCGCTATAGTAGTAAATTTTACTTAAAAATGTTCTAAATTAATTAATCAATATATAACGAGTAGAGCTATGATTTAATTTCAATGGAATTACTTGTATGAAAATAAATTTAGAATGTTCCATACCACGATATAATCAAAACCCTTTTACAATTTTTTTTAAAATAATTCCTTTCACTTCTTACCATTTAAAAAAAATTCAGGACGCAGCAAGTGCGTTATGGTAGTGAATTTTTATTAAATGCTTCAAATTTGAATAACTCAATTTTCTATAAACTTAAAAAGTTTAATTTTGCTATGTAGTTAAGGTCTTTCAAAAGGCAAGACTTACACCAATTTTCATTAAAATAAGTTTCTAATTTTCGGAGAAAAAAATTTTTTTCGAAAGAAAATTAAAATTTGAATAACTCAATTTTCTATAAACTTAGAAAGTTGAATTTTGGTACCTTGTAAGGTCTCTCCTAAGGCAATATATCCATCAAATTTCAGAAAAAAATTTGCAAAGTTTCACCATCGACGCCTCTCTATTAGTGAATTTTTCTCAATAAAAATTCACTAAAAATGAATGTAATTTAATTATCTCAAATAAATTGATTTTATTGTGAAATATAATAATTAGAAAATATATAATAAATTATATCATATATTATTTTACATGATGCACCAGAAAAAATGTACACGAAAATACGGCCTAATTATATATAAATTGGAAATGTGAATAAGAACACTCATTTGCAAGTTTTCATTGGTCATTTTTCCATAATTATAATATATAGATTGCAGCGTTATGGTAGTGAATTTTCATTAAAATTTTTAGTGCACTTTTGTCGCACACGCTTAACACTGCATACCTAGCTCCCACCAAACAATCACTGCAAACTATTGAACCCATGCAAGGATCTCCTATAAAATAAAATTTGTGGCATTTTTCTTTACCCACGTCGACAGCCCCAAGGTGCGCATCCATTAATGCTACAGCTTGAATATGGCGATTTTGCAAAACACTTCCTTTATAATTTAACGCATATCGATGGCGAATATTTGCAGCGTTGCACTTTCCTCACTGTCCCAATTAATTAAAAAATTATGGTCCGACATTGTATTCTTACACACTTTAAATAAACTCGAACTCACAGACTGCTAATACTACACTGAATTACACCAGCTATCTCCCATTCACATATATCATAGAAATTTCAAGGACGAATTTGTTCAAGGTTATATCTCATCTCATCTCATAATATGGCCTTGAAATGTGGCCTTGGAATATGACCTCGATGTCGGCCTTGGCCTTGACGATGGCCTTGACCTCGCTCACTCACTCCTCCGTGTTCCAGAACGGACACTAACTACCTACTAAAGTATCATTTGCAAAAAGAATTTGAGGATGCAATCTGCACTGTCCCTGAATTTAAAGACAAAACCAATGAAATCATGAGAAGTCATTTGCAACATGATATAAAATATTACTTATCTCGTATCTCTAATTAAAATCTTTTTAGCAGTTGTTTTATATTATCACATGGCCATTCCTAGGGTATGCGTCGCCCGTGTCCGAGCATAATTTTGCCGCTCTCATAGGATTTATTCATTAATTGTAAAGTTTACTTCAATAAAACACAAGAAATGTAAAAAATACACATTTCATTTATAAGACTCACAAACACTTATAATAACCAAACATGTAAAAACAAAATGAAGTAAATACTTGTATAAAATACAAAGTAAATAACACATCGGTCATGAGTATTAAATATATAACTCTTATACATATAATATATAAGATAGGTACATAAAAATATTAAATAAATGTTGTCTTTCTTGCTTTTTTTAATGTGAATTCTGATATAATGTCTGACACATTGATATTTTCTGAAATTTCTTTTTCTACACTAATAGTAGCTAAGTCAGAAAGCCTTTCTTGTCCCATTTCGTTGATCTCAAATAATTTTTTATTATTTTAAGTTTTGAAAAGCTTCTCTCGGCGCTAGCCAATGTCACAGGTAATGTTAAGACATATGTCTAGCAATCGCTAAGTTTGGAAACAGATAGATGAGGTTATTTGTAAATAGGTATTGTATAATATTTAAGGCGTTCATTTCAGGAGAAATATAAGGTGCAATGTTGTCGATTTCAGCACATAATTCTTGAGCTATAATACCCTTTTCCTTTTTAGACGGATCGTGTAACATGTTCTCTAAAGATTTTTATCTTATATACTACCTTTATCCATTTTAGGTCAGAAAAAATAAGGGATCCAACTTCCTTGGAAATACGTATATTTAACCAAACTATCCTCACATTTTCTATTGTATGTCCTAAATCTTATTTTATACAGGATGCACTAAACTATAAAAAATATTATGTCAATGTTGTTGTTTAATGCAAGCAACTTTTAAATAATAGTATTTTGTAATTTATAAATGCAAAAGTAGACTCAGAAAACTAAAATATGAGAATACACGTCTTTTGACATTGTAATTATTAAAGGTGGTTTCACTTAACCGAAACCCAATAATATCTGGTAAGTGGGTAAGTATTATCTGATGAACTGCATTTTGTATATCATGTGCTATCATCCGATGAACAGATACACTCCCAATCCAGTTTGACCGACAGGGAGTGTGCGCATGGGAGAGTAGGTGTGAATAATATACCTCAAGGATAATCGACATCTAAAAAGGTTTATCTATATTTTCAATAATTTTAATGTAATATTCAATTCATAATATATAATAATAAATAATAATAAATAATCATACAGTCCACTCCATTGAAGTTTTACACTAATTTACCATGGTCCATCGAGACGGATTCAAGCAGTGATATTTGTATTGGATCAAGCGGCAGTTTATGGAATTGGTGTCGAATATCAATTAGTTCGTGTCTTCTATCCACGTGGTTAACCCAAGTTTAGAAATTCAACGCCGTATTACAAATTTGCCTGGAGAAGAAAGCTTTACATTTTTCAACTGTTTACCCAAAGGTCCAGATTTAACGATCGTATTGGTAAACTTGCATGGAAAAGAGTAATTTGATTGCTTCTTGTCTCCTGCCCAGGTGCTTAAGGTTGATATTTCAACGTGGTATTGCTCAACTACTGGAGAAGAATATATCTGATTTCAGTGAGTTCCATTCCTTTCACACTCATATCATTTTTTATTATCCAATTTCCTCCTAATATTGTTGATGCTTGATTTATTTGAATCATAATGGGAGAAGAATTAACTGTTTTAACCCGTAAAAGAGGGAATATCAAACATAAATTAACAAATTTTTCTCAGTTTGTTCAATCACTTAAATTGAATTATGAGGGTAATGGAGAAATCACTGATAATCAATTTGCGGAACTTAAATTAAGGGTTCAAAAAGTGGAGAAAACTGGGGATGAGGTTGATAATGTTCAAACATGTATTGAAATTGAATGTGAGGAAGAAAATTTGGAAGCTCAGTGTGCTGAGCTAGATGCTTTTAGTCAAAAATACATGGAATGCATGGCAATGGCCATGGTTATAATTAAAAAAACAAGTGTGTCTCCCAACGTTCAAAATGTTGGAGTTCAGCAAAGTATTAATAGTAATTTGTCAAGCTCGCAGTCTGATAATACCAGTATATCTAACCAAATTAAACTTCCAAGTATCGAGCTCCCTAAATTCCGCTTAAATTGTCTAGAGACCTCCTTGGTAGTTCAAAGGAAATTGCTATGAAACGAATGTTAAATTTGGAAAATAAATTCAAAAACCATCCAAATTTGAGAAACAAGTATGTTTCATTCATGAGTGAATATTTAGACTTGAGTCATATGTCTGTGATACCTAGTTTATTAAACCCTGATACATGTGCTTGCACAATTCACGAAAACATGGACCTCAAACTTGAGGCTTTAAAAAATGCAAAAATTCTTACATCAGTCAGAAATCATCAAGGTATGCTGGACACTTTGCTGTAATCGATACGCTGAAGGATGTTTGGAGAGAACGTGTGAGGATTGTTGCCTCAAGACTTTAACATACGTAGAATTTGATAATTTAAAGCCGATTCTATTGAAACAGTGGGTACATAAAAAAATGCATTCATTAATCAAAAAAGAACGGTTTGTGACGAAATACAAAAAAGAAACACAGAAAATCTTACCCAGAGAACTTATTTTAAAACTTAAAGATGATATGAAATTTTTTCCTTCATGTTTATTTTTTATTACATAGTTCACCAGTACAACCAAATTAAACACCTAAAGAAGTATTTATCTGAAAATGATGCCTTAGTACACATGGATTTTTCAGAAAATTTTTGTACTAAATACAACAAGGAAATACAATCCTTTCATTTCGGCGGTTCGCGTGCCCAACTTTCGCTACATACTGTTGTTGTGTACCTAAAAAACTCAAGTTACTTCGTATTGCACAATGTCATCAAATTTGTCCCATAATGTCGGAGCGATTTGGGCCCATCTGCAGCCGGTGCTAAAGTCATTAAGTCCAAACGTTCACCATATTCACTTTCTCAGTGATGGTCCTGTAACTCAATACAGGAACAAGACCATGTTTTATGTGTTAGGCTGTATGTTGTCACAAATGTATCCTAACATTATGAGGTACACGTGGAACTATCATGAGGCCGGTCACGGCAAGGGGGCACCGGATGGTATAGGGGCCACCTGTGAGCGAACTGCCGATCATGTAATCGCTACATGAGGTGATATAACTGACTTGAAAGAGTTCGATGCTGTAATTCGCGAGAGATGTCATGGTATACGCGCATATGTGATTGAAGACCGTGAGATCGAGCAAATGAACTCCGCAATCAACGAGAACCCCTCTAAATTTATGGCTTTTAAGGGAATCCTTAATGTGCATCAGGTTACCGGCTCTGTTTATTTGCCAAATCAACTTACAATGAAATCACTTAGTTGTTTCTGTGACCCTGATGGATGCCACCACTACAAGCTAGGATCTATTAGGTATGAAAGGGAACTGCCAGATACATTATATTTAAATGTTTCGACCGTATTCTCTGACTCTGACGACGATACCCTACCACTATCTACCTACGCAAAAAAAAACAACGGTAGCAGCTCTAATTACAAATGTGATCTATCTATGCCAGGGGTTAGTGACTACAGAAAAGAAACTCAAAATGATTATAGCAGTGGTGATTATGTTTTGATTAAATACACAGTCAAAAGAGCAGAATATCATTATGCAGGGATCTGTTCTTCTGTTGATAATGAAGATGGTGAATTGAGAGTAACTTTTCTTAAAATTTGTAATGATGATGGTAATCTGTTCAAATTAGACGAAAGCGATGTGTCAGATGTACCAATGGACCAAAAAAACTTCCTGTACCAAATCTTGTTACAAAAGGGAATAGGATATTTTATCAATTAAAGAGAAAATTGATTTTTTTGAAAAGTAATTTTTATTGATATGTTAACGAATTTGAATATTTAGAAGAATATTTAGTTGCAGCTGATTTTTGGTTATTTTTTGTATCTAAGAGTCATTACATTCCGCAATTTTATCTAGTGATAGAAAATATAATATTGCTAACAAACAGCTTTATATTTGTTCTAACAGTATTTGATAGATTTAGAAGTATTCTTAATAGTTACACTGTAACTTCATTCATAAGGATGCCTTTGTTAGATTTTAAGATATTTTTACTTGAAAATACTCGAAAGTTCAATGTGATTTAATTCTTAAGAAATGTGTCTTATTTAGATTCTTAGCTATTTGCACTTGAAAATACTCAAAGTTACAATAAATCTTATGTTGTCCTATGAATATGTGTTTTTAATCAGTACTCTGCCTTCCCCGTCAGTCCTTTGGCAATCAAATTTGAAAAAATTCAAATAACTCATAAAATAGTTAAAAAACTGACTGGCCTGGCATAGGTTAGTATAATAATAAGATAAAATGTGCATACAAACCAGTGTATGCATATATTATGGATAAAAATTATGTTTGCAAAATAAGGCCAAAAGTTGTCCAACTTTTGTATATTCACCCATATCTCGCATTTGGTTTAAGATAATGAAGTGAAATTTAGAGTCTGTGGTACTCAGTGGCGCGCGTATTTTGAAAATAACCGCACATATACAGGGTGTTTATTGAAAGCATAGTCTAATTGAGTTTGTTTTATTTAAATGGAACATCCTGTATATTACTATATTTTTGAATTCCTCAGATCATTTATACTCTGTATTAGGTTTCCCTATACATAAAATCAACTGTTTTCGAGATTTAAAAGCTTTTTTGAAAATATTAGTATTGGCAATGGTAGCTTTAGAATTTAATTTCCTCAAAAATTGTAAACATAGAAACTTCAGTTTTATACCACAAGGAGGAGACACATGTGTGTTCTTTTTAATTTGAAAACATCAGATCGACTTAACACAGGGTGCTCAAAATTGCTTTGCCAATAAGACATTATTCAAACTATCGAAAGTCATTTCGTTCAAATGGGACAGCCTGTATATTATTACACCAGTGAATGCAGAAATAAATTCTGCTTCGATCTGTATCACATTTCCCTATACCTATCTCTCATCATTTTTTAGCAATTTCGTATTTTTTATTCTCTATATGATTTTTATTGCTTCTTACTCATGACGGAACGGACATGCAAAAATAGCCTTAGGAGATGCAAGTAAGGCGTCGCTTTTGACGTCAACCAAATTAAGGAAACAATTGGCAACTGTGGTACAAATTTTAAAAATGGATAGAAACGAATTGGAAGAGTTAGCCACTTTTATGGGGCATACTCCACAGACACATGCACAGTTCTATCGTTTGCCTGACGACATTTACCAGACAGCTAAAGTAAGTAAATTATTGATGATGGCAAAAAGTAGTACAATTGAGGAGTATAAAGGCAAGTCCTTATCTGAAATACATATTGATGAGAATTTAGTCGAAGGAGAATCTGAAGACGAATTTGAAAATCCAAATGTTGAAGAACTGTTTAACGGTGCAGACAACCAAGTTAGTGCGCAAGTATCTACTGTGGATGTAAATGTTTCCGATATTTCATGTCATCGGCGTAAGAATAAACTGCCCCTGAAGAACAAGATCAAGCGTAAACTTGTTCCGTGGACAGAAGAGCAAAAGGAACTTACCAAACTATTTTTAAAACACATATAAAGAAAAAAATACCTCCCAAGAAAAACGAAGTGTTATCTTTAATTGAAAAATACCCTAGGGCCTAGGGTATTTCACAATAAATCCTGGACCGTTATTAAAGTTTATGTGCAAAACATATATACCAAAACGTAGTAGTACTTACGTCAATTTATAACATTACTTGTAAGAGGGGTTTGTCAACTCAAAAATCGAACACGCTTATTTCAAGTTCTGAAATAGAGTACAATAAATATTAATTTAGTTGGTGCCAAGAGAGGTGGATTATTTTGCGTTTTTCTTCCCAACAAAAAAAAAACATACTTAAAAAAACAGACATTAAAACTTGTGTAAACTCCTGCATGTATGTCTTTACAAAAATATATGTGTTTAGTTTCCTTTGTACTTAGAATAAAATTTATATTTTTTGAAGCAGTTTTCACTTTTTTATTAAAATTCTATTCTAGAACTCTGATTTTTAATAACACAAATATTACCATTTTCAATCGGGATTATTAATATTTTATTTATAATTTTATGCATTCTGTGTATCTTTTTATTTTACTAGTAATCGTCACACATGTAATTTGTTCTTTGGGTGATTATTACAAGAAGGCACTAAAAGACAATAATCTTAATTCGAAATCCAATCAGTTAGATGTTAATTAAATATTTCGAATTATGTTATTTGTTATTACTTTAAGTTAATGCTTTTTTCCTGTCAAAAATATTGAGCCACCATGATCCACAGTTCACTTTTAAAACTAGGATCCGATGGTAACCTTATACCTGATAAAATAAAATTTGTTTTATTTGTGAACGAATAAATTTTTCTCATTTAATGAAAATTTCTTATTCCGTCGTTTGTTAGAGGCCTTTTATATTTCATGCCATCCGAATACAATGTAACGGTATATTAATATATTCTAAAACACGTCTTCCACAACACCTCTTTATGCCGTGTCCTTGATATTTAATATCATGTTTACTCATCATATTTAACATATCCTTTTCGAATATATGTGGCCTAAATTCTAACCTGAACTCCGTCCACCATTTCCTCCAGGCTAACAGGCCCCAACTCCTCTTCCTCACCGAAACCCAAATCAGTGCCAAAACAGCCACTAATCACCTTAATTTCCCGGGGTATGAGCTCCTTACTTCCTTTAGATTGCATGGAGGCGTGTGCGCATACGTCCGTAGCAATCTACCCTGCACCAGACTCCCCAATTTAGAAGCTGGAAGAAAAGACATACTATGGATAAAACTCTCTCTCAGGGCTGCAACTAAATTCATCTGTTGCATTTACCGGTCACCTTCTGACAACAACTTTGTCCAGCTCTTTGACTACCTTTCTGAAAAAACCGACTATCTGATTTCTGAATATCCTTCCTCCGAGGTCACTATTCTTGGTGACTTCAATGTCCATAATAAGGAATGGCTAGGATCTTCAAAAACCGATCCACAAGGGAGAGCAGCGGAGGCCTTTGCAATCAGCAATTCTTTAGCCAATATGGTTCAGCAACCTACTTACTTTCCTCGTATCCCAACACACAGCTCAAATCCCTTGGATCTCCTTCTTACTACAAAACCTGAGTGCTATAACATATCAGTCACCGCCCCCCTGGGTAGCTCAGACCACGGCATGGTCACTGCTTCCTGCGCAATGCAACCCGAGGTCACACAGTCATCACACCCACGTATCGTTTGGCACTACAACTCCGCAAACTGGGACGAAATGCGGGATTACTTTTCCTCATTTCCATGGGCGCCTGTCTGCTTCTCTCATCCTGACCCCTCTGATATCTCACAAAGCGTCACCGAAATTATCCAAGCTGGCATGGAATTATTTATTCCACGTACACAGAAAACCTCTTCAGCCACTCAAAAGCCCTGGTTCTCTAAATCCTGTGACAAGGCCAGACTTGAAAAAATCAAAGCTCACAAAACGCTTCTACACAATCCCAGTCAAGAAAATCGTCAAGCATTTAACGACGCAAGAGACCGCTATGTCCGCATTCTTTCTGAGGCAAAAAACTCGTTTAATAACCACATCAAAAACAAAGTCCTCTCAAGCTCCAACGGCAGCAAACCCTTCTGGACTCTTGCTAAATCTATTGGGAATAATTTCTGCAAAAGCACGTTCCCACCTCTTGTCTCAGGGGATGAAATTGTTTCTACCGCCCTGGGCAAGGCTGAACTTTTTGCGTTGTTCGCCAGCAATTCTACTCTCAACACACCTCCAAATGTTCAACCACCAACAGTCCCCAATGTCGCACATAAAATGACAGATATCATTTTCAAAACTAAAAAGGTACGAAAGATGCTCTCTTCACTTAATACCAGGAAAGCCTCTGGCCTTGACGAGATCCCAGCAATTGTTCTCAAAAATTGCGCACCAGAACTTGCTCCTGTTCTGACTCGTCTGTTTCAGATATCTTACAATAAAGGCATATTCCCTAGTAACTGGAAAACTGCTCGAGTACAACCCATCCCCAAGAAAGGATCCAAAGCGCTTCCAGGCAACTACAGGCCTATTTCTCTCCTTTCAGTCGTCTCTAAAGTGATGGAAAAGTATATAAACACCGAATTACTGAAATTTCTTGAAAAACACAGTCTAATCCACGACAGGCAGTATGGATTCCGTCAGCGCAGATCGACTGCCGACCTCCTTTCCTTTGTCACCCATTCTTGGAACAAGTCTATGGAACTACACGGTGAATCTCAGATTGTTGCTCTAGACATATCCAAAGCATTCGACCAGGTCTGGCACGCAGCGCTGCTTAATAAACTTTCGGCCTATGGCCTACCACCAAAACTTTGTACCTGGACAGCAAATTTCCTCTCCAACAGGAACATTTCTGTTGTTGTGGATGGCCATTCCTCTAAACTGTATCCAATTAATGCAGGAGTTCCTCAAGGTTCAGCTTTAGCCCCTACTTTGTTTCTTCTCCACATCAATGACCTCCTCTCTAGCACATCCAACCCAGTTCACAGTTACGCGGACGACAGCACCCTCCACTCAAATATACAATATTCTAAGCCTGTCTCTTTAGCCCAATTAGATGAGGATCGCAGACTCATGGAGGGTTCTGTCTCCGTGGATCTCCAAAAAATATTAGACTGGGGAAGTAGAAATCTTGTACAATTCAACCCCACCAAATCTCAGTCTTGCTTTCTTTCTCATAAGAGATACACCAGCCCTAGACCCATCACAATGAACAACCAAGTTATTCAAAGTAATGAGTCCTTTTCTCTTGTTGGCATTTCTGTGGATCGAAATCTTAACTGGCACCAACATGTCACATCAATTGCAGAAGCGGCTGCTAAGAAATTAGGTTTCCTCTTCCGGGCTCGCAAATACTTTTCACCAGCTAATCTCTATACCTTATATACTTCACAAATAAGGCCAAACCTCGAATACTGCTCCCACATCTGGGGTGCAGCTGCCGCTTCTACACTCGCTATCCTGGACTCCATTCAAAAGAGAGCTATACGTCTCATCGGTGACCCTACCCTCACCCAAAGGCTGCCATCCCTTGCCCACCGACGTGCCGTTGGTGACCTCTCTCTCTCTTTTATAGATATCTGCACGGGCACTGCTCAGAGGAGCTTTCCTCCATAGTTCCCCCACCTGCTGCCCCCAACAGATCTACCAGGGGAACAGAGCGAATGCACCCTTTTACTGTCCAGGTCACCAGACATAGAACATCTTGTTATGCCCGCTCTCTTGTCCCGAGGACTTCCAAGTTGTGGAATTCCTTGCCGGCACATGTTTTTCCTTCTGCTCCGAACCCCCAAACCTTCAAGTCCAGAATTAACAAGTTGCCTCTTTCCTCCTTGTCAACACCCACGGTACGATAGTATTTAGGCTGTAAGCCCTCGTGATGTGTTGTTAAAATTAAAAAAAAAAAAAAAAAAAAACTTAACTGTACTATAAGTCAGGCAACATGGCAAGGATGTCACCTTTGCCAAAAACATTATATACAGATGCCACAGTGTGCTCCACTATGATGCAATATAAAATATGTATATAAAAGGATGGCACCCTGTACGTAAAATACCCTGGATGCTAAATTAAGTGCTAGCTAAATATTACATGTATATTATATACAGATGTATATTGGCAGATGCCACTTCTCCTGAAATTTGTATGTGCTGTCACCTCGTACGCCAACTTTATATATATATATATATATATATATATATATATATATATATATATATATATATATATATATATATATATATATATATATATATATATATACACCAACACATATATCATTGAAGATTTTATTAACAAAATAGCATGGCCGGTAGTCACAGAGTTCAAAAGCGAATTTCGAGGCAACAGTAACGAAAATCATTTAGGAAGGCAAAAAATATCTTATTGCATATTTTTAATGGCTGGTGGATCAAAGGTGATTGCATAGAAGCTCTTAAGGAGGTTGTTGTATGTCTGACTCACAAGCGTGGCAGAGACAGCTCCCAGGCTTCATCATTTCGTCCCATTTCATTAATGTCTTACAAAAACTTTTGAACGCATGATCAAACATAGATTGGAATGGCATGTTGAACATGGTAACTTCCTTCCAAATGGGCAGTATGGGTTTAGAAGAGGGCTGCGCACAATTGATGCCATCAATCATTTAGTTAGCAAAATACATTCTCAGAGAACAAATACCTCATATGCCTATTTGTATACATCAAAGGTGCATATGAACATGTCAACCTTAAGCTGCTATACAAAGATATTGAAGAGATTGACATTCCCTCGAACACGGCTCTAAATATAGTAAGTTTGTACAATGATAGGCCAGTATACGTTAGAGATGAGTACAACAACTTACATGGACCACTACTAGTAAGAACAAGATTGCCACAAGGTTCTATTCTTAGCCCAATTTTATTCCACCTTTATACCTATATGTTGCACAAACTATTTGACGGCGAAGTTGGATGTATACAGTTTGCAGATGATATATGCCTGTATAGTGTTCAAAATTCATATCCATTGTGCATATTAAAACTGAGGCAAATTAACTACAAGCTGAAAATATGGGCTCAAGAAACGCAGTTTGAAATACACGAACAAAAAAACAGTCGTTATGTGTTTTACTAGACATCGCTTGACACTTCAGATCAAGACTACTAATGAAATTAAATACCTTGGTGTTTTTATAAATAAAAAATTATTATGGAATGTCCATAGTAACCATTTAAAATCAAAGTGCGAGCGAGGAATAAATCTGTTGAGGTATGTAGTTAGTCACAGCTGGGGAGCTGACGTCGATACATCACTCCTTTTCTATAAAACTTATATAAGATCCATCCTTGATTACGGATGTACAGTATACGGATCATGTTCAAAGACTAACCTACTGAAACTAGAACGTGTTCAACTTAAAACACTAAGACTTTGCATAGGTGTAATGCAATCAACACTAAATCAAATTGTTTTTACAGAATCCCAAGAACCGCCCCTTTACCTACGTATTCAACAAGTGGCTGGAAACTATGTACTAAAACTTTTAAGTCGACACTCCAATGAAGTATCAGCTATACATGCACTGTTTTTGAAACACTAACAAACAAATGTTGGAGAATAAAAAACAGTCCACCTTTAAACACTATGTATGACTTCATTCTTCAATTTTAAGAACATATAGAGGTGATGTGTGTGGCTAATCAATTTCAAAACAGCTATGAAAATTTTGTAGCTGCACCTCATGTTATTATACCAAACTACTCGGAACACCAAAGTGTAAGCTTCATATTTTTTGGGCTAATTTAGAACCATATACAGATTTTGTACACATTTATACAGATGTGTTCAAAAAATAACTCAAAGGTTGGAGCGCTTTCTATGTACCACTTAAAAACGTAGAGTCTGTGGAAATTACATTCTAACAGTTGGATCTATAGTACTGAATTATCGGCAATACCAAAATTTACCATCATAAGCGACTCACAATCGGCACTTCAAGCCATAAAGCACGCTAAATTGGCAAACTGTACTAATCCCTTGCTATGAAAAATTTTTGAACTTAATTTTCAGCTAAACTCAAGGAAGGCAAAAACAATATTTATGTAGGTCAAAGGACATATAAACATATCAGGTAATGAAATAACTGACAGGCTGGCGAAGGAGCCGTAATCAGAGCTGATATACCATGTGACGTTAAAATCCATCTCTTCGATTTACGCAGCCAAATACGACAGCGTATCGCTGGACCTTGAGAAAAAGATTACCAAAACTGCAGAAACAATTCTAGTAATATTTGTACTTTTTTACATATAAAACTTCTACTGCAGGAAAAAAGATAGTCTTCCAAGAGATTTTACACCAGTACGATGACTCGCCACAAAATCTGGTCACGGTAGATACCCAGCACATCTAAATAAAATTGGGATTACTGCAACTCCATCCTGCGAATGTAGACAGGATGAGTACAGAGATCTGAACCACATAGTTTTTTTCATGTCCCAGATACTCAGATCAAAGAGTTTCATTACAGTCGCTGCTTTATAGAAGCGTGTACCAACCAGTCAATATTACGCATTTGCTGAGCCTAGATAACCCAATATTAACCCTTTATTTGGCAGAGTGTCACAACTGACACACTTATTTGAAAGTGTTATTAAAACTACATGTTAACTTTTCCCACTGCCATTGGCATTGTGACAGTCTTATAACATCTAAAATCATAATAAAATGATTTGTAGCGCCATCTAGTTTACCATCAGCTAGACTGTGTCAGCTACCACTGTTGTTTCGTTGCAAATGGTGGTTTTGTGATTTGTGCTATCCTGTGCCTTTTATTTAAAGGTGAGTAGTAGAATTTTTTTCACCTTTATTAACCTCTTAAGAATATATCTGTGCCAAATCAATGGCTGAAAATCACTTCAAAATAATGATTTGGAACTAAATAATGTATGTGTCAAGCATGTCACACTGCCAGATGTTGAGCAACTATACATATGTGTCGTCTCTGACACATTGCCAGTGATCAGGTCACACTCGTACCTGAAAATGTCACTGATTTCACACATTTTATATTGTAGTATTGAGCTTTTATCGTCACTGATATCTAAAAAAAAAAGTACAGCAGTATCTTGATTGGGAAAGTTTTGCCACAGTTAATTGAAGAGCAAAAAATCGTTTTATTTTCACTAAAACTATCATTGACATTTTGTTGCTTGATTTTTATGCAACATTCAGGTCGACACAGTGATAAAAAACTAAATTTACTGTATGTAGAATTTGTGTCGATTTTTGCTGTTTTCGATAGTAGATAAAATTAAGTGTCTACCTATGTATATCCTTTCAGAGAATAAAGGAGCTTCTTCGCTTGGAGGAGCGAGAAAATTTTATCCCTATTCCTCCTGTAAATGAATCGGACATTGGTTCTGATTCTGATGAGGACGTCGAAAAAGAATTACACACAGCTCCGTTTAATTCGGTAGATTATGATATTTCCATACCTCCTTCGCCAACAAAATCTTGTGAAAATCTCAGAAGTATAAATAATGAAGTAGTAAATGAACCCATAGAATATATTTCTTTTGATTTAGCAACTAACGAACTAATCGATGATGAAACCGTTAAAAGTTTTTCTGGCTTGGTGAAAATTTCTGGCAATATTGAACTGGAGGACGTCGAAAAAGAATTACACCCAGCTCCGTTTAATTCGGTCGATTATGATGATGATATTTCCATACCTCCTTCGCCAACAAAATCTTGTGAAAATCTCAGAGGTATAAATGATGAAGTAGTAAATGAACCCATAGAATATATTTCTTTTGATTTAGCAACTAACGAACTAATCGATGATGAAACCGTTAAAAGTTTTTCTGGCTTGGTGAAAATTTCTGGCAATATTGAACTGGAGGAAAACTCTGTTGTAGAAAAACCAATATTAGTTATTGTACCTCCTACTGCTGGTTCCTCATTTCTCCAGAACAACAAGAATGATCTATATTTTCCCAAAAAAGGAATAAATCTAAATATCGGCTTTAAGTCAAACACATCACCAGCTTCTATCAGCAAAATTACACGATCACAAAAGAATGTAATTACTGGAAAGAAACAAAATAAGAATAAGAATCCCCATGAAAATTTACAGTTTATTTGGGAAGATCAATTTAGCTTTAACGCAGAAATTCCGGATAATTTAAAGCCACCACCGGATCGTACTATGACAATGACTAATGACTATTTTTGCTTATTCTTCACAGAAAATGTCTACAATCTAATTGTTGAGAACACAAATCTCTATTCCGTGCAGCAAATAGGTAAATCCATTAACGTAACCTAAAATGATATTCAAGATTTTATTGCAATTGAAATTTTAATGGGTGTTATAAAGATGCCATCCTATTGTGACTACTGGTCTAATAATTTGAGATATAGTAAGATTGCTGATGTAATGACACTTAAAAGATTTCAACAAATAAGACGATTTTTATATTTTGTTAATAACAAGGAAGCAAACATTGGTAGATATTTTAAGATTAGGCCATTCATTGATATAGAAAGAATTGCTCATCAGTCCCCCATCGACGAAATGATGATCCCATATAAAGCGACTATGGCTGGTAGTAGGCGACAATATATAAAAAACAAGCCTAAAAAGTGGGGCTTCAAAGTTTTTGTAAGAGCTGGTATAACTAGTTTCGTATATGACTTTCTATTGTATTCAGGAGAAGATACATTCAGACAAATCAACTTATCTGAAGAAGAGGATCATTTTGGCTTAGGAGCGAAAGTGGTGATTGCTCTTTCTAAAACCATAACAAATCATACGTCAAACTATCAGAATATTTTCATTGGGTACAATAAGAAACAACAGAACGAGGAATTGTAAATTGAAAGATGACAAAATTATGAAAAAAAGTGGAAAAGGAAGCTATTGCCAACAAGTATCAAATGAGCCAAAAGCAAAACTAGCTGTAGTTAAATGGCTAGACAATAAGTCGGTCACACTTGCTAGCCCTCTTGCGGATGCCTATTCAATCAGCACGGTCAAAAGATATAAGAAAGAAGAAAAGAATAGAGTAGCCGTGGTTTGTCCCCAAATAATATTGCAATATAATCAACGCATGAGAGAGGTAGACCTAGCAGATATGTTTGTTGCCCTCTATAGAACAGGTTTTTAGACATTTGCATCAATAATTCTTGGCTTTTATACAAAGAAGATTTTGATCGAAATAACAAGGGGAATGAAGAGAAAATAACTTTGAAGGACTTTCACATTATGCTCAGCGAGGGACTGTTGCATAAGAATAGGATAAGAGGAAAACCATCTAATTTATTAAAATCTACAGAAAATCGTTCCATCAGATCACCAGCAACTATCAAACCGTGCGTCGATGTGCCATTTGACTCTTATGGACATTTTAAAATATTTTCTGCAACAAGAGGCAGGTGCAAGTTATGTATAAAAAACAATATCCCGTAGAGTGTTCAAAATGTAACATAATACCAACATGTGAAAATAAAAGAACAAACATCTTACAATACACAGCACATATAGCACTGTTATATCATTTTTTACGCGTATTAAGGAAAACTGCAAAAAATATTTTAAGACATTACAAATAAGGAAAATATAATACCAACATGTGAAAATAAAAGAACAAACATATTACTGTACACAGCGCATATAGCACTGTTATATCATTTTTTTTAAGCGTATTAACGAAAACTACAAACATCTTACTATACACAGCATATATAGCACTGTTACATAATTTTTAAGGGTATTAACGAAAACTGCAAAGAAAAAACAATTTTTAAGACATCACAAATAAGCAAAATATAATACATGTGGAAAGAAAAGAACAAACATCTTACTATACACAGCACATATAGCGCTGTGATCATTTTCTAAATGTATCAACGAAAATTTAAAAAAAAATGTTTAAAGACATCATGAATTAGGAAAATGTAATATAAACACGTGCAAATAAAAGAACAAACATCTTACTATACACAGCACATATAGTACTGTTATATCATTTTTTAAGCGTATTAACGAAAACTACAAACATCTTACTATACACAGCATATATAGCACTGTTATATAAATTTTAAGGGTATTAACGAAAACTGCAAAGAAAAAACAATTTTTTAAGACATCACAAATAAGCAAAATATAATACATGTGGAAAGAAAAGAACAAACATCTTACTATACACAGCACATATAGCACTGTGATCATTTTTTAAATGCATCAACGAAAATTTAAAAAAATTTTTTAAAGACATCATGAATTAGGAAATTGTAATATAAACACGTGCAAATAAAAGAACAAACATCTTACATACACAGCACATATAGCACTGTTATATCATTTTTTAAGTGCAATAAGAAGTGCAAAAATAAACAACAATATAAGACACACAAATCAGGAAAACGTAATATCAACATATGAAAATGAGAGAACATCTTACTATGCACAGCACAGCAAAGTACTGTAATATTTTTTAAGTGCATTGCAACAAAAAACAATATCTTTTAAGACATCCCAAATTAGGAAGATGTAATATCAAGATGCTTACTATACACAGCACGTACAAGCAAAGTGTATTAAGAAAATTTTCAAACAAAAAACACACTATTTTAAGACATCGCGAATTATGAAAATGTTATATCAATATGTAAAAATAAGACATATCATACACAGCACATATGAGCACTGTAAATTTTTTGTCATACTAGTTCAACCAACTACATAATTGTGTACTTTATGCCCAAGGGCCATAAAGTGTACTTCATGGCCCGCACGGGCAAAACGTACACTTAATGGCCTGCGCGCACATAAAAACAAATCATTTTTGTTTGACTTCTTTAATAACCTTTATTAATGAAATTACAGATAATGGAATTAAAGTAATATGTAAATATTTAATTAACATTATTTAGTCGAATTAACATAAAATTGACAGTTCTGAAAAGATCCGGTAATGGTTAGGTTGTCTTCAGCAAACGGTGATTCAGGTTTCATTGTTTGGGTATGACTAGTATGACATAAAATTTTGTATGCACTGCTGGTATAGAGGTGTATGCCCTCGAGCGACTTACAAACCCTAGGGCCGGAGGCACTGGGATTTGTAAAATCGCGCTCTCGGGGCATAAACATCTATTTATACCCTTGGTACATAAATAACTAATAAGTGTATTAAGAAAATTTACAAAAAAAAATATATTTTAAAACATCGTGAACTAGGAAAATGTAATATGTGAAAATGAAAGAAACAAACATTTTACTATACACAGCACGCTAATATTTTTTTAAGTGATATTAAGAAAATTTGCACAATATTTTAAGACATCGCGATTTAGGAAGATGTAGAATCAACATGTCAAAATAAAAGAACAAACATCTTGCTATACACAGCGCATTAAGCACTGTTATATTATTTTTAAGCGTATGAACCAAAACTCCAGAAAAGAAAACAAAACATGTATTTAAGACATCACAAATGAGCAAAATGTAATATCAACATGTGAAAATAAGAGAACAAGCACCTTACTATAGACAGCACATATAAGTACTGTAATATTTTTGGTGTGTTAACGAAATTTGCAAAAAGACATCGAGAATTAGAAAGATGCATTCTCAACACGTGAAAATAAAAGAACAAACATCTTGCTATACAAAACACATATAAGCACTGTGATATCTTTTAAATGTATTAACCAAAACTGGAAAAAAGAAAACAAAATATTCGAGACATCAGAAATTAGCAACATGTAATATCAACATGTGAAAATAAGAGAACAAACATACTATACACAGCACCGCACAGCACACATTTAAGTGTATTAACAAAATTTCCAAAAAAAAAAGCAAGATATATAAAGACATCGCGAAATAGAAGATGCAGAATCAACATGTGAAAATAAAAAACAGACATCTTGCTACACACAGCACATATAAGCACTGTTAAATTATTTCTAAGCATATTAACGAAAACTGCAAAAAAGAAAACAAAATATTAAATAAATCAGAAATCAGAAAAATGTGATGTCGACATGTGAAAATAAGAGAACAACCAACTTACTATACACAGCACATACTGTAATATTTTTTAAGTGTATTAACGAAATTTGCAAAAAAAAAACACTAAACATCTAGACATGGCGACTTAGAAAGATGCAGAATCAACATGACACAGCACATATAGGCACTGTAATATTTTTTAAGCGTATTAAAAAATTTTGCAAAAAGGAAATAAAGTACTTAAGGCAACTCAAACTAGGAAAATGTAATATCATCATGTGAAATAAGAGGACAAACACCTTACTATACACAGCACATATAAGTACTGTAATATTTTTTAGTGTATAAACCGAATTTACAATATTTGGCTAAAATTTGGTATGGAGTCGGTGAATAAAGATATCGCGAATTAGGAAAATGTAGCAACATGTGAAAATAAAAGAACAAAGGCTTATATGCACAGCACTTAGTAGCACTGTAATATTGTGTTTCGGCAACCGTCCGGGAAGTACCCACTTCCCGAACGCTTTTTCTTTGAGAAAGTAGCATTTCTCCGGCCTAGTCCGGGAAGTACGTACTTCCCGGACTAGGCCAGGAAGAATCACATCGTTGTTGTCATTGTGAATATGAAAATCTTGGTAGGTATGATTTTGATAAATACAGTTGAACATTACCACGGTGGCTGGAAGTCTACCAATGTCGTTTAAGGATATATAGACAATTCACTGGCAAACAAAATTAAATTGCCAATACCATTCAAAAATTATCAGATGAAAACAATCAATATGAAACGGAAACTTTACCTTCTTATTCTGACTACAAAAGGCATTTAAATATACCAAGCATTTCAAACAAATTAAATCCTTTCAATATTAGCGATTGCTCGAATTTTAATATAAATATTAATATAAATAAGAATTAGAATGTTTCTGTTAGTACCTATCTTCTGTTCGAATTTCAATATTTAATACAAATAAGAGTTAAAATGTTCGAAATTTTGTTCAACAAAGAAATATAATAAAGAAATGTGTCTCATTGATTTGTTATTCTACACGGTTGCCGAAAAATAGTGTACGCAACACGTTCGAAAACAGTTTATTTGGACTCGCAGACTTCCAGGACTCGCCTACGGCTCGTCCTAGAATTTTGTCGACACGTCCAAAAAAACAGTATTTTCAGGACTTATAACGTAAATTACTATTAGTGTGTTAAGATTTGCAAAAAAGAAAACAAAATATTTAAGACATCAGAAATAAGGAAAATATAATACCAACATGTCAAAATAAAAGAACAAACATATTACTGTACACAGCGCATATAGCACTGTTACATCATTTTAAAGCGTATTAACGAAAACTACAAACATCTTACTATACAGAGCATATATAGCACTGTTACATTATTTTTAAGGGTATTAACGAAAACTGCAAAAAGAAACAATTTTTAAGACATCACAAATAACCAAATTTTATTCATGTGGAAAGAAAAAAACAAACATCTTACCATACACAGCACATATAGCACTGTGATCATTTTTTAAATGTATCAACGAAAATTTAAAAAAATATGTTTAAAGACATTATGAATTAGGAAAATGGAATATCAACACGTGCAAATAAAAGAACAAACATCTTACCATGCACAGCACATATAGCACTGTTATATCATTTTTTAAGTGCAATAAGAAAATTTTCAAAAAAAAAAACCATATTAAAGACACACAAATCAGGAAAACGTAATATCAAGATATGAAAATGAGAGAACATCTTACTATGCACAGCACATATAGGTACTGTAATATTTTTTAAGTGCACTGCAACAAAAAACAATATATTTTAAGACATCACAAATTAGGAATATGTAATGTCAAGATGTGAAAATAAGAGAACATCTTACTATACACAGCACGTATAAGCAAAGTGTGTTAAGAAAATTTGCAAACAAGAAACACACCATTTTAAGACATCGCGAATTATGAAAATGTTATATCAACATGTAAAAATAAGACATCATAGCATACACAGCACATATGAGTACTGTAATATTTTATATAGGTGTATTAAGAACATTTGCAAAAAATATATTTTAAAACATCGTGAACTAGGAAAATGTAATAGGTAAAAATGAAATAACAAACATTTTACTATACACAGCACGCTAATCTTTTTAAGTGTGATATTAAGAAAATTTGCACAATATTTTAAAACATCGCGATTTAGGAAGATGTAGAATCAACATGTCAAAATAAAAGAACAAACATATTGCTATACACAGCGCATATAAGCACTGTTATATGGTTTTTGAAGCATATGAACCAAAACTCCAGAAAAAAAAACATGTATTTAAGACATCACAAATGAGCAAAATGTAATATCCACATGTGAAAATAGGAGAACAAGCACCTTACTATAGACAGCACATATAAGCGCTGTAATATTTTTTTGTGTATGTGTTAACGAAATTTGCACAAAAAAAACATGGCGAATTAGAAAGATGCAGTCTCAACACGTTAAAATAAAAGAACAAACATCTTGCTATACACAACACATAAAAGCACTGTGATATCTTTTAAATGTATTAACCAAAACTGCAAAAAAGAAAACAAAACATTCGAGACATCAGAAATTAGCAACATATAATAATAATAATCTTTATTGCTCATAATTATACAGCATGTCAATACATATAAGTCGCTGACTTGTGCAGTATTTAGACATAATTTTACCAAACGTCATTTCAAAAATATTTGACAGCTATCCTCTGATTAACATGCTTCAAATTTTGACATACCAATTTTCAAATTTAGATCTGCCTCTTTCTTTCTCCATCAATAATTTCACCCAAAACCTTTACTGCCTCGTATTCGTTTCCATATAACAATACTTCAGAACAAGCAACTTTCTTTTCTAGTCCATATTTTTGCCAAAATAACAATTTTTTTGAAGAGCCAAGTTACATTGACGTTTGCAATTGAGATATTAAGTACCTGATGAAATATAATATCAACATGTGAAAATAAGAGAACAAACATACCATACACAGCACATATGAGTACTGTAATATTTTTTAGGTGTATTAACGAAATTTGCAAAAAAGCGAGATATATAAAGACATCGCGAATTAGAAGATGCAGAATCAACATGTGAAAATAAAAAACAAACATCTTGCTACACACAGCACTTAGAAGCACTGTTAAATTATTTCTAAGCATATTAACCAAAACTGCAAAAAAGAAAAGAAAATATTAAATAAATCAGATGTGAACGTGTGAAAATAAGAGAATAACCACCTTACTATACACAGCACATACTGTAATGTTTTTTAAGTGTATTAACGAAATTTGCACACACAAAAAAAACAACATCTAGACATGGCGACTTAGAAATATGCAGAATCAACATGACACAGCACATATAAGCACTGTAATTTTTTTAAGCGCATTAAAAAATGTTGCAAAAAGGAAACAAAGTACTTAATGCAGCTCAAACTGGGCAAATGTAATATCAACATGTAAAATAAGAGGACAAACACCTTACTATACACAGCACATATAAGTACTGTAATATTTTTTTTGTGTATAAACCGAATTTGCAATATATGACTGAAATTCGGTATGGAGTCGGTGGATAAAAACATCGCGAATTAGGAAAATGTAGCAAGATGCGAAAATAAAAGAACAAACGCTTATATGCACAGCACTTATAAGCACTGTAATATTGTTTAGTGTGTTAAGATTTGCACAAAAGAAGGCAAAATATTTAAGACATCAGAAATTAGGAAAATGTAATATCAACATGTGAAAATAATACGTGAACAACACCCTACTACATACAGCACATATAAGTACTGTAATATTTTTTACTACATACAGCACATACAAGTACTGTAATATTTTTAAGTGTATTAACGAAATTTGCAAAAAAATATTTTAACACATCTCGAAGTAGAAAGATTCAGGATCAACATGTGAAAATAAAAGAATAAACACCTTGCTACACACAGCACATATAAGCACTGTTATATTATTTTTTAAGTGTATTAACGAAAACTTAAAATTTAAATTTGGTATCCAGTTAGCAGCCGACAAAGGAACGCTTGGATTGTTTGTGGGTAAGATCGCTTCAGGATGTACGGGATAAATGAGTGGTGATTTGGTCAAAATTGACATTTTTTCCTTAAAACTCGAGTAATATAACTTTTCAGAAGTTTATGGTTACAGGGATACGAATATGTTCTTTTTGGTGAAGTCTTGGACCCTAAATTCATTTCATGATAATGTCTTTCTGAGGAGAGTGGATTATCACAGCTATTTGGAAGTTATGAGTCAATTTGCAGCACTATTTTTGAACTGTATTAACGAAAATTGCAAACAAAGAAAATTAAATATTTAAGACATCACATATTAGGAAAATGTAATATTAACATGTGAAAATACGATATGTTACTATACCCAGCACATATAAGAACTGTAATATTTTTTGATGCATTAAGAGAATTTGCACAAAAAAATATATTTTTAAGAAATCGCGAATTAGGAAAATATAATATCAACATCGAATATAAAAGACAAAACGGTTACTATACACAGCACTTATAAGCACTGTAATATTTTTCAAGTGTATTAAGATTTTCAAAAAAGAAAAAAAAATATTTAAGGCATCAAATTATGAAAATGTAATATCAACAAGTGAAAATAAGAGAACAAACACCTTAATATAGACAGCACACTAAGTACTGTAATATTTTTTAAGTGTATTAGCCAAATTTGCAAAAAATATATATAGATATCGCGAATTAGAAAGCTGCAGAAGTAACATGTGAAAATAGAAGAACAATTATCTTGCTGTACACAGCACATATAATCACTGTGATATTATTTGAGTTTATTAACCAAAACTGCAAAAACAAACAAAACCTTTTCAGGCATCGCGAATTGGGAAAATGTAATACAAACATTGAAAATAAGAGAACAAATACCTTATAACGTAACCTGACAAAAAACAATATATTTAAATAGATAGTCCATGTAGCAGCAAACTAATTCCTCTTGTAGCTGGTCATTCGGTTTATTGTCCCCCAAGAACCAAATTGAGATAGAGGGACAAAATATGACATGTCGAAATCAAGTACTTTCAAACAATGTCAAAATAAATCTCCACCACCCACCTTCAACCCTTTAGCATTGCGTGTGGGTAGTTTCTGAATTTTTTCTCTATAAAGGTATTGAAATTCAATTAGATTTATAAACTAAAATCTATTCTCTTTCATTTGGTGAGCCGTTCTCACCTGGAGCATAAATGGTTACCAAAATATTATCAAAAGAATATTAGGGACACAGAACATAATTTTATATGTAATGGCAACAATATTAAGTAGATATTCGGCATTTTCGCATTTACTTAGTCTAAATGTCATTTTTTCTTTTTGTCTTTATAGACAATTTACATACATATTAGCCTAACTGTATATTATCCTTTTCAATTTTTGAAGACCAGTTAGTTTTATAATATTTATTTATTACACACCTGGTATTTTTTTTTACATAATATACAAAGAAAAAAGTTACAAATTCAGACAAGCAAAAGCAAAAACAATAATAATAATATACTGCACAGTCAAACATCTACGCAAATTTGACCTAAACTGGCTACATGACATGCCAAACATACCAAACTCAGAACACAAGCTGTTGCTACTACTAACTACTCTGCTGAGAGGGTTGTATTTGCCATGGTTAGTTCAGTGGAATCCACTACCTAGCATGCCAGGATTATGAACAGTATGTGGACAAACTCTTATTCTGAATTGAGATAGCATATCGCAGCGATGTATAAGTGCATTTAGAACTTTGTAAACAAAACATAGGTGGAAGAGAATACACCTAGTATGAATGGAATGTAGACCAAAATAAGAACAATAAACTGTAACTATAATGATAAAAGTACATGGAATTTACGTAACACAGAGTTTTGACAAGTTTTCGCTCAACATTTTTTATTCTATCTCAATATGCATAATATAGTGAGGTGACGACATCACTTAACGATAATCAAAAAAAGACCATACAGTTGATAAGTAGAGGTGGTCAATGTACGGACACTGCCAAAAAGATTAGTGATTCTAGTTATCAAACCCAACATTCTTGCAACACTTGAAATAACGGCGTCAATGTGAAGTGACATACTAAGCTGAGAATTAACGAACAGTATTAATCTACCTCATGGAGATGCCATCTATGAGATAATCAGAATCTGCAGTGGTAACGAGGGAGGTAGCTCTACGGGAAAACTTCATCATAAAACACTTACTTAATTCAAATGAATATATTTGTATGGCACCATGAAGACAAGCACTCCAAATCAAGGGCGAGGGCCGACATTTCAGCAGCTTTATAGGCAGAAGAGAAAATTTTTAAATCATCTGCCTACATTAAGTAAGGCGCCCTGAAGGACATTCCAATATCATTAATGAAAATGTTGAATAGAAGTGGCCCAATGTGTGACGCTTGTGGAACTCCAGAAGCAATAAGATCAAAGTAACACCCACTAATTTTAACTTTGATGGTTCCACATTCAAGATACGAATGTAGCCATGCCAGCAGCAGATCTCTAATGCCATATGCATATAATTTCTGAATTAACAGAGAATGGTTTACAGAATCAAAAGCTCTGCTAAGATCAGTATAGGCAGAATGTATTTCACCACCACTTTCTAATGATGAAATGATATAATTATGTAGTAAAATAAAACAAGTTTGTTGCAGTTGACCCGTAGAGAAACCATGCTGTTGTTCAACAATGACATGTTTGAAGGAAAATTTGATAATCAGCATCACAATCATCTTAAATAATTTCGATAAGACGGATCTGATACAAACATGCCTATAATTTATGACACATGATCGAATACCTGACAGACAGAAATAGCACCAGATTTAAAAGGCCTCCGAAAAAATGCCAGAATAAAGTTAAAGATTGAAGATGATATTGAGAGGTCTTGCAAGAGCATAAGAACATTCTCTGAAAAGAACCGGATGTATCTGATCTGGACCAGCACCTTTACTAACATTGAAGTTTACTAACGGAGATAGAATTTCCTCCTCAGAAAAAATGATGCAGTTATTGTCAAGATTCAGGTTCCAAAGATCAGTTTTGTGATTATTGATTTTCAATCTATTGCAGAATATGTTGACATCGTCTATGCAGAATATGCTGACATCGTGAAATGTTAGATTTAGGAAGAGTATAATGAGCGAGCAGTACAATGGATGTATAATGAACAATGGCCAGAAAGGCATCAACCGCATCGCTATTCATTTCAAAACGTGTATCAGTATTTCCGTAAAACTTGTAAAGCCTTGCCACAAAAGCATTAGCAGACCAACCATTACCATAGATCAAGAGAAATTATGGAGACACTAGATCAGAGTCCTATGTTAAGTTTTGTAGAGTTAGCAAATGAAGACACATATCGGATTGGACTGTGAGACAAGTGCTTCTCAAGAGTGACTTCACGCTTATAACTTTATGCAGGTGAATAATCTGCATGATAGTCATAACATACTTAGGATGAAATACTGCAACTGGTTCTTAGTTCGATTCAATAGGAACAGGCAATTTCCATTTCAAATATTATGGGCAGATGAAAGTCACTTTGGTAGAGGAGGTACATTTAATCAAAATAACCACCATTGCTAGACACATAAGAACCCCTGTATGGTATGGGAGTGCAATTTTCAACGCCAGTTTTCTACAAATGTGTATTGCACTATCATACATTACCAGTTACTTTATTATCTGTATTAGCAAAACTTGACTGGGCAAATCCTAGTACCGTTTGTTAGAAGACGGGTTGATTTTCGAATTACTGTTGATGCTGATACTGATGTTGATACTGTTGATGCTGGAGCTCCAGCCCACAGTGCACATGATGTAGAGGAATGGTTACATGTCAGATTTCACTGGAAAATGCTAGGCAAAATGGTCCCATTCATTGGCCGCCACGATTGGCAGCCTTAACCGTTTTGGATTTCGCAATATGGTGATCATACGGCAAGATGCTTATAAAACAGAGATCCTCCCGAAAATATTCATGAATTGCAACAAGGATCATACATACATTTGATTGCTTAAAAAACAAGCCACAAGTGCTTAATACTATGCATCGTGAAACAATACATAGACGTAGGATGTGTCTGCAAGTCAAGGGTGACCATTTCAAGCAGCTCTCACGATAGATTTTAGTTAGTTAATTTATGTATAACTACATACCAATTTGTAGTTTTGTAACTATAAAATTATGTTCTCTATCTGTGCCATTATTTTGTAATCATTTGAGCCTCAGGTGTGAACGGCACACCAAATAAAGAGAATAGATTGTAGTTTATAAATCCAATGTAATACCTTTATACTGAAAACAACTATCCGCACCCAGTACCAAAGGGGTGAATGACGGTGGTGAAGGTTACTTCTGCCATTGTTTGAAAGTACTTGCACCACTTATTCAACATGTCATATTGCCTTATATTAATTGATCTCCGAAATATTTAGAAAAAAGATTACCTCCCACCCCCACCCCCCTCACCTGCAACAGCCCTAACTTCAACAAGACTATCCTGAGGACAATGAAGGAACTGGAAACAGGATACCCGATTGCTAATGCTACCCTAAAACCATGGTGTTATTATTGAGGCGATCTCTAAGCCTGTTTAAATGCATTAGACATTACTTTACATTTAAAAAAATAATTCATTTTGCACACCACATAACAGTTTCAGTTTCATTTTCTAAAAAGCAAGATGTAACAAAATATAACAATTTAATCGTTGACACAGCATAATGCAATACTGTATTTTCATTACTACAATTTTCTTGATGCAGAATCACCTATAAAAATGACTTAAAATGTACAATAGAAGAAAAAAAAAAGGTCTTTGGATACCGAGGAGCTTTCATCCTGGCTCTCGTCATTTTCTATATTAGTCAGCATGGGATCCATGTTGTCTTGCTGTCATACGCTGCATACATTTCAGCTGTTAAGTTTCCCCGTAAGAAAGAACCAATGAGATGGTTACCGAAAATCCCAGCCCAACACATTTAATTTCTGTGGGTGCTGTCTGACAATAGCAGGAATTATGGCGATTTACAAAACAATCAAGTACATTCATCAGAAAAACAGGTATTGTACAAAAAGAACTTCGACTTTCTAGGTTGGTTACCATATTATAAATTATCGTAGTTTAGCTCTTGTAGCAGCCTAATTTTGGTTGGGTGGAATTTATTTTCTTTTCAAATTCTTTGCTGTAGAATTTACACCTGAAACACTTGCTAACATTCGAATGCTTTTAAGGTAGGATACATCATGACATAGGCCAAAACTGCTACTTACACACCCTGAGTCCTCACAGGCTGGGCTGTAATGTCTTTTTAATTTGCAACAGAACCAGTATTCCACAGTTTTCTACAAGGTCTAAAAATACTTGTCACTTTGTCAGAGTGTTACTGATTAAATAAATGCAAAGTTCTATTCACACTGGTCATTTCAGAAAAAATAACTTGATAATTTCAACACGTTCCTGAATTTGAAACACCGTGGTTTTCATATAATGAAAGAGGAGTGTGAAATGAACGTACCAAACAAGTGCCGTGTTGAGTACTTACCGAATTTTGTTTCTTGTTTTCTATCTGGCCTTATTAGAAGTGGTAAATTAAAAACACTGATAAGTTATAACTTGAAAACACAGATAAAATATTCTCATTATCAAAATTGACTAACTAAAGATAATCGCAATAATTTAAAATATATGGAAAAATAATGCTTCGGTCGAAGAATGAAATTGTCGATAGCAAATTTGACTTTGAATTTTCAAGGATCAAAACAGAGTACACAATTTAATAGAGAATTGAGTAGCTTTTCTGACGATGTGTCGCTCGACCTCACCTGTGAATTTTTTAAGTCTGTCTATTTTTGCGACTATGACCAATCACAGACGCCAGAGAGCAGTTTCACCCACTATCCTGGTCCACTAACTTGGTCAAATACAATGCCACAACCGGTGTTGATGTTAATTGTACAGTATGTACTAAAAACGTGAAAGGAGAGCCCTGGGATCGAACCCAGTACCCTTCAATTCAGAGGCACACGTTCTTACCACTGAACCACAGAGGCTCTAAGTATAATTTTGAAGAGGGTAGTTACCTCGTTTAAGGAGGTGAAGTAGCAGCTTTGACTTTCAAGCAAGAATGTATCTCACATAAAAACAAAATTGACCTGTCGAAGTGTTTTTCAAAGAGATAACTTTAAATACTTGAAATCCCACCTGTGTGCTTTCCAATGGGCCACCTGGATAATAAAAACTTTCAAATTATCTCAAAAGTTTATTGTCAATACTCAAAAACAATCATAAACTCCATTGTATTTTCCACTGTATACTGTAGTAAGATGTGGGAACATAAATAAAGGCCAAAATAACAGAAAATGTTTGTTTTTATTAATGAAACGTTTATTTTATATATATAAAAAAAACAAATAATATAAATTTATCAAACCCAAAACTTCAAATCAATGTTTACTAAAGAATAAATGTTAACTCCAATTTAAAAAGTATTGACAGTATGAACATATACAGTTTACCTTAAAACTGGGGAGTAAAACCAGTTAACCGATCGACTAGTCAAAACTTGAAGTGAAATTGGTATTTATGGACATGGAAAAACTGGTGAGTTAGTTACTTTGTTTTCAAACAGCTTTTAAAAACTGGTCGATCGGTTAGGTCTAGCAAACTAACTTAAGTCCAGTGATGCATCACTTACATCATGTCAGGCTTAAATGGTGGAGCATTATGTGCATTATTTGGAACTTTAATATATATAATAGTAATTCGGCAGATATACATGTGTGTCTTAATTTAAGTGTCGATAAATGAAGGAAATTGAAATTATTTCATCGCTTTCTAATGTGAATTGGTTCGTATCAGAGCAAATTTCCAACAATAGTGAATCTACAGCCAAATTGCTCACTTTTAAAGGAAAACTCCTATTTCTAAAGGAGAAACTGATGTGGGTGTCTGAGGCTCAATTTTCCTGACAAACTTAATTGTGAAAAGTGCATATCCATATCTATTACCGTTTCAGATACAGGTTTTTTTTCGAAACTGTGCATTGTGCTATAGCTTTTTTCCTATTGAAATTTTTTTTATTTCAATGAAAACATTTCCATAGTACTTTTTTACATAGAATTAGATGATGTAGATATTTTTTTTTCTAATTTATATTTTGATTGAGGTGAGAAAGACGCAGCGTCTTTCTTATTTCTTATTTTTTGTTGAGGTTATTTGAACTAAATTTGCCATGAAATTCGAAAATTATGAAAGATAGGACATGTTCCACGAGCGGTATCCAGAGAGGAGACAACCCTTCAAAGATATTTTCGCAAAATTGCAACACAATCTAATTAACAGTGGTCAATTTGAGAAGAATAAGCCTACAAGGTATGCATCAAGTAGGGATAGGGAGTTAAAAGAAATAATAGTTTTAGGAAGTGTTGAAAATAATCAGAGAACCTCAACACGAATGTTAATGATATCAACAGGACTACCGAGAGCTAATGTTAGGCAGATATTGAAAATGCACAAATATAAGCCGTAGAAAAGTTCACCTTATACCAGGAGATTTTGAAGGCCGAATGGATTTTTGTCAATGGTTCCTAGAAAATTGTAACCAAGTGTGTGATTTTCCGTTGAACTGTATTTGGACAGACAAGGCTTATGTAAGTAACACTGGTATTTTCAACCCCTACAACAGTTATACTTGGGCACAAGAAAATGCTCGTTCAATTGTGGAGTAGAAAAATCAAGGAACATTTGGATTTAGTGTGTGGACATGTGCTCTCAAGGGTAGGATTATCGATCCAATTATTTACAATGGCACACTCACATCTCAAACATATTGACAAATATTGAGACAACAAACAAGTTGTTGACAAGCTGCCGCTAATTGAAATCAGGAGCGTACTTTTTCAGCAAGAGAGGGCACTGGTTCACAAAGCAGCAATTGATAGCAATTTTTTACGGCCAATTTTGGCAATAATTGGATAGCTAATCAAGATCCCAACTGTTTGCCGACGACATCACTGGACCTAGCGCCTATGGATTTTTATCTTGGGGAAGGTTGAAAAACCTAATTTTTAAATTATCGACGAACTCTAGGCAAGACTTAGGACTCGCGGTGTTGCAAGCTTTTGCACCTCACACCCACATTGAACTGATTAACTTGGCAATACACATTCGGAAAAGGTGCTGTTTGTGCATAAGCAAAAACAGTTGAAATTTGAAAACCTCTTGAATTTTGTTTATAACCACAAAATATAAATTAAAAAAAAATCTATACACCATTAAAATCTGCTTAAAAAATGTGGTTTAGAAATGTTTTAATAAAAATAAGAAAAAGATTGTTTCGCTAACAAGGTTAGCATCATCAAGGGGATGAGAAAATTTAATTTACTTTATTAGTGAAATGATCATCGGGTCAGAAAACTATTGTGATGAATTAGCTTCTCCAAATTGTACTTATTAGTGCTCATCACAGTTTCCAATCTTCACTCATTAGCAAACCACATTTGCAACAATATTATGAAGCAAAGAAGGTAAAGCCATATAGTTAGATTTCGTCACACGTTAGAAGCAGGGAATAGATCCCGAAGGTTGGATTTTTACCTAACGTTAGGTTAAAAATTTCTAGAGGATCGAAGTTTCTATAAAAATATTATTTTCTCAGTCTGAAAATAATCTTAATTGTGTAATCAATTCTCAGCAGCAGTATTTTTAAACTGTTAATGTTTGGTGTGTCATCCTATTATTGTGGTGTAATTGGGCCATATTTATTGAGCGGAAACTTAGTCAACATTCTTATTATTCTTGTTTACATATTTTGAATCTGATTTTGTGGACGAACTACCACACAAACCAAGACTTTGTCATATTTTCAACATGATAGTTGCCCTGCCAATGAGAATTTTCAAGAAAAATGGATAGCCAATGCTGGTCCCATTTTGTAGCCGCTCAGATCTCTGCACCTATCATGGATTTTTATTTTTCGGGCCTGATAAAACAAATAGTATATTCAAATAGGCTTCCAAATGAAGTATTGAAAAATCACATTAGAGATGAGATAAATTCTATTTCCCTGAGGAGATTAGAAGAGCTTTCACTGCATTTCGGGGGAAAATTTAATAATGTGCGAATAAAAGGTGGTAGACTTATTGAACAAATTAATATTTCAGTTGATGTTAGTATTGTTATTTTAGTATTTTATTTTTTGATGTCTGTATTTTCTTATTTTAATGTTCGCATTTCATTAATTACCTAAATGTCTAATACAGGGATAAAAAGAACGAGATCCTGTTCAATTTATCATTTTGCACAACTTTTGTTTGAAAAATTTTTTATATCTTCAATAAAAATGGAATGAAAGTTATACGAAATATCAAATTAGGCTAAAGATTTTGAAATTTTGTATTCCTGCTCAGTTTTTCTTTCCAATATCTTTTATTAATAACATTTTTCGTATCTCCTAGACAAAGGGCACTTTACTAGTGTAAAAAATCAGTTTTTTTTGTTAATTTCCAGGGCGTTTGTTTTTTGGAAATTAAAATTCTATCAAAAATTATTTTCTATTCGAGCAGGGCTTATTCTCAAAAAATGAAGTTTTAACTAAAAAAATTACAGTCTTTTTCACATATTCATGAGTCGATCTGGGTACACACTATATATTTACAATCCAATGGTACTCGCATGAATGCCTCAATTTCTCATTTTTCGCTAAAGCCAGGTTGTTACGGACATAACTGAATAGGAAAATGACTAGACAGATGATGCAGATCAATATTCAGTGACCAGTTATAAGATGCATAACTGGTTAATACAATTATAATCTAATTTCACTGCATATTTGGTTTTTTTTTTTTGCTTTTTAATAAAATTGAAACATTCCTAAGACATTTTTTTAATTACACCATCACTTTTCCCTCATATGCATCATCTTATAGAAAGTTAAGGCTAGCTCAATGGCAGTTTAACATTTCTCTCTCAAGCAAAGCTACAGCTACTGGCAATTTCAGGTTAGGTCATTCTTGATTTCAAAGTTCTCTTTATAGTCAACGTTAGTTATTTTCAAATCACAGTAAGCAACTCCAAGAGCAAGGAGGTGGCGCTGGGGGCCTTCCTAGACATAGAGGGGGCCTTTAGCAACACCTCGTTTGGATCGGCTCTGGCAGCTGCCCAGGAGCGTGGAATAGAGGAGACCTGCTGCAGGTGGATCGGTTCCATGCTCAGGGACAGGGCGGTGTTCTCCTCACTCGCGGGAGGGACTCTGGTGGCGGGGGTCGCGGCGGGGTGTCCGCAAGGGAGCGTTCAGTCTCCTTGGTCTGGTGCCTAGTCGTGGACGGCCTGCTGGGGAGGCTTTCGGGAGGGGGGTATGAGGTACAGGGCTATGCGGACGACATTGTCATCATAGTCCGAGGAAAGGTCACACAGGCAGTGTGGAAGCGCATGCAGACTGCACTGAAAGTGGTGGAAGGGTGGACGGTTGATCAAGGGCTCGGGGTGAGCCCCGAGAAAGCAACCGTCCTGCCGTTTACGAGGAGGAAGTGCGACAGTCACAGAACTCTCATGCAACGGTGTTTCAGGCCGAGATGTACGCCATCCTGCACTGTGTGCGGGAGAACAAGAGGAGGGGCTACACCAACAAGCGAATCTTCATAGCCACAGACAGCCAGGCAGCCCTTAAGGCACTAAGTAGCCCACGGGTAAATTCCTGGCTGGTGAGTGAGTGCTGAGACGAGATGAGCGACCTGACTGGGCAGAATGAGGTGACCCTCATCTGGGTGCCGGGTCACTCGGGGGTCAAAGGCAATGAAGAAGCTGACAGTCTCGCGAAGAGAGGGTCAGCAGAACAATTTATGGGACCAGAACAGGCTCTAGGCGTGTCAAAGAGCACTGCCAGGGGAGCCATTAAGTCCTGGGTCAGAAACCAACACAAGGTGTACTGGGCGGACTGTCCAGGGCTCAGACATGGGAAGTCAATAATTGACGGACCCAGTTCAAAGAGAGCCGTGGAGCTGCTAAATCTTAGCAGAGGACAGCTCAGAAACACAACAGGTCTCTTGACGGGATACATGGCCGTCAAGAAACACCTGCATAAAATGGGGCGGTTCGAAGGGGACCTCACATGCAGACTCTGCGGCGAGGGGGAGGAATCAGCCCAGCACATCTTGTGTGAGTGTATAGCTCTGGACTGCAAAAGACAACTGATCTACGGTCAGTCTAGACCGGAGACAGAGCAATATAAAACTTCACTCTACCAATCGCTGTGTAAGTAAGTGTGTGAGTAAGACTAAGGGTATGCATAATCAACCAAGGGTTGCGGTGCTATCGGGGCGGCAAGGCCGCGGATGAGCCCTGAGGGAGCAAAAAAAAGCAGCTCCAAATAAAATTCTTTAAAACATTAACTAATATTTCATGAAGGAATCAACCCTTTTCTCCTATGACACTCTCTGTACCTGGCCTTGTTTGCATAGCATTTGGTTAAATAACCTGCTGCATTTTGGTAAAACATTTCTTTGCTAAAAAAATATGCCGGTTTTTTATTAGGTAAATTTGCAGTTTAGTCCATGGAGACATATTTTTTCAAAAACATGCCTAGAACCCCCCTTGATGCACAAATAAGAAAAATGTCTTGCTCACAACCCCCAAGATAGTTATGGGACCAGGAGTGAATAGAGGTGCTGTGCGGGAAAGATTATAAAAGAAAATATGAGCAGAAAATGTGAAAACAGCTGAATCGAGCCTGGAAAAGTTGCCTTTTTCACATTTTGAATACATACCCCCCTTAAACCATGTCTACCGCGCACAGTATCCCCATTTGCCCCAGGTCCAATAACTTTCTTGAGGGTGGTCACAAGCAACTTGTCTTGTCATTTATGCAACAATGGTTGTAGACGTGTGAGAGGGGAAGGAAAAACCCTGCGATGAAACATGACCGCCCTAGGTCCGTCCCTCGGCTGCACACAATCTGTAGCCTAGCATTTTCCCATTACAAAAACAATGTAGGAAACAAATAATGTCACAGACCAAGAAATCACGACACATCACACACACTCTAACCACTTCCACACTAGGTATAAGGGTTATTATAAGAAAACAAGGTAAACAATGCACAATTTCAGTTGAAGGTCTCTGAACAGGTGAACCGATCACACCGATATATTCACTGGAAGTGATCTGGTAATACAAGATACAAGCCAATGGTCCAAAGAAGAACTGCCATGTCTGAAATATTCTAGTGAATCCCATTGTTAAGTTTATGTCAAATTTGAATGTATGAGGGGAAGGGGTGTCCCGGAACAGAAAGTTACTAAAAAAAATTGTTACAAAAGTGTGAAATGTTTAAAAAGCTGTAAGGTACATAACTAAGCAAAGACAAGGAGACAACAGGTAAAAATAGTGTCAACGTGCATGTTAAGGCGGATCCACATCAATATATATTTATGCTGTATGTTGTATTTTTTTGAAACTAGGTACACAGATTTTCAGCACAAATTTCACTATGGTCATGTATTTTCCCAAAAAAATATTTATGCTGTGTGTTGTGCGACAAAATCTGCTTGTGCGTTGTTTTCGCTGAACAACACTTGTCGAAAATTCAGTATCAATAATTCATTCAGTGGTGAGTGGTAAATAGTGATGCTCAATTCGAATGGGAAATTCATAAATAATTAAAATATAATATGGAATGGAGGAATGAGGATTCATTGCACCTGATTAAGGAATATTCAGAGTTCAACTTGCTAAGGAATCCCAAACACTGAAAATGTCAATAAAATTAAGAGAAATGATGCATGGAACGAAATGGCCAGTGTGTAGTGTTAGCGTTGAGAAGGCAAAGAAAAAAGGTCAAGCTTGTTGGTGTCTTTCAGAAGAGATAAGGCCAAAGGCAAAACAACAATTAGAACAGGGTCCAACCAAATTGATGAGAACTTCAAAATCTTTTGACATGCGCAAGAAATTGTAAAAATTGTGCT
>OZ023268.1:49197906-49245406 GCA_964006375.1 Tillus elongatus
TGGGAACGACTCTTGACTTAACAAAAAAGTTGTCTGAGGATCTTCAAAGCCAAAATGTTGAACTTGAAGAATGGTATGCTATGGCAAATACTGTGATAAAGTTATTTCAAAAGTATCGTTCTAAATAAATATTCTATAATGGGATATTTGACGCAGATGTCAAAGTGGCAACACAACATGACATTGAAATAAAAAGTCCTCGGACTGTAATGGCTCAGATTCATCGGTCAAATGCTGAGGCTTCGAGTCCTCGTGATTATTACAGAATAAATGTGTTCATCTCATTTTTAGATGCTCTCATTTGTGAAATGAAGAATAGGTTTTCCACAACCAACACTGAACTTACCCAGCTTTTTAGTATTGTCCCATCATTTATAAAACCAGCTGAATATGATGATGAGATCGTAAATGTAGCAAAGAAATATTGTGGGGAATCTAGTCCATTTCAATTGTACAATGAAATCGCAATGTGGAGAGAACATTAGAACCAAAGTAAAGGTAAAGTAGAAGTACCATCTACAGCAATCAAAGCCTTCTGCGACTCATCTGTTACGTTTTACCCTAATATAAAAAATCTTCTGCAATTGCTTTGTATTCTACCTGTCACTTCATGCACTGGCAAAAGAAGTTTTTCATCAATAAAATTAATAAAAAATTACTTGAGAACGACAATGCGACAAGATACTCAACGGCCTGGCTCTGATGAACATTCATAAGAATACAATAAACATGGATACTTTGGAGGTAACTATAAAAGCCTAAGAAACCTACCTATAGCTCTATTTTCTTAAATTTAACTTAAACTGTACATCCATTTTAATGTGAGTTTTTTTTAAAATAATAATTCAAAGTTCCTTATGCACGTATCAATATTTTAATTCATTCACCATTAGGAGATGTGATGAAGCTTTTAAATATCAGATAGATTTGTTTTTATGTTATTATGAGAGTTTTGCAATGTTTATCATAGTTTTATTGCAAACGGTAGGGAGGGGAGGAGGATAGGACTTTGGAGTCCTATCCTCCTCCCCTTCAGTTTGGATCTTTTTTGTGTTTTTATCACCTAGTCCTTGATCGAGTGATTAACCGGCTTATGCTTTTCACAGGTAATTGAAAAGTTTGCTCAAAAGCACACAAGGCGTTTGCAGTTCCTCTACTACAGCGACTAGCGATGAAGACAATGACAGTGTTAATTCTCAGACCATCACTCCAAGTCTCCAAACAAAAATTCCAACTGTGTCCCCATCATTATTTATCCTTCTCTAGCCAGTAGAACTACTCTGAAATATTAAATGTACGATGTGCTTAAAAATAAATCCTTTTCAGATTTTTATTCTGCCTTTTATTAACTTTAATGTATTTCATTAGTAAATTAGTAAACAAAACATCCTGAAAACCTTTAATATGAAACACACGTTTTTACTCCATAAAACAACGTTAAACTACTGTTTTGGTCGCTTCATTATATGAAAGTCCTTTCACAAATTACCCCACCAACACTTTTAGTGTCAAATTACCCACTTTTCAAACAGTTCCTTACAAATCCACGCTTTTTCTTTTCTTAGAGCGTCTAAGCATTGAAATGCCCCACAAACAGACATTTTTCTGAAGACATTACCTCCAACTATTCAAACCCCCATCTTCAAATTCATTATGTCTTATACGCATATGCTCTGCCTTTTATGAACTATTTCATAGAAACAAAAAACTCTGGACGCAGCAAGTGCGTTATGGTAGTGAATTTTTATTAAATGCTTCAAATTTGAATAACTCAGTTTTCTATAAACTTAGAAAGTTTAGTTTTGGTACGTAGTAAGTTCTTTCCTAGGGAAAGATATCCACCAAATTTCATTAAAATAACTTTGTAATTTTTGACGAAAAAAATTTTTTCGAAAGAAAATTTAGAATTTGAGTAACTCAATTTTCTATAAACTCAGAAAGTTGAATTTTGGTACGTAGTAAGGTCTCTCCCAAGGCAACATATATAGTAAATTTCATTAAAACAGCTTTGTTATTTTCGGAGAAAAAAATTTTTTTTTGGAAGGAAACTTAAAATTTTCCCGGAAAACCCCGTCCGATTTTCCTGGCTAACTCATCCAAGCCATTAATAAAAGAAAGGCACTTGCCGAGTTTCATTGAAATCGGTTAATTATTTTTTTAGTTATCAGACGGATGCATATATATTGCTATAGATAGCAAATATGTGAGAAAATAGAAACAGTATTGTGTAGTAAAACGGGCCAATGTACATAAAATTAATACATCCTAAAATTTAAATGCCCTGTATAATTGTGAGTGTAAAATATGTTAGGGTTAAATAAGAAATAGCATTAGGTAGCAGAATAAAGAACAATGATTTTCTTTTCTTACATGTAGTCGTTAAAATACAATAGAAGAATAGCCTTGTTTTTATTCATAGAATTTTACTAGAATATCACGAGTTTATTTTATTCTTAGGTAGTAGGCACATTTACCATATTATACATTTATAATATTAAGGAAAAATAAGATTTTTGTAAATACCAATTTAAGCAAAGACGCAGTGTTAGTTGATAAGGATAGTTTTTTTTTTGTGCGTGTTTCAAAAGAATAGTGCAACGGACAAAAACGTTTGAACAATGGGATAAAGAAAGGCCTATGAACTTTGTTACCGAGACACAACGCGAAAAGGTTTTTTGTGACAGAGGGAGAGTTTATTTAAGAAGTCGACGGCAGGTCGATGGGGACAATTAGTGACTGAACTGCGAGAAGAATGGACAATCGGTAACTGAACTGTCAGAAGACAATTAGTAACTGAGCTGCCAGAAGTGAAACTAGAAATTAGTGGTGCTGCGACAACTGAAAAATATGGAAGTTGATAAATAAAACATACAAGGCAAGTGCCTGATAATACCATTATAAAAATTTGTGTAAAGAAGATTAAATACCTGGTACACGGTTTGTGAAGATAGTTAAATAAAAATGGAAATTGATTAATAATTACTGACAAGCTGCTAAATCCAAAAGAAGAACAAATAGAAAGTAATAATTACACATCAAATGGAAAGTAATAATTATACATCAAATGGGAAGTAATAAATACACGTCAAATGGAAGGAGCAAACAAGACAACATTCAGTAAGTCGTTTTAGGAACTTTATCGAAATCAATATGCTGACTCTTTTTCTATAATGTGAATAGCTTTTAAGGATATTTTTTTGTCCCATTTAGGATTTCAATGTAAATTTTAGTTCACTAAGGGGGATGTTATATAAAGGCCGAATCATTATATCATAGTTAGATAATTCATTGTGTTAACTAAATTTGATTTGATAAATTTGATATAACCTTTTTTTAATAGAAATTTATTAATTTAATCAATCTGTTTAATTTTGACCTCTATCAAGCAAATATTAATAATATGAAAAAGTAAGGCTATTTTTCACCGTCAAATGAAAAGTAAAATCAAAAGACCCAATCATACATAATTTTTTTTTTGAAATTTCCAAACACTCAGGAATACTATAATTCATAAAAACGATATATTAAAAAAAATGTTAGCCCAAGCACAGAACCCTATCCATGAGGTGAGAGAAAAATTCAAAATCCCAGCAGTAAGTAAATAATTTTTGGCATAATTTCAGGATCTTCAATATTTTTTTGAAATAAAGACGCAAGTGAATTCTCATGCTCTACAATTAAAAGTGCTATTAAGGTATAAAATAAATTAAATAAAAGAAACTACAAAAGATACCATAGCAATATATATACAGGGTCGCTGATAAGTCTGGAAACGGTCGATTATCCGGGAAAATATACAAGGTGTCGAAAAAAGTTTTATACAAAAGTTTTTGGGTTCTTCAATGTCTACTAGGCGGTGATAATTTTATTTATACAGGGTTGGTCATACAGGCGTGGCACACCAATATTAATTTTTTTTTAATGGAACACCCTATATATTATTCGATATTTCAATCCTTCTCTTAATTTTGAGCAACATTTATGAGAAGCATAATGTACCTAAACTCAATCGTTTCCGGGTAAAAAAATAAATAAAAATAAACGCTACTGTTTTTAAAATCTATTGGATGAAGAACAAAAATAAATGAAAAGTAGAATATCTCTTGAAAACAATCTGTGAGTGTGAAAAGAACCGGTTGCGATGTTTTTAACATTGTTTGGAATCCCAAGATAAGATAAGATGCCCATAAGAAACGCAGTATTATTCTTTTGTTTTAAAATGTTTCCAGGACAACGAATGTCAAACATTCATTCAGTGTCAACAGTTTTGAAACATTAGTAATTTAGTGTCAACAGTTTTTGTGCAAAATGGCAAGTTTAAGTGAAACCGAACGTATCGAAATTTTAATGATGATAGGGTACGGTGATAGAACACGAAGTTTTGCTCAAGTGGTGATTATGTTCAATGAGTTGCATCCTGAGCGGGAATCGATCTCCAAATCCACAGTTTCGAAAACTTTGCATCGTTTTCACGAAACTGGCGGTATCAAGGATAAACCTAGAACTGGAAGGCCAGTAACCGTTACAAATGAAGAAAATTCTTTGAATGTAATATTGGATGTGGTGGAAAATCCGAAAACTTCGGCACAGCAATTGGCTTTAAATCACAATATGAGTCGATATTCAATTCAAAAGATTACGAAGCGGGAAAAGTTCCGTCCATATAAAATTCATTTATTGCAAGAACTGAGTGAAGACGATTTTGATCGCAGAATCGAGTTCTGTGAACTTATTATGGAGAAGTTACGCCAAAATTTTAACTTTGCCAACCACATTTTGTTTTCCGACGAATCTACATTTTGTTTGAATGGACAAGTCAACCGACACAACTGTAGGTACTGGTCAGACGAAAACCCACATTGGATGGAACAAATTCACACCCAAAGACCGCAAAAAGTAAATGTTTGGTGTGCTATTATTGGTGGACATATCATAGGACCTTATTTTATACACGGTAATTTGAACTCTGCTCGATATTTGACACTTTTGCAAGAATCAATTGTTCCAGACGTTAGTCGTTTATTTCCGAACAATAACGACCCAAATCTACCAGCGGAAGAAATATGGTTTCAGCAGGATGGGGCACCCCCTCATTTTGGAATTGAGGTACGGGAATATCTGAATCAAACCTTTCCTGGCAGATGGATAGGGCGCAGGGGAACTATTGAATGGCAGGCTAGGTCTCCCGACATGACGCCGCTTGACTTTTTTTTGTGGGGTCATGTAAAAAATTTAATTTACCAAAATAGACCGCAGAATATTGAAGAGTTGCAAGCAAGGATTGTGCATGAAATTAATAACATTCCTCAAAACGCTCTTGTAAATGCAGTGCAATGTTTTGTTAAGCGAATTCATTATTGTCAGGAGGTCAATGGAGAACACTTTGAACATCTTATAAAATAGGATTTCAAACAATGTTAAAAACATCGCAACCGGTTCTTTTCACACTCACAGATTGTTTTCAAGAGATATTCTACTTTTCATTTATTTTTGTTCTTCATCCAATAGATTTTAAAAACAATAGCGTTTATTTTTATTTATTTTTTTACCCGGAAACGATTGAGTTTATGTACATCATGCTTCTGATAAATGTTGCTCAAAATTAAGAGAAGGATTGAAATATCGAATAATATATAGGGTGTTCCATTAAAAAAAAATTAATATTGGTGTGCCACGCCTGTATGACCAACCCTGTATAAATGAAATTATCACCGCCTAGTAGACATTGAAGAACCCAAAAACTTTTGTATAAAACTTTTTTCGACACCTTGTATATTTTCCCGGATAATCGACCGTTTCCAGACTTATCAGCGACCCTGTATATATATATATATATATATATATATATATATATATATATATATATATATATATATATATATATATATATATATATATATATATATATATATATATATATATATATAAACATATAAAAATTGAAACTGACCCCGGATATTGGTTCTAGGGGTCCTAGTTCGCGCTCATTGAAAAAATGTGTTGCAAAGTCTCGCCATCGATACCTCTCTATTAGTGAATTTTTTTAAATAAAAATTCACTAAAATATGGAAACGTCAAGTTTAGTCTACCACAGCTAATATTAAATATACCTAAGGATTATTAGTTTCACTACTGAGTTTTTATAGATATTTTTTGTTACATGTAGACAGAAGTAAGGCTCAAACCAGAATTTTAATAAACTGATATATATATATATATATATATATATATATATATATATATATATATATATATATATATATATATATATATATATATATATATATATATATATATATATATATATATATATATATACATACTTGCAATTCATTTTTATACTTTACAGAGAGTTACAGGCTCAGTTTATCTGGCCAAAAATAGTTTAGCTTTTAATGCAACTCAATAAATCTAGTTGTGTTACCAGTGTACATTAATATCCAAATTAAATTAAAGAAACACAGTTATTTACAAACAGCAATAACAAGATATAGGTGTTTTTATTTCTAAACCTTCTTATTATGATGGGGACACCCTTGTAACACAGATGGCTAGGCACCAGATTATTTTCCCTGGCAGGCCAACAAGAAGTTGACCTAGGGTGGAAGATTGTGCTAAATGGTTGAGATACCAGTCATTAAAAAAAGAATTGTATAGCCTAAAAAGTGAAATTACATTTGAGCCAAACAAAACAGTTGCAATAAAGATGATTAGATTTTGTACAGATATACATGACTAACAAGATAGGTTATTGAGGACACGAATCAACTGAAATTTGTCAAAAAGCTTTTAATAATAAAATGAAATAATAAATTTTATAGGTTTAAGCAAACATTTGAGGATATGTCATTACTTTGGTATCATATACTCGTCTTGGTTTTCTCTAAGAAAGTTTTGTAATTAAAATGTTGTTATAGGGTCACCAGAAAAAAGGACTGGTTGGACAACACCACAAAAAAATTATTTCGTGAATACTTCAAGCCATATTATACAAATAAAAATGAAGGCATAAGTAGGTAGTTAGTGTCTGTTCTGGAACACGGAGGGGTGAGTGAGCGAGGTCAAGGCCATCGCCAGGGCCAAGAACAGAGCCAAGGTCATATTCCAAGGTCATATTTCAAGGCCATAATATGAGATATAACCTTGAACAAATTCGTCCTTGAAATTTTTATTATATATGTGAATGGGAGATAGTTCGTGTAATTCAGTGTAGTATTAGCAGTCTGTGAGTTCGAGTTTATTTAAAGTGTGTAGGAATACAATGTCGGACCATAATTTTTTAATTAATTGGGACAGTTTACGCAACGCTGCAAATATTCGCCATCGATATGCGTTAAATTATGAAGGATGTGTTTTGCAAAATCGCCATATTCAAGCTGTAGCATTAATGGATGCACACCTTGGGGCTGTCGACGTGGGTAAAGAAAAATGCCACAAATTTTATTTTATAGGAGATCCTTGCATGGGTTCAATAGTTTGCAGTGATTGTTTGGTGGGAGCTAGGTATGCAGCGTTTAGTGTGTGCGACAAAAGTGTCGTCGTGAAATATCATCTCCATAGCAGATACATATCCCATTGTTCCTATTGTAACAGGCAAATAAAATATAGATCTGCAGAACAGTACAAACAGGCAACCGAAGTAGCTTTTATGTGTAGTTTTGTAAGAATAAGTCCAGCTGGGAATATTGAAGAAATGGTGAATTGTGTCAGTAGATAAGACCATTTTAAGTTTGTAGAAAATTTAAGTTAGACCTTGTATTCCTATACATAGTTTTTAAATAAATAAAAGAAAATCAATATATTAACAGTATTAGTAGTAGTAGTAGTCAGTTAAAATTGTAATTTAATAAAGTGATTAAAATATTGCAAACAGGCAACCGAAGTAGCTTTTATGTGTAGTTGTGTAAGAATAAGTCCAGCTGGGAATATTGAAGAAATGGTGAATAGTGTCAGTAGTTAAGACGATTTTAAATTTGTAGAAAATTTAAGTTGAACCTTGTATTTCCTATACATAGTTTTTAAATAAATAAAAAAAATCAATGCATTAACAGTACTACTAGTAGTAGTAGTAGTAGTCAGTTAAAAATTTTTATTTAATAAAGTGATTAAAATATTTGCAAGATGGAACATGTAAGCACTACGTCTCCAAGTTCAATATAAGAGGTCTTAGAAAACATAAAAAAGAAGTTAATAGAAGAAATTGTATCATTAAGAGTAATGTATGAAACAGACAGCGACTGGATCCATCTAACTGACAGATATAGTCGACTTTTAACATCTGTTAAAAAATTCCAGCTTGGTGCCCTGTGTTAATGCGGCTTTATATATCACATGGGGCAATCTAGTTGTCAATATATTTTCTTTAGCCATAAGAAATACTTTTCAAAAATCATCCAAAATTACTTAAGCAAATGTCAAGCTAATCAATAAAGAAGGATTGTTATTCATATAAGCAATGGTCAACGAATCGTAGAATATAAATGATGCAGTGATTTCAGTGCGTTTAAGTATTTGTAACAGTGTTAACAAGACATTAGCAGCACTTCATTGAAGATCACGTCAAGATCATGTACAAAGTGTAATTTAGGTTTCAGCTATACGTATAGGAAAAAGTGTTTTCATTAGAATAATTTTGTATGTTTATGTAAATAACCATATTCACATTTTGAATATATTAGTTTACACAGTGTTTTAGCAATTTCTTTAATTAGAAATCAATCTATTTGTGTACTATGAATAAATATTATGTAAATATATATATATATATATATATATATATATATATATATATATATATATATATATATATATATATATATATATATATATATATATATGTCTTTATTTAAACGTTTGCATCTAGAAAGTACTTCAGTAATACCTCTGAAATACACTTATGCAAATTTGGTTTCAGACCCCATAATTTAATAAACTGCAGAAGGCATTTTCATAATAATGCTGGTAACCCTAATTACAGGTTTAAGATATGATATAATCATGCAGCTGTAACAGGTGAAATCGTACATTTTATAGAGCACAATATATAATGCACATCAGTACGGTTTTTGACATGCGCGTTCAAACTTGGTTTTCTTATTAACCAAGGCACATATTTTAGAAAAACCAAAAAATAAATAAAAAAACGGTCGTTCGGTAGTTAGAATGTTTAGAATGTGTGTTAGAGAACGTCTAAATCTTGTGGTAAGTTTTTATAGCTAATTATATTATTAATTGACATTATACAGTATATTTTACAAATAAAGCATTGCTTACCCTGAGATACAATTTCAACAGTCTATTATGGTAGTGAATTCTAAGTATTTTTTCAATGAAAAGCATACATTTGGCTAATAGTAAAACATTTGTAGTAGCTTTGATGCAGAAAGTCTGTTTTGGTATTGTTAAAAAAATAAAATAAAAATAATTTGTCACCACACCTAAATATATACATATATAATTTAGTCTGAGATCTGAGTTATAGGAGTTTTACTTTATATTTATTTTCGCGAAGCGCGAAATTATTTTTTAACCCTAACCCCCTTTCCCCCCATTTTTACCCCCACCCCGCACCTCTTTTTTCAGCAATAAAGCACCTTAGAAATTTAAACACACAGGGAACCGTGGCTAGCTTTTTTCCACATTTAAACTATAATCCAAAATCTAAAAAAAAAAACTTAGACTTACCACAGCAATTAAATGTAGACACAGGCCTTAGCATTTCTGCCAACCCAAGAAGGTGTTGTTCATGCTGCATTAGCTAGCTGTACAATGTTAGCTAATGCATCATCATCTTCAGCGGGCATAAGAGCTTCCGTGTCTGCCGAAGACGACTCCAACTGCGTGAAAGGAATGCTTTCAAAAAGACTGTCGTCTTCAGCACACATAAGAGCTTCCATATCTACCAGTGCACTTGGGGCCGGCGCTATCCCTGAAGACGGCGACGATTCCATGTCTAACAGTACACTTGGAGCCGGCGCTGTCCCTGAAGACGACGCCGACTCCAACTGTGTGAAGGAATGTTTTCAAAAAAAAATGTTTTCGGCAGACATAAGGGCTTCCATGTCTGCCGGTCTGCCATGGGGCCGGTTCCATTTTAAACTTTAATTTAAACTACTATTTTCTCACACACTAAAAAACTGTACTGTCGCTTTTCAACTCCTCCTCAGTATATATACCTCTTTCCAAGGTTGTGTAGAGTGGTGGCGAACATGTAGAGTGGGGGTAGACATGTGCCGAGTCAAGGTGACTCGGACAAGGTTTAATGGCTGATTAACATTCACGAATAATTTTTTTGGTTCCATTATACAGAAGTCTGGAGCAATAAATAAATTGTGAAATAAAATTTTCTTGTATATCTTGAGTATATGAAAATGGCGGCAAATAAAGACGCTATTTTTTATTATTGTTGATGATGGTCACCGGAGCGTCGTTTTAGACGATACGACGTCGACCACATTATTGGAGGATGTGGGATCCGTCGGAAATGCTTTTTTACAGGATGTGTTGGATGAGTTAGAGGTTTTTTTTTTTAATTTTCCATATAAACTCATTTTTTACTGGGTTAAATAGTGTAAGACATGTTTAATAATTTAATATATTTCATTCAATAGCAAAATCGCAGGGTTCAAGAGGAAAACAACGAGCATTTAGAGGTATATAGTATTTTTTCTGCATGAAACATTTATTGCACTAAATATGTTTTTTTTAATAGGCCAAGCAAACACGCAACCATCGGCCGTCTGCCGGGATAATGTCGTCTGTACTGGTTCAGTAACGGCAACGACGAAAAGGCGGTTTACCCTTACCTTATTGGCGTTGGCAAAATGCAAATAATATTTACGGTATTCCGCAGTAACTAACCAATGTTGGCTATACAGTGAGAATTATCGCTTTTTCACAGTACCGGCAAAACGCTGGATAAGTGCATGGTAGCCATAATAGCCCTCGTCTATCATCGTGAGCCGATAGTGTTGGCGCATGTTCATGGCGCTAGGACAAAAGAAAACATTAAAACTAAAACAATATGGCGTATGTTTATGTGTTGTAGTGCTGTGTGTTTGAGCTTAATTAAAGTAGAATGATAAATGATAAAACGCAAGAAGTTATCTGCCACAAGGCAATATGTAAGTGAATCATTTTTTAATTTATTTATAGTCTTATAGCATTATATTTAATTTAGTATTCTCACAGTATGCAAATCATAAGCACTTGAATGTATAGTTTGTAAATCACGCAAATATTGGTAACCGATTTTGTGTGTCAGCTCTTGTATTATTCACCATTCTTCCTCCATAATTAAGGGAAGGAAGTAACATTATTGAGATTGATTAATTCAATATACCTAACTAGTATTACGCATTCACCACTATTATTATACTTATTATTTGTAAATGTTTCGTTGTGGAAAATTTTTTGTTGATAAAGTGTCTGATTTTCAGGAACATAGTGAGGAAGAACCCTTTGTGTGAAGATGCCAGACAACAAAAAGGGGACTCATTAAAGTTTTGCCTTCGTATGCAGCAGACAGTGAAGAATATATAGGAGACAAAAATATGTTTTAGGAAAAATATTGTAAGCTAAGCCTGAAATATAACTCAAGTGCTAGATAAAATGTTTTAAGTAGTTTACAGTTGTAAAAGATAATACATTCTCTGATGACGCTAACCTTGTTACTGAAACGATCGTCAAATCTTTAAAAATGTGCTGTGGTGAATTGGGGTCTCTGAAAGTGTACATATCAGTGCTCATCAGTTTAAAATATTCACTTAGTGTTCACCTTCGATGAAATTTCAATCCCCAATTAGTGGACAAACCAGATGGACACAGCGTCTCTTGAAAAAAGACATCTTAGGGAATTGTTCGTGCAATCAAGTGTACACACTCGCAAATATTTACTTGTTATTATTTTACCAATTATTAGCTATAAATATTATACAGATCGTGTTTCATATATCTTTAAGTTTGTTTATGCGAGTGCATATGTGCTGAGTACACATGGATATTCAGACCATATGAAAGTATATGTACCTACTAAAATATTAATATTCACCTATATTGTTAATTAAATGGATTCTCAAATTACTGTTTCATTTATGAGTTTGTTTACTGATATTTTATTTGGCATTATTGTTAATTTTCACACATTTATACTTTATTTATTGTTAATTGCAAAAGTTACTATTTTATTTTATAACATTAAAACGTTTAATATTATATAAGTACTTGGTTTTTATTTCATTTTTTCTATGTCCTATGATATAAGAAAACCGTTTCAATATTCTGATTTTATGTAATAATATAATCTAGCTCTACAAAATTAAATATCGATGAAAATAATGGTCTGTATTGATGGGTTATATTTATAAATTACCAATATCGTTTAACAATTTGATAGGTTCCTTATGTATACTTATTCCTAAATCATGTTGATCAGTATTGGACCATTTAATATATATATATATATATATATATATATATATATATATATATATATATATATATATATATATATATATATATATATATATATATATATATATATATATATATATATATATACTACTACTACTACTACTATTCTGCATATATATATATATATATATATATATATATATATATATATATATATATATATATATATATATGCAGAATAGTGCTGGTCCTTCATAGTAGAAGTAGTGGGCCACCTAAAATTGAGCACTTGATATAGGTGCCTGAGAAATGCAGATTTGATATTGAAATCAAGTAACTCTGTAGCGTTGGTAAGGTGACCTGACCTGACCTGACCTGACCTGTAATGTATGAGCTGGCTAACAGACCGTTGGCCGGATGCTGGCCGGAGTTTCCTATAGTTACCGGCTCCGCATTGTATTCAAGCACTTCTCCAGCAATGCAAATGCCGGGTACCGGCTATGACGCCAATACTGGGCCAGCATTAAAGGTTAGCTGGGGGGGGGGGGGGTATTTTGCGGAAGACCAAATTCAGGAAAATCATCATGAGGTATAATTCCTTTTTTGATTCTTGTTTTTTTATATATTTAATTATAATGTTTTTTATTTATTTTACAGATAGCTAATGAAAATCGAGTTGAAGAGGTATGGTGCCATATTTTTTTCACTTAAATTATCATTTTATTTATTGTTAATTTAATTACAGCATCCATAAGACTCAGGTACGGGTTATGAATCGGATTAGAATTAGTTTTTTTAATTATATATTTTTTTAAATTCATTCAAGTTTTTTTTCATTTTTTTTTCATTCATTTTTAGTTTTTTTGTAAAAATGTAGTCTGCAATAAACAAATAATTCCTAAATTATCATTTTTTACCTTAATCATAATCAGCGCTATAGTAGTAAATTTTACTTAAAAATGTTCTAAATTAATTAATCAATATATAACGAGTAGAGCTATGATTTAATTTCAATGGAATTACTTGTATGAAAATAAATTTAGAATGTTCCATACCACGATATAATCAAAACCCTTTTACAATTTTTAAAAAAATAATTCCTTTCACTTCTTACCATTTAAAAAAGTTCAGGACGCAGCAAGTGCGTTATGGTAGTGAATTTTTATTAAATGCTTCAAATTTGAATAACTCATTTTTGTATAAACTTAAAAAGTTTAATTTTGCTATGTAGTAAGGTCTTTCAAAAGGCAAGACTTACACCAATTTTCATTAAAATAAGTTTGTAATTTTCGGAGAAAAAAATTTTTTTCGAAAGAAAATTAAAATTTGAATAACTCAATTTTCTATAAAGTTAGCAAGTTGAATTTTGGTACCTTGTAAGGTCTCTCCTAAGGCAATATATCCATCAAATTTCAGAAATTTTTTTTGCAAAGTCTCACCATCGATGCCTCTCTATTAGTGAATTTTTCTCAATAAAAATTCACTAAAAATGAATGTAATTTAATTATCTAAAATAAATTGATTTTATTGTGAAATATAATAATTAGAAAATATATAATAAATTATATCATCTATTATTTTACATGATGCACCAGAAAAAAATGTATACGAAAATACTGCCTAATTATATACAAATTGGAAATGTGAATAAGAACACTCATTTGCAAGTTTTCATTGGTCATTTTTCCATAATTATAATATATAGATTGCAGCGTTATGGTAGTGAATTTTCATTAAAATTTTTAGTGCACTTTTGTCGCACACACTTAACACTGCATACCTAGCTCCCACTAAAGAATCACTGCAAACTATTGAACCCATGCAAGGATCTCCTATAAAATAAAATTTGTGGCATTTTTCTTTACCCACGTCGACAGCCCCAAGGTGCGCATCCATTAATGCTACAGCTTGAATATGGCGATTTTGCAAAACACTTCCTTTATAATTTAACGCATATCGATGGCGAATATTTGCAGCGTATTATCCTCACTGTCCCAATTAATTAAAAAATTATGGTCCGACATTGTATTCTTACACACTTTAAATAAACTCGAACTCACAGACTGCTAATACTACACTGAATTACACGAGCTATCTCCCATTCACATATATCATAGAAATTTCAAGGACGAATTTGTTCAAGGTTATATCTCATAATATGGCCTTGAAATATGGTCTTGGAATATGACCTCGACGTCGGCCTTGGCCTTCACGATGGCCTTGACCTCGCTCACTCACTCCTCCGTGTTCCAGAACGGACACTAACTACCTACTAAAGTATCATTTGCAAAAAGAATTTGAGGATGCAATCTGCACTGTCCCTGAATTTAAAGACAAAACCAATGAAATCATGAGAAGTCATTTGCAACATGATATAAAATATTACTTATCTCGTATCTCTAATTAAAATCTTTTTAGCAGTTGTTTTATATTATCACACGGCCATTCCTAGGGTATCCGTCGCCCGTGTCCGAGCATAATTTTGCCGCTCTCATAGGATTTATTCATTAATTGTAAAGTTTACTTCAATAAAACACAAGAAATGTAAAAAATACACATTTCATTTATAAGACTCACAAACACTTATAATAACCAAACATGTAAAAACAAAATGAAGTAAATACTTGTATAAAATACAAAGTAAATAACACATCGGTCATGAGTATTAAATATATAACTCTTATACATATAATATATAATATAGGTACATAAAAATCTTAAATAAATGTTGCCTTTCTTGCTTTTTTTAATGTGAATTCTGATATAATGTCTGATACATTGATATTTTCTGAAATTTCTTTTTCTACACTAATAGTAGCTAAGTCAGAAAGCCTTTCTTGTCCCATTTCGTTGATCTCAAATAATTTTTTATTATTTTAAGTTTTGAAAAGCTTCTCTCGGCGCTAGCCAATGTCACAGGTAATGTTAAGACATTTGTCTAGCAATCGCTAAGTTTGGAAACAGATAGATGAAGTTATTTGTAAATAGGTATTGTATAATATTTAAGGCGTTCATTTCAGGAGAAATATAAGGTGCAATGTTGTCGATTTCAGCACATAATGCTTGAGCTATAATACCCTTTTCCTTTTTAGACGGATCATGTAACATGTTCTCTAAAGATTTTTATCTTATATACTACCTTTATCCATTTTAGGTCAGAAAAAATAATGGATCCAACTTCCTTGGAAATCTTATTTTATACAGGATGCACTAAACTATAAAAGTCTGGACGCAGCAAGTGCGTTATGGAAGTGAATTTTCATAAAAATGTTTTTAATTACAAATATATCGCTCTAATGCGAGCAGGCATCAATTTGGTTACCGGTATAACCTATATAGTAGGAACAGTGTATCATATTTTATCAAAATAATTATTTGAAAATGTACAAAACTTTTCGGAAAATAAACTTTAAATGTTTCTGAGAAAACTGGTCTCCTAGCCAATGAACCTTAGGTTAATAGCAAATTGAGTTATTGAAATTTGAAACATTTAATGAAAATTCGCAACCAAAACGCCCTTGCTGCGTTCATACGAAAATTTTCCGAAAATACAGTTAAATGTTGGTTTCCTAACCAACAAAACTTACGTTAATAGCAAATGAGTTATTGACATTTGGAGGATTTAACGAAAATTTGCTACCAAAACGCACTTACTGTGTCCAGATTTTTTCTTACAAACATGCATCATATTTCGATAAAATATTCTAAAATGCAATAACGAATTTTTTCTACGACAATTAGCTAAAAATTATAGACCGTTAAACCATAAACTTCACAGCAAAAGCATCAACTTAACTAAACCGACAGCCAAAACATCAGAGACAGGGTCTATTTGAAATGAATTTTCTGCGAATATTTTAGTAAAATGAAGGACAATGACGATTGAAACTAAGACTTCAGGCTTTGTAAAACATTATTCTTGAGACATTTTCCTTCCATAGCTCATATTAGTGTCAGGTTCATTGCCTAAATATTACCAATTTTGACGTTTGAAATCGCGGTTTTGACGTTTTGAGGAAAAGCCAAATGTATTTTTCTTTGAATGCCTTTAACTTTTTTGTCCTTTAACCTAGGGAGCTAAATTTTGGTAGGTAACTTGCATATAATGATATAAACCCGCGTATGAAATTTGGTTGCCCTTACTTTGTTAATTTTGGAGATATAATTTTTTTTCGAAAGAAAACATAAAATTTTCCGCGAAAACCTCGGCGGATTTTCCTGGCTAACGAACTTATTCAAGCCACTTGCGAAAGGAAGGTACTCACGAATTTTGACGTTTAAAGTCGCGATTTTGACGTTTTGAGGAAAACCCAAATTTATTGTTCTTTAAATGCCTGTAACTTTTTTCTCCTTTAACCTACAGAGCTAAATTTAGGTATTTTATCCATAACGATATAAACCCGCGTGTGAAATTTGGTTGCCCTTACTTTGTTAATTCCGGAGAAATATTTTTTTTTCGATTTTTTTCGAAAGAAAACACAAAATTTTCCGGGAAAACCTCGGCGGATTTTCCTGGCTAACGAACTTATCCAAGCCACTCGTGAAAGGAAGGTACTCACCAAGTTTTATCAAAATCGGTCTATTATTTTTTTAGTTATAGGTGTGACACATAAATATATAAATATATATATATATATATATATATATATATATATATATATATATATATATATATATATATATATATATATATATATATATATATATATATATATATATATATATATATATATATATATATATATATATATATATATATATAAACATATAAAGTCTGAAACCGACCTCGGATTTGGGTTCCAGGGGTCCTAATTAGCGCTCATTTGAAGAAATTTTTTCAAAATTCGAAAGTCGGGATCTCCTCATTAGTGAATTTTTTTTAAGAAAACTCACTAAAAAATATTATGTCAATGTTGTTGTTTAATGCAAGCAACTTTTAAATAATAGAATTTTGTAATTTATAAATGCAAAAGTGGACTCCGAAAACTAAAATATGAGAATACACGTCTTTTGACATTGTAATTATTAAAGGTGGCTTCACTTAACCGAAACCCAATATATGGTAAGTGGGTAAGTATTATCTGATGAACTGCATTTTGTATATCATGTGCTATCATCCGATGATCAGATACACTCCCAATCCAGTTTGACCGACAGGGAGTGTGCACATGGGAGAGTAGGTGTGAATAATATAACTCAAGGATAATCTACATCTAAAAAGGTTTATGTATATTTTCAATCATTTTAATGTAATATTCAATTCATAATATATAATAATAAATAATAATAATAAATAATCATACAGTCCACTCCATTGAAGTTTTAGACTAATTTACCATGGTCCATCGATTCAAGGAGTGATATTTGTATTGGATCAAGCGGCAGTTTATGGAATTGGTGTCGATTATCAATTAGTTCGTGTCTTATATCCACGTGATTAACCCAAGTTTAGAATTTCAACGCCGTATTACAAATTTGCCTGGAGAAGAAAGCTTTACATTTTTCAACTGTTTACCCAAAGGTCCAGATTTAACGATCGTATTGGTAAACTTGCATGGAAAAGAGTAATTTGATTGCTTCTTGTCTCCTGCCCAGGTGCTTAAGGTTGATATTTCAACGTGGTATTGCTCAACTACTGGAGAAGAATATATCTGATTTCAGTGAGTTCCATTCCTTTCACACTCATTTCATTTTTTATTATCCAATTTCCTCCTAATATTGTTGATGCTTGATTTATTTGAATCATAATGGGAGAAGAATTAACTGTTTTAACCCCTAAAAGAGGGAATATCAAACATAAATTAACAAATTTTTCTCAGTTTGTTCAATCACTTAAATTGAATTATGAGGGTAATGGAGAAATCACTGATAATCAATTTGCGGAACTTAAATTAAGGGTTCAAAAAGTGGAGAAAACTGGGGATGAGGTTGATAATGTTCAAACATGTATTGAAATTGAATGTGAGGAAGAAAATTTGGAAGCTCAGTGTGCTGAGCTAGATGCTTTTAGTCAAAAATACATGGAATGCATGGCAATGGCCATGGTTATAATTAAAAAAACAAGTGTGTCTCCCAACGTTCAAAATGTTGGAGTTCAGCAAAGTATTAATAGTAATTTGTCAAGCTCGCAGTCTGATAATACCAGTATATCTAACCAAATTAAACTTCCAAGTATCGAGCTCCCTAAATTCCGCTTAAATTGTCTAGAGACCTCCTTGGTAGTTCAAAGGAAATTGCTATGAAACGAATGTTAAATTTGGAAAATAAATTCAAAAACCATCCAAATTTGAGAAACAAGTATGTTTCATTCATGAGTGAATATTTAGACTTGAGTCATATGTCTGTGATACCTAGTTTATTAAACCCTGATACATGTGCTTGCACAATTCACGAAAACATGGACCTCAAACTTGAGGCTTTAAAAAATGCAAAAATTCTTACATCAGTCAGAAATCATCAAGGTATGCTGGACACTTTGCTGTAATCGATACGCTGAAGGATGTTTGGAGAGAACGTGTGAGGATTGTTGCCTCAAGACTTTAACATACGTAGAATTTGATAATTTAAAGCCGATTCTATTGAAACAGTGGGTACATAAAAAAATGCATTCATTAATCCCAAGACAAAAAAAGAACGGTTTGTGACGAAATACAAAAAAGAAACACAGAAAATCTTACCCAGAGAACTTATTTTTAAAACTTAAAGATGATATGAAATTTTTTTCCTTCATGTTTATTTTTTATTACATAGTTCACCAGTACAACCAAATTAAACACCTAAAGAAGTATTTATCTGAAAATGATGCCTTAGTACACATGGATTTTTCAGAAAATTTTTGTACTAAATACAACAAGGAAATACAATCCTTTCATTTCGGCGGTTCGCGTGCCCAACTTTCGCTACATACTGTTGTTGTGTACCTAAAAAACTCAAGTTACTTCGTATTGCACAATGTCATCAAATTTGTCCCATAATGTCGGAGCGATTTGGGCCCATCTGCAGCCAGTGCTAAAGTCATTAAGTCCAAACGTTCACCATATTCACTTTCTCAGTGATGGTCCTGTAACTCAATACAGGAACAAGACCATGTTTTATGTGTTAGGCTGTATGTTGTCACAAATGTATCCTAACATTATGAGGTACACGTGGAACTATCATGAGGCCGGTCACGGCAAGGGGGCACCGGATGGTATAGGGGCCACCTGTGAGCGAACTGCCGATCATGTAATCGCTACATGAGGTGATATAACTGACTTGAAAGAGTTCGATGCTGTAATTCGCGAGAGATGTCATGGTATACGCGCATATGTGATTGAAGACCGTGAGATCGAGCAAATGAACTCCGCAATCAACGAGAACCCCTCTAAATTTATGGCTTTTAAGGGAACCCTTAATGTGCATCAGGTTACCGGCTCTGTTTATTTGCCAAATCAACTTACAATGAAATCACTTAGTTGTTTCTGTGACCCTGATGGATGCCACCACTACAAGCTAGGATCTATTAGGTATGAAAGGGAACTGCCAGATACATTATATTTAAATGTTTCGACCGTATTCTCTGACTCTGACGACGATACCCTACCACTATCTACCTACGCAAAAAAAAACAACGGTAGCAGCTCTAATTACAAATGTGATCTATCTATGCCAGGGGTTAGTGACTACAGAAAAGAAACTCAAAATGATTATAGCAGTGGTGATTATGTTTTGATTAAATACACAGTCAAAAGAGCAGAATATCATTATGCAGGGATCTGTTCTTCTGTTGATAATGAAGATGGTGAATTGAGAGTAACTTTTCTTAAAATTTGTAATGATGATGGTAATCTGTTCAAATTAGACGAAAGCGATGTGTCAGATGTACCAATGGACCAAAAAAACTTCCTGTACCAAATCTTGTTACAAAAGGGAATAGGATATTTTATCAATTAAAGAGAAAATTGATTTTTTTGAAAAGTAATTTTTATTGATATGTTAACGAATTTGAATATTTAGAAGAATATTTAGTTGCAGCTGATTTTTGGTTATTTTTTGTATCTAAGAGTCATTACATTCCGCAATTTTATCTAGTGATAGAAAATATAATATTGCTAACAAACAGCTTTATATTTGTTCTAACAGTATTTGATAGATTTAGAAGTATTCTTAATAGTTACACTGTAACTTCATTCATAAGATTGCCTTTGTTAGATTTTAAGATATTTTTACTTGAAAATACTCGAAAGTTCAATGTGATTTAATTCTTAAGAAATGTGTCTTATTTAGATTCTTAGCTATTTGCACTTGAAAATACTCAAAGTTACAATAAATCTTATGTTGTCCTATGAATATGTGTTTTTAATCAGTACTCTGCCTTCCCCGTCAGTCCTTTGGCAATCAAATTTGAAAAAATTCAAATAACTCATAAAATAGTTAAAAAACTGACTGGCCTGGCATAGGTTAGTATAATAATAAGATAAAATGTGCATACAAACCAGTGTATGCATATATTATGGATAAAAATTATGTTTGCAAAATAAGGCCAAAAGTTGTCCAACTTTTGTATATTCACCCATATCTCGCATTTGGTTTAAGATAATGAAGTGAAATTTAGAGTCTGTGGTACTCAGTGGCGCGCGTATTTTGAAAATAACCGCACATATACAGGGTGTTTATTGAAAGCATAGTCTAATTGAGTTTGTTTTATTTAAATGGAACATCCTGTATATTACTATATTTTTGAATTCCTCAGATTATTTATACTCTGTATTAGGTTTCCCTATACATAAAATCAACTGTTTTCGAGATTTAAAAGCTTTTTTGAAAATATTAGTATTGGCAATGGTAGCTTTAGAATTTAATTTCCTCAAAAATTGTAAACATAGAAACTTTAGTTTTATACCACAAGGAGGAGACACATGTGTGTTCTTTTTAATTTGAAAACATCAGATCGACTTAACACAGGGTGCTCAAAATTGCTTTGCCAATAAGACATTATTCAAACTATCGAAAGTCATTTCGTTCAAATGGGACAGCCTGTATATTATTACACCAGTGAATGCAGAAATAAATTCTGCTTCGATCTGTATCACATTTCCCTATACCTATCTCTCATCATTTTTTAGCAATTTCGTATTTTTTATTCTCTATATGATTTTTATTGCTTCTTACTCATGACGGAACGGACATGCAAAAATAGCCTTAGGAGATGCAAGTAAGGCGTCGCTTTTGACGTCAACCAAATTAAGGAAACAATTGGCAACTGTGGTACAAATTTTAAAAATGGATAGAAACGAATTGGAACAGTTAGCCACTTTTATGGGGCATACTCCACAGACACATGCACAGTTCTATCGTTTGCCTGACGACATTTACCAGACAGCTAAAGTAAGTAAATTATTGATGATGGCAAAAAGTAGTACAATTGAGGAGTATAAAGGCAAGTCCTTATCTGAAATACATATTGATGAGAATTTAGTCGAAGGAGAATCTGAAGACGAATTTGAAAATCCAAATGTTGAAGAACTGTTTAACGGTGCAGACAACCAAGTTAGTGCGCAAGTATCTACTGTGGATGTAAATGTTTCCGATATTTCATGTCATCGGCGTAAGAATAAACTGCCCCTGAAGAACAAGATCAAGCGTAAACTTGTTCCGTGGACAGAAGAGCAAAAGGAACTTACCAAACTATTTTTAAAACACATAAAGAAAAAAATACCTCCCAAGAAAAACGAAGTGTTATCTTTAATTGAAAAATACCCTAGGGCCTAGGGTATTTCACAATAAATCCTGGACCGTTATTAAAGTTTATGTGCAAAACATATATACCAAAACGTAGTAGTACTTACGTCAATTTATAACATTACTTGTAAGAGGGGTTTGTCAACTCAAAAATCGAACACGCTTATTTCAAGTTCTGAAATAGAGTACAATAAATATTAATTTAGTTGGTGCCAAGAGAGGTGGATTATTTTGCGTTTTTCTTCTCAACAAAAAAAAAACATACTTAAAAAAACAGACATTAAAACTTGTGTAAACTCCTGCATGTATGTCTTTACAAAAATATATGTGTTTAGTTTCCTTTGTACTTAGAATAAAATTTATATTTTTTGAAGCAGTTTTCACTTTTTTATTAAAATTCTATTCTAGAACTCTGATTTTTAATAACACAAATATTACCATTTTCAATCGGGATTATTAATATTTTATTTATAATTTTATGCATTCTGTGTATCTTTTTATTTTACTAGTAATCGTCACACATGTAATTTGTTCTTTGGGTGATTATTACAAGAAGGCACTAAAAGACAATAATCTTAATTCGAAATCCAATCAGTTAGATGTTAATTAAATATTTCGAATTATGTTATTTGTTATTACTTTAAGTTAATGCTTTTTTCCTGTCAAAAATATTGAGCCACCATGATCCACAGTTCACTTTTAAAACTAGGATCCGATGGTAACCTTATACCTGATAAAATAAAATTTGTTTTATTTGTGAACGAATAAATTTTTCTCATTTAATGAAAATTTCTTATTCCGTCGTTTGTTAGAGGCCTTTTATATTTCATGCCATCCGAATACAATGTAACGGTATATTAATATATTCTAAAACCCGTCTTCCACAACACCTCTTTATGCCGTGTCCTTGATATTTAATATCATGTTTACTCATCATATTTAACATATCCTTTTCGAATATATGTGGCCTAAATTCTAACCTGAACTCCGTCCACCATTTCCTCCAGGCTAACAGGCCCCAACTCCTCTTCCTCACCGAAACCCAAATCAGTGCCAAAACAGCCACTAATCACCTTAATTTCCCGGGGTATGAGCTCCTTACTTCCTTTAGATTGCATGGAGGCGTGTGCGCATACGTCCGTAGCAATCTACCCTGCACCAGACTCCCCAATTTAGAAGCTGGAAGAAAAGACATACTATGGATAAAACTCTCTCTCAGGGCTGCAACTAAATTCATCTGTTGCATTTACCGGTCACCTTCTGACAACAACTTTGTCCAGCTCTTTGACTACCTTTCTGAAAAAACCGACTATCTGATTTCTGAATATCCTTCCTCCGAGGTCACTATTCTTGGTGACTTCAATGTCCATAATAAGGAATGGCTAGGATCTTCAAAAACCGATCCACAAGGGAGAGCAGCGGAGGCCTTTGCAATCAGCAATTCTTTAGCCAATATGGTTCAGCAACCTACTTACTTTCCTCGTATCCCAACACACAGCTCAAATCCCTTGGATCTCCTTCTTACTACAAAACCTGAGTGCTATAACATATCAGTCACCGCCCCCCTGGGCAGCTCAGACCACGGCATGGTCACTGCTTCCTGCGCAATGCAACCCGAGGTCACACAGTCATCACACCCACGTATCGTTTGGCACTACAACTCCGCAAACTGGGACGAAATGCGGGATTACTTTTCCTCATTTCCATGGGCGTCTGTCTGCTTCTCTCATCCTGACCCCTCTGATATCTCAGAAAACGTCACCGAAATTATCCAAGCTGGCATGGAATTATTTATTCCACGTACACAGAAAACCTCTTCAGCCACTCAAAAGCCCTGGTTCTCTAAATCCTGTGACAAGGCCAGACTTGAAAAAATCAAAGCTCACAAAACGCTTCTACACAATCCCAGTCAAGAAAATCGTCAAGCATTTAACGACGCAAGAGACCGCTATGTCCGCATTCTTTCTGAGGCAAAAAACTCGTTTAATAACCACATCAAAAACAAAGTCCTCTCAAGCTCCAACGGCAGCAAACCCTTCTGGACTCTTGCTAAATCTATTGGGAATAATTTCTGCAAAAGCACGTTCCCACCTCTTGTCTCAGGGGATGAAATTGTTTCTACCGCCCTGGGCAAGGCTGAACTTTTTGCTTCGTTGTTCGCCAGCAATTCTACTCTCAACACACCTCCAAATGTTCAACCACCAACAGTCCCCAATGTCGCACATAAAATGACAGATATCATTTTCAAAACTAAAAAGGTACGAAAGATGCTCTCTTCACTTAATACCAGGAAAGCCTCTGGCCTTGACGAGATCCCAGCAATTGTTCTCAAAAATTGCGCACCAGAACTTGCTCCTGTTCTGACTCGTCTGTTTCAGATATCTTACAATAAAGGCATATTCCCTAGTAACTGGAAAACTGCTCGAGTACAACCCATCCCCAAGAAAGGATCCAAAGCGCTTCCAGGCAACTACAGGCCTATTTCTCTCCTTTCTGTCGTCTCTAAAGTGATGGAAAAGTATATAAACACCGAATTACTGAAATTTCTTGAAAAACACAGTCTAATCCACGACAGGCAGTATGGATTCCGTCAGCGCAGATCGACTGCCGACCTCCTTTCCTTTGTCACCCATTCTTGGAACAAGTCTATGGAACTACACGGTGAATCTCAGATTGTTGCTCTAGACATATCCAAAGCATTCGACCAGGTCTGGCACGCAGCGCTGCTTAATAAACTTTCGGCCTATGGCCTACCACCAAAACTTTGTACCTGGACAGCAAATTTCCTCTCCAACAGGAACATTTCTGTTGTTGTGGATGGCCATTCCTCTAAACTGTATCCAATTAATGCAGGAGTTCCTCAAGGTTCAGCTTTAGCCCCTACTTTGTTTCTTCTCCACATCAATGACCTCCTCTCTAGCACATCCAACCCAGTTCACAGTTACGCGGACGACAGCACCCTCCACTCAAATATACAATATTCTAAGCCTGTCTCTTTAGCCCAATTAGATGAGGATCGCAGACTCATGGAGGGTTCTGTCTCCGTGGATCTCCAAAAAATATTAGACTGGGGAAGTAGAAATCTTGTACAATTCAACCCCACCAAATCTCAGTCTTGCTTTCTTTCTCATAAGAGATACACCAGCCCTAGACCCATCACAATGAACAACCAAGTTATTCAAAGTAATGAGTCCTTTTCTCTTGTTGGCATTTCTGTGGATCGAAATCTTAACTGGCACCAACATGTCACATCAATTGCAGAAGCGGCTGCTAAGAAATTAGGTTTCCTCTTCCGGGCTCGCAAATACTTTTCACCAGCTAATCTCTATACCTTATATACTTCACAAATAAGGCCAAACCTCGAATACTGCTCCCACATCTGGGGTGCAGCTGCCGCTTCTACACTCGCTATCCTGGACTCAATTCAAAAGAGAGCTATACGTCTCATCGGTGACCCTACCCTCACCCAAAGGCTGCCATCCCTTGCCCACCGACGTGCCGTTGGTGAACTCTCTCTCTTTTATAGATATCTGCACGGGCACTGCTCAGAGGAGCTTTCCTCCATAGTTCCCCCACCTGCTGCCCCCAACAGATCTACCAGGGGAACAGAGCGAATGCACCCTTTTACTGTCCAGGTCACCAGACATAGAACATCTTGTTATGCCCGCTCTCTTGTCCCGAGGACTTCCAAGTTGTGGAATTCCTTGCCGGCACATGTTTTTCCTTCTGCTCCGAACCTCCAAACCTTCAAGTCCAGAATTAACAAGTTGCCTCTTTCCTCCTTGTCAACACCCACGGTACGATAGTATTTAGGCTGTAAGCCCTCGTGATGTGTTGTTAGAATTAAAAAGAAAAAAAAAAAACTTAACTGTACTATAAGTCAGGCAACATGGCAAGGATGTCACCTTTGCCAAAAACATTATATACAGATGCCACAGTGTGCTCCACTATGATGCAATATAAAATATGTATATAAAAGGATGGCACCCTGTACGTAAAATACCCTGGATGCTAAATTAAGTGCTAGCTAAATATTACATGTATATTATATACAGATGTATATTGGCAGATGCCACTTCTCCTGAAATTTGTATGTGCTGTCACCTCGTACGCCAACTTTATATATATATATATATATATATATATATATATATATATATATATATATATATATATATATATATATATACACCAACACATATATCATTGAAGATTTTATTAACAAAATAGCATGGCCGGTAGTCACAGAGTTCAAAAGCGAATTTCGAGGCAACAGTAACGAAAATCATTTAGGAAGGCAAAAAATATCTTATTGCATATTTTTAATGGCTGGTGGATCAAAGGTGATTGCATAGAAGCTCTTAAGGAGGTTGTTGTATGTCTGACTCACAAGCGTGGCAGAGGCAGCTCCCAGGCTTCATCATTTCGTCCCATTTCATTAATGTCTTACAAAAACTTTTGAACGCATGATCAAACATAGATTGGAATGGCATGTTGAACATGGTAACTTCCTTCCAAATGGGCAGTATGGGTTTAGAAGAGGGCTGCGCACAATTGATGCCATCAATCATTTAGTTAGCAAAATACATTCTCAGAGAACAAATACCTCATATGCCTATTTGTATACATCAAAGGTGCATATGAACATGTCAACCTTAAGCTGCTATACAAAGATATTGAAGAGATTGACATTCCCTCGAACACGGCTCTAAATATAGTAAGTTTGTACAATGATAGGCCAGTATACGTTAGAGATGAGTACAACAACTTACATGGACCACTACTAGTAAGAACAAGATTGCCACAAGGTTCTATTCTTAGCCCAATTTTATTCCACCTTTATACCTATATGTTGCACAAACTATTTGACGGCGAAGTTGGATGTATACAGTTTGCAGATGATATATGCCTGTATAGTGTTCAAAATTCATATCCATTGTGCATATTAAAACTGAGGCAAATTAACTACAAGCTGAAAATATGGGCTCAAGAAACGCAGTTTGAAATACACGAACAAAAAAACAGTCGTTATGTGTTTTACTAGACATCGCTTGACACTTCAGATCAAGACTACTAATGAAATTAAATACCTTGGTGTTTTTATAAATAAAAAATTATTATGGAATGTCCATAGTAACCATTTAAAATCAAAGTGCGAGCGAGGAATAAATCTGTTGAGGTATGTAGTTAGTCACAGCTGGGGAGCTGACGTCGATACATCACTCCTTTTCTATAAAACTTATATAAGATCCATCCTTGATTACGGATGTACAGTATACGGATCATGTTCAAAGACTAACCTACTGAAACTAGAACGTGTTCAACTTAAAACACTAAGACTTTGCATAGGTGCAATGCAATCAACACTAAATCAAATTGTTTTTACAGAATCCCAAGAACCGCCCCTTTACCTACGTATTCAACAAGTGGCTGGAAACTATGTACTAAAACTTTTAAGTCGACACTCCAATGAAGTATCAGCTATACATGCACTGTTTTTGAAACACTAACAAACAAATGTTGGAGAATAAAAAACAGTCCACCTTTAAACACTATGTATGACTTCATTCTTCAATTTTAAGAACATATAGAGGTGATGTGTGTGGCTAATCAATTTCAAAACAGCTACGAATCTTTTGTAGCTGCACCTCATGTTATTATACCAAACTACTCGGAACACCAAAGTGTAAGCTTCATATTTTTTGGGCTAATTTAGAACCATATACAGATTTTGTACATATTTATACAGATGTGTTCAAAAAATAACTCAAAGGTTGGAGCGCTTTCTATGTACCACTTAAAAACGTAGAGTCTGTGGAAATTACATTCTAACAGTTGGATCTATAGTACTGAATTATCGGCAATACCAAAATTTACCATCATAAGCGACTCATAATCGGCACTTCAAGCCATAAAGCACGCTAAATTGGCAAACTGTACTAATCCCTTGCTATGAAAAATTTTTGAACTTAATTTTCAGCTAAACTCAAGGAAGGCAAAAACAATATTTATGTAGGTCAAAGGACATATAAACATATCAGGTAATGAAATAACTGACAGGCTGGCGAAGGAGCCGTAATCAGAGCTGATATACCATGTGACGTTAAAATCCATCTCTTCGATTTACGCAGCCAAATACGACAGCGTATCGCTGGACCTTGAGAAAAAGATTACCAAAACTGCAGAAACAATTCTAGTAATATTTGTACTTTTTTACATATAAAACTTCTACTGCAGGAAAAAAGATAGTCTTCCAAGAGATTTTACACCAGTACGATGACTCGCCACAAAATCTGGTCACGGTAGATACCCAGCACATCTAAATAAAATTGGGATTACTGCAACTCCATCCTGCGAATGTAGACAGGATGAGTACAGAGATCTGAACCACATAGTTTTTTTCATGTCCCAGATACTCAGATCAAAGAGTTTCATTACAGTCGCTGCTTTATAGAAGCGTGTACCAACCAGTCAATATTACGCATTTGCTGAGCCTAGATAACCCAATATTAACCCTTTATTTGGCAGAGTGTCACAACTGACACACTTATTTGAAAGTGTTATTAAAACTACATGTTAACTTTTCCCACTGCCATTGGCATTGTGACAGTCTTATAACATCTAAAATCATAATAAAATGATTTGTAGCGCCATCTAGTTTACCATCAGCTAGACTGTGTCAGCTACCACTGTTGTTTCGTTGCAAATGGTGGTTTTGTGATTTGTGCTATCCTGTGCCTTTTATTTAAAGGTGAGTAGTAGAATTTTTTTCACCTTTATTAACCTCTTAAGAATATATCTGTGCCAAATCAATGGCTGAAAATCACTTCAAAATAATGATTTGGAACTAAATAATGTATGTGTCAAGCATGTCACACTGCCAGATGTTGAGCAACTATACATATGTGTCGTCTCTGACACATTGCCAGTGATCAGGTCACACTCGTACCTGAAAATGTCACTGATTTCACACATTTTATATTGTAGTATTGAGCTTTTATCGTCACTGATATCTAAAAAAAAGTACAGCAGTATCTTGATTGGGAAAGTTTTGCCGCAGTTAATTGAAGAGCAAAAAATCGTTTTATTTTCACTAAAACTATCATTGACATTTTGTTGCTTGATTTTTATGCAACATTCAGGTCGACACAGTGATAAAAAACTAAATTTACTGTATGTAGAATTTGTGTCGGTTTTTGCTGTTTTCGATAGTAGATAAAATTAAGTGTCTACCTATGTATATCCTTTCAGAGAATAAAGGAGCTTCTTCGCTTGGAGGAGCGAGAAAATTTTATCCCTATTCCTCCTGTAAATGAATCGGACATTGGTTCTGACTCTGATGAGGACGTCGAAAAAGAATTACACACAGCTCCGTTTAATTCGGTAGATTATGATATTTCCATACCTCCTTCGCCAACAAAATCTTGTGAAAATCTCAGAAGTATAAATAATGAAGTAGTAAATGAACCCATAGAATATATTTCTTTTGATTTAGCAACTAACGAACTAATCGATGATGAAACCGTTAAAAGTTTTTCTGGCTTGGTGAAAATTTCTGGCAATATTGAACTGGAGGACGTCGAAAAAGAATTACACCCAGCTCCGTTTAATTCGGTCGATTATGATGATGATATTTCCATACCTCCTTCGCCAACAAAATCTTGTGAAAATCTCAGAGGTATAAATGATGAAGTAGTAAATGAACCCATAGAATATATTTCTTTTGATTTAGCAACTAACGAACTAATCGATGATGAAACCGTTAAAAGTTTTTCTGGCTTGGTGAAAATTTCTGGCAATATTGAACTGGAGGAAAACTCTGTTGTAGAAAAACCAATATTAGTTATTGTACCTCCTACTGCTGGTTCCTCATTTCTCCAGAACAACAAGAATGATCTATATTTTCCCAAAAAAGGAATAAATCTAAATATCGGCTTTAAGTCAAACACATCACCAGCTTCTATCAGCAAAATTACACGATCACAAAAGAATGTAATTACTGGAAAGAAACAAAATAAGAATAAGAATCCCCATGAAAATTTACAGTTTATTTGGGAAGATCAATTTAGCTTTAACGCAGAAATTCCGGATAATTTAAAGCCACCACCGGATCGTACTATGACAATGACTCATGACTATTTTTGCTTATTCTTCACAGAAAATGTCTACAATCTAATTGTTGAGAACACAAATCTCTATTCCGTGCAGCAAATAGGTAAATCCATTAACGTAACCTAAAATGATATTCAAGATTTTATTGCAATTGAAATTTTAATGGGTGTTATAAAGATGCCATCCTATTGTGACTACTGGTCTAATAATTTGAGATATAGTAAGATTGCTGATGTAATGACACTTAAAAGATTTCAACAAATAAGACGATTTTTATATTTTGTTAATAACAAGGAAGCAAACATTGGTAGATATTTTAAGATTAGGCCATTCATTGATATAGAAAGAATTGCTCATCAGTCCCCCATCGACGAAATGATGATCCCATATAAAGCGACTATGGCTGGTAGTAGGCGACAATATATAAAAAACAAGCCTAAAAAGTGGGGCTTCAAAGTTTTTGTAAGAGCTGGTATAACTGGTTTCGTATATGACTTTCTATTGTATTCAGGAGAAGATACATTCAGACAAATCAACTTATCTGAAGAAGAGGATCATTTTGGCTTAGGAGCGAAAGTGGTGATTGCTCTTTCTAAAACCATAACAAATCATACGTCAAACTCTCAGAATATTTTCATTGGGTACAATAAGAAACAACAGAACGAGGAATTGTAAATTGAAAGATGACAAAATTATGAAAAAAAGTGGAAAAGGAAGCTATTGCCAACAAGTATCAAATGAGCCAAAAGCAAAACTAGCTGTAGTTAAATGGCTAGACAATAAGTCGGTCACACTTGCTAGCCCTCTTGCGGATGCCTATTCAATCAGCACGGTCAAAAGATATAAGAAAGAAGAAAAGAATAGAGTAGCCGTGGTTTGTCCCCAAATAATATTGCAATATAATCAACGCATGAGAGAGGTAGACCTAGCAGATATGTTTGTTGCCCTCTATAGAACAGGTTTTTAGACATTTGCATCAATAATTCTTGGCTTTTATACAAAGAAGATTTTGATCGAAATAACAAGGGGAATGAAGAGAAAATAACTTTGAAGGACTTTCACATTATGCTCAGCGAGGGACTGTTGCATAAGAATAGGATAAGAGGAAAACCATCTAATTTATTAAAATCTACAGAAAATCGTTCCATCAGATCACCAGCAACTATCAAACCGTGCGTCGATGTGCCATTTGACTCTTATGGACATTTTAAAATATTTTCTGCAACAAGAGGCAGGTGCAAGTTATGTATAAAAAACAATATCCCGTAGAGTGTTCAAAATGTAACATAATACCAACATGTGGAAATAAAAGAACAAACATCTTACAATACACAGCACATATAGCACTGTTATATCATTTTTTACGCGTATTAAGGAAAACTGCAAAAAATATTTTAAGACATTACAAATAAGGAAAATATAATACCAACATGTGAAAATAAAAGAACAAACATATTACTGTACACAGCGCATATAGCACTGTTATATCATTTTTTTTAAGCGTATTAACGAAAACTACAAACATCTTACTATACACAGCATATATAGCACTGTTACATAATTTTTAAGGGTATTAACGAAAACTGCAAAGAAAAAACAATTTTTAAGACATCACAAATAAGCAAAATATAATACATGTGGAAAGAAAAGAACAAACATCTTACTATACACAGCACATATAGCGCTGTGATCATTTTCTAAATGTATCAACGAAAATTAAAAAAAAAATGTTTAAATACATCATGAATTAGGAAAATGTAATATAAACACGTGCAAATAAAAGAACAAACATCTTACTATACACAGCACATATAGTACTGTTATATCATTTTTTAAGCGTATTAACGAAAACTACAAACATCTTACTATACACAGCATATATAGCACTGTTATATAAATTTTAAGGGTATTAACGAAAACTGCAAAGAAAAAACAATTTTTTAAGACATCACAAATAAGCAAAATATAATACATGTGGAAAGAAAAGAACAAACATCTTACTATACACAGCACATATAGCACTGTGATCATTTTTTAAATGCATCAACGAAAATTTTAAAAAAATGTTTAAAGACATCATGAATTAGGAAATTGTAATATAAACACGTGCAAATAAAAGAACAAACATCTTACATACACAGCACATATAGCACTGTTATATCATTTTTTAAGTGCAATAAGAAGTGCAAAAATAAACAACAATATAAGACACACAAATCAGGAAAACGTAATATCAACATATGAAAATGAGAGAACATCTTACTATGCACAGCACAGCAAAGTACTGTAATATTTTTTAAGTGCATTGCAACAAAAAACAATATCTTTTAAGACATCCCAAATTAGGAAGATGTAATATCAAGATGCTTACTATACACAGCACGTACAAGCAAAGTGTATTAAGAAAATTTTCAAACAAAAAACACACTATTTTAAGACATCGCGAATTATGAAAATGTTATATCAATATGTAAAAATAAGACATATCATACACAGCACATATGAGCACTGTAAATTTTTTGTCATACTAGTTCAACCAACTACATAATTGTGTACTTTATGCCCAAGGGCCATAAAGTGTACTTCATGGCCCGCACGGGCAAAACGTACACTTAATGGCCTGCGCGCACATAAAAACAAATAATTTTTGTTTGACTTCTTTAATAACCTTTATTAATGAAATTACAGATAATGGAATTAAAGTAATATGTAAATATTTAATTAACATTATTTAGTCGAATTAACATAAAATTGACAGTTCTGAAAAGATCCGGTAATGGTTAGGTTGTCTTCAGCAAACGGTGATTCAGGTTTCATTGTTTGGGTATGACTAGTATGACATAAAATTTTGTATGCACTGCTGGTATAGAGGTGTATGCCCTCGAGCGACTTACAAACCCTAGGGCCGGAGGCACTGGGATTTGTAAAATCGCGCTCTCGGGGCATAAACATCTATTTATACCCTTGGTACATAAATAACTAATAAGTGTATTAAGAAAATTTACAAAAAAAAATATATTTTAAAACATCGTGAACTATGAAAATGTAATATGTGAAAATGAAAGAAACAAACATTTTACTATACACAGCACGCTAATATTTTTTTAAGTGATATTAAGAAAATTTGCACAATATTTTAAGACATCGCGATTTAGGAAGATGTAGAATCAACATGTCAAAATAAAAGAACAAACATCTTGCTATACACAGCGCATTAAGCACTGTTATATTATTTTTAAGTGTATGAACCAAAACTCCAGAAAAGAAAACAAAACATGTATTTAAGACATCACAAATGAGCAAAATGTAATATCAACATGTGAAAATAAGAGAACAAGCACCTTACTATAGACAGCACATATAAGTACTGTAATATTTTTGGTGTGTTAACGAAATTTGCAAAAAGACATCGAGAATTAGAAAGATGCATTCTCAACACGTGAAAATAAAAGAACAAACATCTTGCTATACAAAACACATATAAGCACTGTGATATCTTTTAAATGTATTAACCAAAACTGGAAAAAAGAAAACAAAATATTCGAGACATCAGAAATTAGCAACATGTAATATCAACATGTGAAAATAAGAGAACAAACATACTATACACAGCACCGCACAGCACACATTTAAGTGTATTAACAAAATTTCCAAAAAAAAAAGCAAGATATATAAAGACATCGCGAAATAGAAGATGCAGAATCAACATGTGAAAATAAAAAACAGACATCTTGCTACACACAGCACATATAAGCACTGTTAAATTATTTCTAAGCATATTAACGAAAACTGCAAAAAAGAAAACAAAATATTAAATAAATCAGAAATCAGAAAAATGTGATGTCGACATGTGAAAATAAGAGAACAACCAACTTACTATACACAGCACATACTGTAATATTTTTTAAGTGTATTAACGAAATTTGCAAAAAAAAACACTAAACATCTAGACATGGCGACTTAGAAAGATGCAGAATCAACATGACACAGCACATATAGGCACTGTAATATTTTTTAAGCGCATTAAAAAATTTTGCAAAAAGGAAATAAAGTACTTAAGGCAACTCAAACTAGGAAAATGTAATATCATCATGTGAAATAAGAGGACAAACACCTTACTATACACAGCACATATAAGTACTGTAATATTTTTTAGTGTATAAACCGAATTTACAATATTTGGCTAAAATTTGGTATGGAGTCGGTGAATAAAGATATCGCGAATTAGGAAAATGTAGCAACATGTGAAAATAAAAGAACAAAGGCTTATATGCACAGCACTTAGTAGCACTGTAATATTGTGTTTCGGCAACCGTCCGGGAAGTACCCACTTCCCGAACGCTTTTTCTTTGAGAAAGTAGCATTTCTCCGGCCTAGTCCGGGAAGTACGTACTTCCCGGACTAGGCCAGGAAGAATCACATCGTTGTTGTCATTGTGAATATGAAAATCTTGGTAGGTATGATTTTGATAAATACAGTTGAACATTACCACGGTGGCTGGAAGTCTACCAATGTCGTTTAAGGATATATAGACAATTCACTGGCAAACAAAATTAAATTGCCAATACCATTCAAAAATTATCAGATGAAAACAATCAATATGAAACGGAAACTTTACCTTCTTATTCTGACTACAAAAGGCATTTAAATATACCAAGCATTTCAAACAAATTAAATCCTTTCAATATTAGCGATTGCTCGAATTTTAATATAAATATTAATATAAATAAGAATTAGAATGTTTCTGTTAGTACCTATCTTCTGTTCGAATTTCAATATTTAATACAAATAAGAGTTAAAATGTTCGAAATTTTGTTCAACAAAGAAATATAATAAAGAAATGTGTCTCATTGATTTGTTATTCTACACGGTTGCCGAAAAATAGTGTACGCAACACGTTCGAAAACAGTTTATTTGGACTCGCAGACTTCCAGGACTCGCCTACGGCTCGTCCTAGAATTTTGTCGACACGTCCAAAAAAACAGTATTTTCAGGACTTATAACGTAAATTACTATTAGTGTGTTAAGATTTGCAAAAAAGAAAACAAAATATTTAAGACATCAGAAATAAGGAAAATATAATACCAACATGTCAAAATAAAAGAACAAACATATTACTGTACACAGCGCATATAGCACTGTTACATCATTTTAAAGCGTATTAACGAAAACTACAAACATCTTACTATACAGAGCATATATAGCACTGTTACATTATTTTTAAGGGTATTAACGAAAACTGCAAAAAGAAACAATTTTTAAGACATCACAAATAACCAAATTTTATTCATGTGGAAAGAAAAAAACAAACATCTTACCATACACAGCACATATAGCACTGTGATCATTTTTTAAATGTATCAACGAAAATTTAAAAAAATATGTTTAAAGACATTATGAATTAGGAAAATGGAATATCAACACGTGCAAATAAAAGAACAAACATCTTACCATGCACAGCACATATAGCACTGTTATATCATTTTTTAAGTGCAATAAGAAAATTTTCAAAAAAAAAACCATATTAAAGACACACAAATCAGGAAAACGTAATATCAACATATGAAAATGAGAGAACATCTTACTATGCACAGCACATATAGGTACTGTAATATTTTTTAAGTGCACTGCAACAAAAAACAATATATTTTAAGACATCACAAATTAGGAATATGTAATGTCAAGATGTGAAAATAAGAGAACATCTTACTATACACAGCACGTATAAGCAAAGTGTGTTAAGAAAATTTGCAAACAAGAAACACACCATTTTAAGACATCGCGAATTATGAAAATGTTATATCAACATGTAAAAATAAGACATCATATCATACACAGCACATATGAGTACTGTAATATTTTATATAGGTGTATTAAGAACATTTGCAAAAAATATATTTTAAAACATCGTGAACTAGGAAAATGTAATAGGTAAAAATGAAATAACAAACATTTTACTATACACAGCACGCTAATCTTTTTAAGTGTGATATTAAGAAAATTTGCACAATATTTTAAAACATCGCGATTTAGGAAGATGTAGAATCAACATGTCAAAATAAAAGAACAAACATATTGCTATACACAGCGCATATAAGCACTGTTATATGGTTTTTGAAGCATATGAACCAAAACTCCAGAAAAAAAAACATGTATTTAAGACATCACAAATGAGCAAAATGTAATATCCACATGTGAAAATAGGAGAACAAGCACCTTACTATAGACAGCACATATAAGTACTGTAATATTTTTTTGTGTATGTGTTAACGAAATTTGCACAAAAAAAACATGGCGAATTAGAAAGATGCAGTCTCAACACGTTAAAATAAAAGAACAAACATCTTGCTATACACAACACATAAAAGCACTGTGATATCTTTTAAATGTATTAACCAAAACTGCAAAAAAGAAAACAAAACATTCGAGACATCAGAAATTAGCAACATATAATAATAATAATCTTTATTGCTCATAATTATACAGCATGTCAATACATATAAGTCGCTGACTTGTGCAGTATTTAGACATAATTTTACCAAACGTCATTTCAAAAATATTTGACAGCTATCCTCTGATTAACATGCTTCAAATTTTGACATACCAATTTTCAAATTTAGATCTGCCTCTTTCTTTCTCCATCAACAATTTCACCCAAAACCTTTACTGCCTCGTATTCGTTTCCATATAACAATACTTCAGAACAAGCAACTTCCTTTTTTAGTCCATATTTTTGCCAAAATAACTATTTTTTTGAAGAGCCAAGTTACATTGACGTTTGCAATTGAGATATTAAGTACCTGATGAAATATAATATCAACATGTGAAAAGAAGAGAACAAACATACTATACACAGCACATATGAGTACTGTAATATTTTTTAGGTGTATTAACGAAATTTGCAAAAAAGGGAGATATATAAAGACATCGCGAATTAGAAGATGCAGAATCAACATGTGAAAATAAAAAACAAACATCTTGCTACACACAGCACTTAGAAGCACTGTTAAATTATTTCTAAGCATATTAACCAAAACTGAAAAAAAGAAAAGAAAATATTAAATAAATCAGATGTGAACATGTGAAAATAAGAGAATAACCACCTTACTATACACAGCACATACTGTAATGTTTTTTAAGTGTATTAACGAAATTTGCACACACAAAAAAGACAACATCTAGACATGGCGACTTAGAAATATGCAGAATCAACATGACACAGCACATATAAGCACTAATTTTTTTAAGCGCATTAAAAAATGTTGCAAAAAGGAAAAAAAGTACTTAAGGCAACTCAACTAGGCAAATGTAATATCAACATGTGAAATAAGAGGACAAGCACCTTACTATACACAGCACATATAAGTACTGTAATTTTTTTTTTGTGTATAAACCGAATTTACAATATATGACTGAAATTCGGTATGGAGTCGGTGAATAAAGACATCGCGAATTAGGAAAATGTAGCAAGATGCGAAAATAAAAGAACAAACGCTTATATGCACAGCACTTATAAGCACTGTAATATTGTTTAGTGTGTTAAGATTTGCACAAAAGAAGGCAAAATATTTAAGACATCAGAAATTAGGAAAATGTAATATCAACATGTGAAAATAATACGAGAACAACACCCTACTACATACAGCACATATAAGTACTGTAATATTTTTTACTACATACAGCACATACAAGTACTGTAATATTTTTTACTACATACAGCACATACAAGTACTGTAATATTTTTAAGTGTATTAACGAAATTTGCAAAAAAAAATTATTTTAACACATCTCGAAGTAGAAAGATTTAGGATCAACATGTGAAAATAAAAGAATAAACATCTTGCTACACACAGCACATATAAGCACTGTTATATTATTTTTTAAGTGTATTAACGAAAACTTAAAATTTAAATTTGGTATCCAGTTAGCACCCGACAAAGGAACGCTTGGATTGTTTGTGGGTAAGATTGCTTCAGGATGTACGGGATAATTGAGTGGTGATTTGGTGGAAATTGACATTTTTTCCTTAAAACTCGAGTAATATAACTTTTCAGAAGTTTATGGTTACAGGAATACGAATATTTTCTTTGTGGTGAAGTCATGGACCCTAAATTCATTTCATGATGTCATAATGTCTTTCTGAGGACAGTGGATTATCACAGCTATTTGGAAGTTATGAGTCAATTTGCAGCACTATTTTTGAACTGTATTAACGAAAATTGCAAACAAAGAAAACTAAATATTTAAGACATCACATATTAGGAAAATGTAATATCAACATGTGAAAATAAGATGTTACTATACCCAGCACATATAAGAACTGTAATATTTTTTGATGCATTAAGAGAATTTGCACAAAAAAATATATTTTTAAGAAATCGCGAATTAGGAAAATATCAACATTGAATATAAAAGACAAAACGGTTACTATACACAGCACTTATAAGCACTGTAATATTTTTTAAGTGTATTAAGATTTTCAAAAAAGAAAAAAAATGTTAAGGCATCAAATTATGAAAATGTAATATCAACAAGTGAAAATAACAGAACAAACACCTTACTATAGACAGCACACTAAGTACTGTAATCTTTTTTAAGTGTACTAGCCAAATTTGCAAAAAAAAAAATATAGACATCGCGAATTAGAAAGATGCAGAAGTAACATGTGAAAATAGAAGAACAATTATCTTGCTGTACACAGCACATATAATCACTGTGATATTATTTAAGTTTATTAACCAAAACTGCAAAAACAAACAAAACCTTTTCAGGCATCGCGAATTGGGAAAATGTAATACAAACATGTGAAAATAAGAGAACAAACACCTTATAACGTAACCTGGCAAAAAACAATCTATTTAAATAAATAGTCCATGTAGCAGCAAACTAATTCCTCTTGTAGCTGATCGTTCGGTTTATTGTCCCCCAAGAACCAAATTGAGATAGAGGGACAAACCCTGACATGTCGAAATCAAGTACTTTCAAACAATGTCAAAATAAATCTCCACCCACCTTCAACCCTTTAGCATTGCGTGTGGGTAGTTTCTGAATTTTTTCTCTAAAAAGGTATTAAAATTAAATTAGATTTATAAACTACAATTTATTCTCTTTCATTTGGTGAGCCGTTCTCACCTGGAGCATAAATGGTTACCAAAATATTATCAAAAGAATATTAGGGACACAGAACATAATTTTATATGCAATGACAACAATATTAAGTAGATATTCGGCATTTTCGCATTTACTTAGTCTAAATGTCATTTTTTCTTTTTGTCTTTATAGGCAGTTTACATACATATTAGCTTAACTCTGTATATTATCCTTTTCAATTTTTGAAGACCAGTTAGTTTTATAATATTTATTTATTACACACCTGGTATTTTTTTACATAATATACAAAGAAAAAAATTACAAATTGAGACAAGCAAAAGCAAAAACAATAATAATATACTGCACAGCGTCAAACGTCTACGCAAATTTGACCTAAACTGGCTATATGACATGCCAAACATACCAAACTCAGAACACAAGCTGTTGCTACTACTAACTACTCTGCTAAGAGGGTTGTATTTGCCATGGTTAGTTCAGTGGAATCCACTACCTAGCATGCCAGGATTACGAACAGTATGTGGACAAACTCTCATTCTGAATTGAGATAGCATATCACAGCGATGTATAAGTGCATTTAGAACTTTGTAAACAAAACATAGGTGGAAGAGAATACACCTAGTATGAATGGAATGTAGACCAAAATAAGAACAATAAACTGTAACTATAATGATAAAAGTACATGGAATTTGCGTAACACAGAGTTTTGACAAGTTTTCGCTCAACATTTTTTATTCTATCTCAATATGCATAATATAGTCAGGTGACGACATCACTTAACGATAATCAAAAAAAGACCATACAGTTGATAAGTAGAGGTGGTCAATGTACGGACACTGCCAAAAAGATTAGTGATTCTAGTTATCAAACCCAACATTCTTGCAACACTTGAAATAACGGCGTCAATGTGAAGTGACATACTAAGCTGAGAATTAACGAACATGGAGATGCCATCTATGAGATAATCAGAATCTGCAGTGGTAAAGAGGGAGGTAGCTCTACGGGAAAACTTCATCATAAAACACTTACTTAATTCAAATGAATATATTTGTATGGCACCATGAAGACAAGCACTCCAAATCAAGGGCGAGGGCCGACATTTCAGCAGCTTTATAGGCAGAAGAAAAAAAAATTAAATCATCTGCCTACTTAAGTAAGGCGCCCTGAAGGACATTCCAATATCATTAATGAAAATGTTGAATAGAAGTGGCCCAATGTGTGACGCTTGTGGAACTCCAGAAGCAATAAGATCAAAGTAACACCCACTAATTTTAACTTTGGTGGTTCCACATTCAAGATACGAATGTAGCCATGCCAGCAGCAGATCTCTAATGCCATATGCATATAATTTCTGAATTAACAGAGAATGGTTTACAGAATCAAAAGCTCTACTAAGATCAGTATAGGCAGAATGTATTTCACCACCACTTTCTAATGATGAAATGATATAATTATGTAGTAAAATAAAACAAGTTTGTTGCAGTTGACCCGTAGAAAAACCATGCTGTTGTTCAACAATGACATGTTTGAAGGAAAATTTGATAATCAGCATCACAATCATCTTAAATACTTTCGATAAGACGGATCTGATACAAACTTGCCTATAATTTATGACATGTGATCGAATACCTGACAGACAGAAATAGCACCAGATTTTAAAGGCATCCGAAAAAATGCCAGAATAAAGTTAAAGATTGAAGATGATATTGAGAGGTCTTGCAAGAGCATAAGAACATTCTCTGAAAAGAACCGGATGTATCTGATCTGGACCAGCACCTTTACTAACATTGAAGTTTACGGAGATAGAATTTCCTCCTCAGAAAAAATGATGCAGTTATTGTCAAGATTCAGGTTCCAGAGATCAGTTTTGTGATTATTGATTTTCAATCTATTGCAGAATATGTTGACATCGTCTATGCAGAATATGCTGACATCGTGAAATGTTAGATTTAGGAAGAGTATAATGAGCGAGCAGTACAATGGATGTATAATGAACAATGGCCAGAAAGGCATCAACCGCATCGCTATTCATTTCAAAACGTGTATCAGTATTTCCGTAAAACTTGTAAAGCCTTGCCACAAAAGCATTAGCAGACCAACCATTACCATAGATCAAGAGAAATTATGGAGACACTAGATCAGAGTCCTATGTTAAGTTTTGTAGAGTTAGCAAATGAAGACACATATCGGATTGGACTGTGAGACAAGTGCTTCTCAAGAGTGACTTCACGCTTATAACTTTATGCAGGTGAATAATCTGCATGATAGTCATAACATACTTAGGATGAAATACTGCAACTGGTTCTTAGTTCGATTTAATAGGAACAGGCAATTTCCATTTCAAATATTATGGGCAGACGAAAGTCACTTTGGTAGAGGAGGTACATTTAATCAAAATAACCACCATTGCTAGACACATAAGAACCCCCGTATGGTATGAGAGTGCAATTTTCAACGCCAGTTTTCTACTAATGTGTATTGCACTATCATACATTACCAGTTACTTTATTATCTGTATTAGCAAAACTTGACTGGGCAAATCCTAGTACCGTTTGTTAGAAGACGGGTTGATTTTCGAATTACTGTTGATGCTTAATCACATTATGTATATGATGGAGCTCCAGCCCACAGTGCACATGATGTAGTTGAATGGTTACATGTCAGATTTCACTGGAAAATGCTAGGCAAAATGGTCCCATTCATTGGCCGCCACGATTGGCAGCCTTAACCGTTTTGGATTTCGCAATATGGTGATCATACGGCAAGATGCTTATAAAAACAGAGATCCTCCCGAAAATATTCATGAATTGCAACAAGGATCATACATACATTTGATTGCTTAAAAAACAAGCCATAAGTGCTTAATACTATGCATCGTGAAACAATACATAGACGTAGGATGTGTCTGCAAGTCAAGGGTGACCATTTCAAGCAGCTGTTACGATAGATTTTAGTTGGTTAATTTATGTATAACTACATACCAATTTGTAGTTTTGTAACTATAAAATTATGTTCTCTATCTGTGCCATTATTTTGTAATCATTTGAGCCTCAGGTGTGAACGGCACACCAAATAAAGAAAATAGATTGTAGTTTATAAATCCAATTTAATACCTTTATACTGAAAACAACTATCCCCACCCAGTGCCAAAGGGGTGAAGGACGGTGGTGAAGGTTACTTCTGCCATTGTTTGAACGTACTTGCATCACTTATTCAACATGTCATATTGCCTTATATTAATTGATCTCCGAAATATTGAGAAAAAAGATTACCTCTCCCCTCAGCTGCAACAGCCCTAACTTCCACAAGACTATCCTGAGGACATTGAAGCAACTGGAAACAGGACACCTGATTGCTAATGGTACCCTAACAACACCATGCTGTTATTATTGAGGCGATCACTAAGCCTGTATAAATGCATTAGACATTACTTTACATTAAAAAAAATTTCATTTTGCACACCACATAACAGTGTGGTTTATTTTTCTAAAAAGCAAGATGCAACAAAATATAACAATTTAATCGTTGACACAGCACAATGCAATACTGTATTTTCATTACTACAATTTTCTTGATTTGTATAAAAATGAGTTAAAATGTACAATAGAAGAAAAATAAGGTCTTTGGATACCGAGGAGCTTTCATCATGGCTATCGTCATTTTCTATGATATTAGTCAGCATGGAATCCATGTTGTCTTGCTGTCATTCTAAATACATTTCAGCTATTAAGTTTCCCCGCAAGAAGAAAGGACCAATGATATGGTTACCGAAAATCCCAGCCCAACGCATTTAGTTTCTGTGGGTGCTGTCTGACCAATGGCATGAATTATGGCGATTTACAAAACCATCAAGTACATTCATCAGAAAAACAGGTATTGTACAAAAAGAACTTGGACTTTCTAGATTGGTTACCATATTATAAATTATCGTAGTTTAGCTCTTGTAGCAGCCTAATTTTGGTTCGGTGGAATTTCTTTTCTTTTCAAATTCTTTGTTGTAGAATTTACACCTGAAACACTAGCCAACATTCGAATGCTTTTAAGGTAGGATACATCATGACATATGCCAAAACTGCTACTTACAGCTTGATTCCTCGCAAGCTGGGCTGTAATGTCTTTTTAATTTGCAACAGAACCAGTATTCCAAAGTTTTCTACTAGGTCTAAAAATACTTGTCACTTTGTCAAGAGTGTTGCTGATTAAATAAATGCAAAGTTCTATTCACACTGGTCATTTCAGAAAAAATAACTTGATAATTTCAACACGTTCCTGAATTTGAAACACCGTGGTTTTCATAAAATGAAAGAGAAGTATGAAATGAACCTCTGTACCACACAAGTGCCGTGTTGAGTACTTAGAATTTCGTTTCTTGTTTTCTATCTGGACTTATCAGAAGTGGTAAATTAAAAACACTGATAAGTTATAACTTGAAAACACAGATAAAATATTCTCATGATCAAAACTGACTAACTAAAGATAATCGCAATAATTTATAATGTAATTAAAAATAATGCTTCGGTCGAAGAATGAAATTGTGGATAGCAAATTTGACTTTGAATTTTCAAGGATTGTCAAAACAGAGTACACGATTCAATAGAGAATTGAGTATCTTTTCTGACGATGTGTCACTCGACCTCACCTGTAATTTTTTTTTAAGTCTGTCTATTTTTGCGACTATGACCAATCACCGACGCCAGAGAGCAGTTTCACCTCACTATCCTGAAAATTTTGTGAAACTCCTGGAGATATTTCATGTGCCCAACATCGCATGGACACAGGACCGACGGCTTTATGCCCCCCTTCGAAGGGCAGAACGTGCAGACATTCAACTTGGTCAAATACAATGCCACAACCACGGTTGATGTTAATTGTACAGTATGTACTGAAAAAGTGAAAGGAGAGCTCTGAGATCGAACCCAGTACCCTTCAATTCAGAGGCATACGTTCTTACCACTGAACCACCGAGGCTCTAATTATATAATTTTGAAGAGGGTAGCTACCTCGTTTAAGGAGGTGAAGTAGCAGCTTTGACTTTCAAGCAAGAATGTATCTCACATAAAAACCTGTCGAAGTGTTTTTCAAAGAGATAACTTGAAATACTTGAAAACCCACCTGTGTGCTTTCCAATGGGCCACCTGGATAATAAAAACTTTCAAATTATCTCAAAAGTTTCTTTTCAATACTCAAAAACAATCATAAACTCCATTGTCTTTTCCACTGTATACTGTAGTAAGATGTGGGAACATAAATAAAGGCCAAAATAACAGAAAATGTTTGTTTTTATTAATGAAAGGTTTATTTTTTATATATTAAAAAAAAACAAATAATATAAATTTATCAAACCAAAACTTCAAATCAATGTTTACTAAAGAATAAATGTGAACTCCAATTTCAAAAGTATTGACAGTATGAATATACACAGTTTACCTTAAAACTGGGGAGTAAAACCAGTTAACCGATCCGACTACTCAAGTGAAACTGGTATTTATGGACATATAAAAACTGGTCAGTTAGTTACTTTGTTTTCAAACAGTTTTTAAAAACTGGTCGATCGGTTAGGTCTAGCAAACTAACTTAAGTCCGGTGGTGCATCACTTACATCATGTCAGGCTTAAATGGTGGAGCATATGTGCATTATTCCGAACTTTGATATACATAATAGTAATTCGGCAGATATACATATGTGTCTTAATTTAAGTGTCGATAAATTAAGGAAATTGAAATTATTTCGTTTCCTAATGTGAATCAGTTCTTATCAGAGCAAATTTCCAACAATAGTGAATCTACAGAGTGGGCCAAATTGCTCACTTTTAAAGGAAAACTCCTATTTCTAAAGGAGAAACTGATGTGGGTGTCTGAGGCTCAATTTTCCTGACAAACTTAATGGTGAAAAGTGCATATCCATATCTATTACCGTTTCAGTTACAGGGTTTTTTTTTCGAAACTGTGCATTGTGCTATAACTTTTTTCCTATTGAAATTTTTTTATTTCAATGAAAACATTTCCATAGTACTTTTTTACGTAGAATTCGATGGTGTAAATAATTTTTTTTCTAATTTATATTTTGATTGAGGTGAGAAAGACGCCGCTTATTTCTTATTTTTTGTTGGGGTTATTGTTCAATTTTTGAACTAAATTTGCCATGAAATTCGAAAATTATGAAAGATAGGACATGTTCCACGAGCGGTATCCAGAGAGGAGACAACCCTCAAAGATATTTTCACAAGATTGCAACACTATCTAATTAACAGTGGTCAATTTGAGAAGAATAGACCTACAAGGTATGCATCAAGTGGAGATAGGGAGTTAAAAGAAATAATAGTTTTAGGATGTGTTGAAAATAATCGGAGAACCTCAACACGAATGTTAATGATATCAACAGCACTACCGAATCTAATGTTAGGCAGATATTGAAAATGCACAAATATAGCTGTAGAAAAGTTCACCTTATACCAGGAGATTTTGAAGGCCGAATGGATTTTTGTCAATAACTCCTAGAAAATTGTAACCAAGTGCGTGATTTTCCGTTGAACTGTATTTGGACAGACTAAGCTTATGTAAGTAGCACTGGTATTTTCAACCCCTACAACTGTTATACTTGGGCACAAGAAAATGCTCATTCAATTGTGGAGTAGAAAAATCAAGGAAAATTTGGATTTAGTGTGTGGACATGTGCTCTCAAGGGTAGGATTATCGATCCAATTATTTACAATGGCACGCTCACCTCTCAAACATATTGACAAATATTGAGACAACAAACAAGTTGTTGACAAGCTGCCGCTAATTGAACTCAGGAGCGTACTTTTTCAGCAAGACAGGGCACTGGCTCACAAAGCAGCAATTGATAGCAATTTTTTACGGCCAATTTTGGCAATAATTGGATAGCTAACCAAGGTCCCAACTGTTGGCCGACGAGATCACTGGACCTAGCGCCTATGTACTTTTATCTTGGGGAAGGTTGAAAGACCTCATTTTAAATTATCGACGAACTCTAGGCAAGACTTAGGACTCGCGGTGTTGCAAGCTTTTGCACCTCGCCCCCATATTGAACTGATTAACTTGGCAATACACGTTCAGAAAAGGTGCTGTTTGTGCATAAGCAAAAACAGTTGACATTTTGGAAACCTCTTAGATTCTGTTTATAACCACAAAATATAAATTTAAAAAAAAGTCCATACACCATTAAAATCTGCTTAAAAAATGTGACTTCAACGGGAAAAAAGTTATGGACACTTTCCAAAAATGCAGTTTCGAAAAACACCCCTTTTTCTCTGAATCAGTAATAGATGTGGATATTCCGTTTACACGATTAGGTTTGTCATGAAAATTGTGCCTCGGGTACTGACATCAGTGTTCACCTATCTAGAGTTTCCCTTTAAAGTGAGCAATTTGGCCCACTCTGTACAATATTTTATGTTTTATTATTTTAATAATATGAAACAAACCGAAACATAAAAAATACTTTCAGGTAGCCAAGCTGCTAAAACTTGGCTCCTACTGTTGCAACTCAAAAATCATATAGTTGCAAGACTGCCCCAAACGAACTGGGCAGCAACAAGAATGTGGCTCTGGTCTGGTTACCAGTGCATTCGGGCCTTGAGAACAAGCGGCCCATGCTCTTGCAAAAGAGGGTGCCTAAGCAAGTTATACCAGACTAAAACATGCACTGGGCATATCTATTGCGTGTCTTCTTAATAAACCTAGTCTCCACTAAAATTTCATGAAATTTTTTTTTCAACATCCAGGTTAATATATTTCTGTATTTTTATAAGTAAATAATCATTCTATAAAAAATTGTGTTCTTGTGACATAAACCATAAAATATTATTGATTAAGATCAAGGTGGACCTTATTTCAGTTGATGTTAGTATTGTTATTTTAGTAATTTATTTTTTGATGTCTGTATTTTCTTATTTTAATGTTCGCATTTCATTAATTACCTAAATGTCTAATACAGGGATAAAAAGAAAGAGATCCTGTTCAATTTATCATTTTGCACAACTTTTGTTTAAAAATTTTTTTATATCTTCAATAAAAATGGAATGAAAATTATATGAAATATCCAATTAGGCTAAAGATTTTGAAATTTTGTATTCCTGCTCAGCTTTTCTTTTCAATATCTTTTATTAATAACATTTTTCGTATCTCC